>PVLD010001095.1:127500-185687 GCA_004027595.1 Dinomys branickii | reverse complement strand
TTTGTAGATGTGGAAACTGAAGTGCAGAGAAGTACCTAACTTCTCCCACAGGCACACTGTTCCACTGTGTGTAGATTCAAAGTCAGTCTGGCTGACCTTCTCACCCCAAATTCTCAATCACACTGCATACCTATTTAGGAAGGCCTCAGGCAATGACCCAGGAACTGCTTAAGAGGCCTGCATACAGAGCTTGTTGATACCACACTCTATACCCAAAAGTAATCGAGATATGAATATCTTATATATTTAAAATCAAGAGATGAAAAGCTGGTGGTGCATGCTAAATATACACGTTTTAAGGTGCTTTAAGTAAAGAAATCATAAATTATGTTAAAGAAAGATGTACATTTATAAAGATGTCACCATACATCTAGGTGACTAAAACAAGCTTGCCTCCATTTAAAAACAAAAAAAAGCCTAGAAGACCCAGTCATCACAGCTACCCAAACTCCCTACAGATTACATAGTCGCTTGCAAATACAGGAGCCTAGGAGCGCTGCAAATCTTAGCCAAGCTCAGAAAAAATCTTTTTCGTAAACACCATTCAGAAAAATTCCCATTTCATGATGGCATCTACAAAGGTCAGGGATTATGCCCTTAGGTTTGTTTCTACTTTGATTTATCCTGCAAAGATAGCTGCTTAATGTTAAACCCTAAGGATGTCCAGGTGGAAGAATCAAGGTTTATACTGCTCAATTTTTACCCTTATAACAGGCTAAAAGTCAATTTTCAGGAAGTATACACAACTCGAGGTTAAACAGAGGAATTTGGCTTTAATTTCAATCAAATCATAATCTCAAGGAGCTCCCACACACATTTTGACAGGAAGGTGACAAAATGGAAGGCTGCAGTATACCACCTAAAGCAGCAGACAGTAGAAGGCAGGGATGCACAATTCACTCATCAAGAACGCCACTCCTTCTGTGGCCAAAGGGGGAAAACTACAGAGCAACTTTGCCTCCTCCCATCAATTATTCTAGCATGACCAAAAGGAATCACAATCTAGTAATTTAAAAGCAGTTGACAGATATATAGAAAGAAAAAAAATCAAGATTGAGGTCACATTTCATGATATGCATCATTTACACTACAAACTCCCCCACTTATCTGAATTAATTTCATGTACCTCATTTCATTCAGATACTGTAATTGAAGTTTTCCTTTTAGAGTTATAAAGTGTTTACCTCAACATAATTAGTAAACTGTCCACTTAAAAATACCACTACAAAAATTACTACCCTTCCCCTGTATATATACTCATATATTCCACAATCATTAGGTATGAAATTTTGGCCTTCACAGGAAATTTAATTCAAAAGTCCTCTTTAAAAAATTAGTACAAGAAATTCCACAAGAAAAAGTTATGGTCATAACCTTTTTAATACAAAGTGTTTGCATTACTTGTTAAAGACATGGTAATTTGGGTGTTCAATACATGACTACTGTTCTAAAACCAAATTAAAGGTTTAGACTACTAAAAGACTTTGATGACTTTCCTCACTATAACAACTAAGACTGTATGGAGAACCAAATCAAAGAGGTCTCTTTTTTTATGAGCAGGCATTTAAGGGCCTTTTAATGAGAATTTAGTCTTTAGTATATAATTACTAATGAACAAAACTAGGGCCATTAAACTCACTTCTTTATAGTGCTATAAAACTTCTATGTGTAAGAAATATAAAATAATATACACATTCATAAAACTTGAGAAAAATTGAACTGTGCAATGCCTTGTAATTCAGTATAGTGAAATTTCTATACACTGTCTTAAGTAAATGTCCTGCCAGATGACATACGAAGCCATTTTTATGTGATTTGCTTATATTTTAAAATATAGAGTCCCTAGCACTAATGATGGCCACAAAATGTCTCAATTTCTTGAATGAATTCTGAATTTCTTCATGAACAATGGTTTGCCAGATACAGACCCTATTAGAATTAAATTATATAATCTATAGTTGTCAGGAGCTATGCGCCAAGCATTATCTGAATGCTAAGAACAATACAAAGATCAGGACAAATTCAGTCCTATTCTTGAGGTACACATAGTCTAGAAGACAGGAAATTATTATGCTACAGGAACACGTAACAGACACCTGAACAAATGAAAACCCAAAACTAAAAGAAGGGCAGAAAAGCAAATACAGTACTTTAAAATAATTAGCTAACACTGAAATTAGACAAAAATCATTCATTAAATGTTTCTCCACTAAGAAGGTGGCAAAGAAACTAACCGACGGGTAGTTAGGAAAGCATTCTAAGTCAGACCAGATGCATCCAGCTTGTGCTGGAGTCCTTAATTCAAATGAAATGTTCACCCTCAAAACACTCTCAGGGTCTTGAGTCAGTCTGGTAAATTTGAATGTAAGGGACAGTAGCACAGTGTCTTACTTCTCAAAAACCTCTATCAGGTACTGTGGACAAGACAGCTCCCCTTGAGAAGGGGAGGGCCCACGGGTGGGGAAGTTGGCCAAGGCTGTTGTTAATAGTGCTTAAAGCACACTTAAGGCAATGTTTCAGTTCCACGAGGGACCTGCATTACAAAAAGCAACCACAGAAGACCTTTATCTATGGACTATTCAGAACTTATTAAAGGACTGTGGAATTGCTTCTCTGAATACTTTTGAATATAAGTACCCTAAAAAAAAAATCATATATTTAAATAACAAGTGTGGGAGAAAGGACTAGATAGTAATAGTCTGAATCTGTACCCTAAGCCCACCTGTAAGTACACTGAAACACTCTAGTTCCCACCTGCAACTACACTGAAACACTCTAGTTCCCACCTGTAACTACACTGAAACGCTCTAGTTCCCACCTCCAACTACACTGAAACGCTCTAGTTCCCACCTCCAACTACACTGAAACGCTCTAGTTCCCACCTGTAACTACACTGAAACGCTCTAGTTCCCACCTCCAACTACACTGAAACGCTCTAGTTCCCACCTGCAACTACACTGAAACGCTCTAGTTCCCACCTGTAACTACACTGAAACGCTCTAGTTCCCACCTGTAACTACACTGAAACGCTCTAGTTCCCACCTGTAACTACACTGAAATGCTCTAGTTCCCACCTCCAACTACAATGAAACGCTCTAGTTCCCACCTGCAACTACACTGAAACACTCTAGTTGCCTCACACGTTTTGTTAAAGGCATAATCACTTATGAGAAATATGTTTAAAATTAAAACACCACAGAAAAACTGAGTACATGCCAAGGATGGGGTACGATGCCACACCTCTGTGAAGATGCTCAGAGCACCGAGTCCAGGCCACTCCTACTGTAAGAAGTGGGGCAGAAGCTGGGAGATTGTTAATGTATTTGGGTGGGTCCAGGTGAAAGGTGAAGGAGACTGGCGTCTGGTAGGTGCCCACCAGCTGGTCCAGAGCCCACCCAAGAACCAGCAGCATGAGATGCCGCTTCACACAAACATCACCCTTCTTTCCTTGCTGCTCTTTTGTTTTCAACAATAGTATCAGCAGGGAAAAAAAAAAAAAAAACACTCCAAAGAAGTCCCTGTGAAGGCTATTATCCATACAACTCCACATGTTCGCACAGGAATTACTATGGAGTTGGCCCTGCATTTTCTAGGCCTGAAGTTTAGCAATAATCTTCAAAGGATGAAGTGGCCCTACTTTCAAAAAAAAATAAAAAATAGAAATGCTTCAAAATTTTCCTCAGTTTTTTTGAAATGAACACAATACTGCAATCTACTAAAAAAAGGAGAGGTAAGAATAAGCCTAACATAAAAGGAAGTCCATTGTTTCATCTTGTAATTATCACCGACATGAAACACAACATTATCACTTTAACACTGTTTAAAATATCATTTCAGGACAAGTGGCCAGAAGAGTTTGAACTCCAAGTTATACTCCTTATAAACCAATAGATGCAAAAAAAACCCCAATCCTTATAAAATGAAACCAAGGCTTTAAAATGCAGCACATGCCTGTAACCCTACCACTCTGGGAGGCCAGGGAGGATCACAAGTTAGCCCAGCTTGGACAACTTAGTGACTTAGTAAGACTCTGTCTCAAAGGGCTGAGAATACAGCTCTGTGCAAAGGCTCTAGGTTCAGTTCCCAGTACCACACACACACTAGGGAAAAAAAAAAAAAAATACAGGATCACTGAAGTCATATCTATTAGTCTGCTTCAGTAGAAACTTTGCCTTGTTCTTCACTGAACTTAACAGTGTCCTTTCCAAACGCTACAGTGACTAACAAATGTTAAGACGACAAAATTCACGTTAAGTTTCTTCCCAACTTTCCTAACATATCCGACATCTGTTCTCCTTTAACACTAGAATTATGCCTAGCAGAGTATCTAGTTGAACATAAAAAAGAAAAAATGCTATTTCAAGTCTACATCACAATTCAAGACTTTCTGGCACTCTGCTACCAGTAAGACCACAAGCATTTACAGAGTGCCCACTGCACTCGACATCGGGCACATGCAGATTAATAAAATATGGCCCATTGTTCATGAAGTACCTACAAACACATGAGCAACAAGGATTACTAAATGCCTACATGAAACAACACTGTTCTATGAGAGATGTAAAAAGTTAACTCCACTGCAGATAGGACTTCAGGGCTCCTACGCTGGAGGATGAACAAAAACAGCAATGTTGGAGATGCTGGAACTAAATTACTACATGCATCCCAGAAACTAAGTTAGATACACAACTCTACGACTTTTGAGATATCCACACTACAGTCCCTTAAGAATAGGGCAGGTTCTTGAACTGAAAAATAATCACTAAACTCAAACTAAACTAGAAACCAACACTGTATTTCAACTGATAGAATGTATTTCCCAATTATCAATAACTTGTGTCATCTGTACCTAAAAGGAAAAATATACTAACCATATTACTGAAGGAAGAAAGAGAAAGGCTGTTTGATAATTACTTTTAAAAGATAACATGATCAAGAGAGCTGGAATACACTCAGTGGGAAATAATAGGCTGAGGCCCTAGATTTCACTCTCAGCACTAAAACAAAATGAAGTATTTGAAAGGAAAATACAAAAATAGGAGACAAACTTTGCTACAAGAATGCCCATGGGCGAGGCTTGAATTACCTAGTGAAGTGTGTAGTTAATTAACACTACTAGCTCTAGATAGCTCCTGACAACCCTCTTCAGAAAATTGTTTTTCATCCTTTATTTCTCTAAAAATTAACAGGGGTTCAATTACTCTGCCAAGGTCCCTTACAAATCAAGCATTCTCTACGTTTGTCGTTTGTAAGATTAAAATGGAAACATGATTTCGAAACAGTAAAGACCCCACCTTAACTTCGCAAATCGGTAGTGCGGTAAAATGCACTGCTGCCTGCCTTATCTCAGTGCCGTGCTTCACGTATTACCCGCTCACGCTTTTCAAGTTGGTTAAGAAAGTTTCACGATTCAAAAGGTACTTCCTTCCCTCCTACCTCACCAGTAGAAACTTCCACAAACGCAGGGCCAGGCCGCTAAGGAACATGTAGAAGGGAGTGGGAACTGAGAGGACTCCGTCCCAAATCAGACCTAGAATACACTAATTAACATTCACCCCTGAACTCGGTGTGTGGGCTCCTACACGAAATTCCCGCCACGGCTACAGTTTGCGGTTAAACAGGTTAATAGAGTCCAATAAAATGGCTCTGCTGATCATTGCGAACTTCCTGAGCAGCTCCTTTCCTTAACCACTCTGTTAAGTTCTGAATCAACTTAGGAACTCAACGGAACAGGCAAGGTAAGCACTAGCTTGGGGATTGCAAACCGAAACGGAGCTCGTGTGGAAAATCACCTCCAACTCACGATTTCCATTTCACACTGTCATACAGGTGGAGGAAAAACCGTAAGGGCTTCTCTTTGAACATCCCGGGCCTCGCGGTAGTAACTTTAGAATCGTCTCCGGATAACCCCAGCAGAGCAGCTCGGGGAGCCTCAAAGCTGCGTGGGGGGAGCCCTGGGGACCGCGGCTGACTTAGGGACCGTGGCACCACCTCTGCGGGCAGCGCCCTTTCGCTCGCAGGACTTCCCGCGGACACCCTCAGGGGCCCACGGGACGCCGAGCCGCGCCCCACCGCCCGATTGCGGCGCGCCCAGGGGCGCCGTCCCGGCTGGCCGCGGGCCCGCGGCAAGGGTTCCCCCAGGAAAGCCCGCGCCCGAGCGCCGCGCCCGCACACCCGAACGCCCTGAAAAAGGAGCGGGCAGCCGGGCCGCGGGGCTCCGGGCGCAGCCGGCACTGCGCGCTCGCACCGCGGAGTCGCGGGGGCGGCCCACAGCGCCGGGGACACCAGGCTCCGCTCGCCGGCGCGGGGCGGGTAGGGAGCGCAGCGCGTGCGCCGGGAGCGCCGCCCGGCCTCGGCTCCGCCTCCCGCCCGCCTCGCGCCTCGCGCGGCCCCGTCGCTGCCCGCTGGGAACTTCGCGCCGCGCGGCCCCGCGAGGAGGGCGCCGGGAGGGGAGGGGCCGCCTCCCAGCCGACCCGCGCGGCTCCCCGCCCGGAGCCTGCTCACCTCCTCCTCCTTCTCCTCCTCCTCCTCCTCCTCCTCGTCTCTCCCTCCTGGCCACCGGCGCGGCCCAGCCGGCGACGCGCTGACGCCGCGCCCCTCCCCCGCGGCCGCCACCGAGGCCGCCGCCCCTCCCGGCCCCGGCAGCCGCGGCCTCAGGCGCGTCAGGCCGAAGCCCCGCCCCGTCCCGCCCACGTGCCCGCGGCCCCGCCCCAGCGCCGGACTGCGAGCGCCTGACTCAGCGGGGCCCCGCCCGCCCGCCCGCCAGGCCGGCTGCGCCCTCACACCTGCCTCCCACCCGGGCCACGCTCGCGCCCACCTCGCGCCCTTCCCATCACGTCAGCGCCCCGTCAGCTTTGCCGCGCTCTCGTCCCGCTCTGCCCTCACGTTGGCGACGCAGTGCGCGAGGTCGGCCGCGGCTTCCCGGACTCCTTCCTGTCGCCCTGGCCGCCGGGCTGCGGACCCGAGGGGCGACTCTCGCCGCCGCCGCCGCGCAGACGCGGCCCCGCGTCCCAGCGCCCCGCGCGCCGTAGCGCGTCGCCCGCAGGAGAGAGGGCCCGCGGGTCCTCCTGCGGAGCCCCGCTGTGCCGCGCTGCGACCGCGTGGATTTCGGCGATCGTTTCTGCTGCGGCTTCGCAGTTCGCAAACTTTGAGGGGTTTGCTTTGCTTTGTTTTTGAGTTTGTTTTTACCCTGCAACCTAACCTCACTTTAGCTCTTTTATTTATAAAATGTGCCCTAGAAAGCCCCGGAGCCCCTTCTTTCTTGTTCTTACCTATAAAACGAGGCATTTGTCTTTCCCGCCTTTAAGTTTCTGTGATTCTGAGTCCAAGGATTTCGTTTCTGGAGGGAGGTTGTAGTTTAAATGATTCGGGAAAAAGCAAAACCTGCGATTGTAACTGAATGTCTAGTTGATTTAGAAACTTCATTTTTAAAACTACAACTTGGAAGAGTTAGGCTGTTACTCATAGGCCTTGGGAGTCCCGTCCACAAGTTGCTGGAAGTTATGTGAGTAAACATTATTATCCTTAAAGTGAACGGTTAGAACTATCGTTTATTATGGATAAAAACCACAACTATGTGGACCTTCAAAGTTTAGAAACATTGCTGAATTGAACAACAGTATTACAAGCGTTTGAAAGCCTAATAAACCATCTGTCCGTCCACTTTGACACACGTTGGGAAACAGAAAAGAACAAATGCGAAACTCCGAGTGAGAATTCCTAGCTACACATGACGCTAGTAAATCCCAGTGCTCAGAAGACAGTATCTGGAAACCCCAAGGGCTGTGCGGCTGCCTTTTCATTGCTTTGGAAACAGACTCGTACAGTTTTTTAGTTGAATTATCTAGTTCTTAAGATCATCTGGAGTCTAAACTTCGCATTTTACTGATTAAGATCTAAAGCCCAGAGAGGGTAACTGCCCTACCCCGTATTACCCAGCTTACTTGGAAACAAAGTCAGAATTCAAACGCAGACCTTCTGTCTCAACACTGCTCAGCCTTCAGCTTATAGTTGACACCCACATCCAACTAGTTAATATCAGAATTGTTGGCCTTTGAAGCTTTGCCTGTGGTATCCATGGGATCTATAAAATCAAACTTGGCATTAACCAGGAAAGTGTTGCTGTCAGAGGCCGTTTGTCCCACTGTTTTCAAGGGTTCCTATTGTGCAGCCTACATCTCTCAGTCAGGGGTCATCTGCATGATCCAAGCAATTCTGGCGAGAGTTTGGGAGCCGAGGTCCAACCAAACACATTCATCCTCAGAGATGCCAAGGGCTGCGCCTGATTGTAAGAATTATGAAATCCGTATCGTCCAGAAAATTGCAACATTATTGGGGAGGTAAACTATGAAGCACAAAATGGTAATTCCACATTAATAATCAAGGATTCGATTGTAATTTCCAAATGTCAGGTTGGAAAATAATCCACATAAATTAAGAAAAAACATCTGAGAGGCCACAACAATGACAACAAAATGAAATTATCATTTGGATCAGTGTATGGGGGGAAAGGTGAAACACTCGAGTGAACAACAGCGCTAAGAAGAAAACGGGGGAAAGGGAAGAGAGCTGCAAACTAACGCAGGGGATTCATTCCAGCAGCAACAGCACAGCACGCTGAAACAACAGCCAGGGGAATCGTCCCCAGAGGGCCTGAATGCAGGCCTGAGAGATTTAGTTTAATAGAAAATCATTCTGGGTGGATTTAGGGACCAGACGAGGGGAAAGAGAGGACAAAATTAAGAGACCATAACCTTGTCAGTGTCTGAAAAAGCAAGTGGAATTGTAAAAGAATCGTTGGACATAATGTCACTAAGGAAAAGAGTTGGATCCCGTGATTTATTCAGGGATCAGAGAAAAGTAAGCCTGAGTAAAACAACTTAAGACTGGGGCAAGAGTCAGTAGCAGCACACAGGGTTCCTAGCAACTTCAGAAGGGAAGAGGGCCCCTCCCAGGGACGGCCTTTAGATGAACCGGAAGCAAACATCCTCCTCATCGCATCCACAAAGACTAGTAGTCTACTGCTACAGTACAGTCAGAAGGTTAGAAGGAAAACTCACACCGCATCACGGGCAACTGGGCCTGTGCTGCTGTTTGGTGGCTTAACCTCCTCTTATTTCCATTCCAGCCGCAGTGATGTAAAAGTGCTCAGAGGTGACGTACATGTTACAGTAGAAAAAACATCATTAAGGGTTTGATAAATACAGAATAAATACTGCTCAGAACTCTGCTGGGAATGGAAGACAAAAGTAAAAAGAAAAGTATAAATTAGGCCTGTCATTTAAAAGCCATCTGGAGCAAAAAGGTCAATTTTTTTTAACAAAATAGAAAATAATTTCTATGACCAGTGAGAAAACCTTTTGGACTGTAAAGTATGTTTACATAAACATCCTGAGGAATGTAGTGGAATGGATTAGAAGTGATATGATCCACAGGGTTTATCAATTCAACAAACATTCATTAATGATTGAGCACTATTCTAGGTACCAGGGTAAATGAATTAAATAAAAGTTCCTACTTTCATTGAACACTTAGGAAGAGTCCAATTTCATGTGTTTGACACTATAAAAAAGGCCATCCCAGCACTCGGTAGGATGAGGCAGGAGGATTGTTGTGAGTTCTAGGCCAGCCTGGGCTACAAAGTGAGCTCAAGGCCAGTCTGAACTGTGTAGTGAGGCCCTGTCTCAAAAAAACAAATAAACAAAGCAAAAAGAAAAGAAAAGGCCGGCGAGAGTGTAAGGGGTGAGGAGAGTGCGGGCAATAGAGCGGGGAAGAGCGCAAAGTGGTAGGTTGCAGGGCTTTTGAGGTCAAATTTAAGTATGGACGTTTGGAAGCTTAGTCACTGTCGCTTTCCAGCTTTGAATAAGGAGACTGGGACCCGGAAAACTAGCTGGAAGCCCACGTGATAATGGGCAGGAAGTGATGTGGAGTAGACAATATTGGTGTCAAAACTGGCAAAGAGGCTGAAAATGTCAAGGAGACCAAGCGTTAGGTGTTCAGAGGTGGTAGGAGGTGTTGGCTGGAGAGCGGCTGTGGTGTAAAATGCAGCATAAAGGTCGAAGAGATAAGCATTTCAAAAAGGTTCAGCCGCTTAACTACAACAATGTCATATGTGACCTCCAGGAGAAAGGCCTCTGTGGAGGGGGTACCAACAAGGAAAGAAATGCAGACATTAAGCAGCGAGTGAAAGAATCAGTACAACTCAATGTTCAGAGCACATGTACATGTTTAGGCCATTTACACTTCAGGATACTTTTGAATTTTTACACTTATTTAAGCAGTCCCATGTATGTGTAACTTTTTATTAATTTATATTTTGTCTCCACAGTGAAGGGAAAACACACTTAACCTTTCGAAATATACTTGGTATATTTTTAATGGGCCAAAAATCAGTCATACCAATGAGTTCCTGTTCTAAAAGTAATCACAGAAAGTTCACTCTTAATCTTGGAATCTGGCAAGAGCCTAACAAGAAAAATACTAAGACTAGTACACAGTAATACTGTATCAATTATGGTTCCATTACTACCATCTGTGAGGTCTGGCTCATGTGGATCATGGATATGATCACCCTATGTTCTCATGGAACTCCAGATTTCCATTACTGAAGAAGGGCAGTCACTCAGCTCTGGACATATGGGCTAGCGCTTCTGACAAAGAGAAAACAGTACTATTCTGTGAGATGCCTATGAACAGCCATCATGACTTCCAGGGCTATGTTTGTAGTCTGTTGCACTAGTGATTCTTTTGTTCAGCAAACTGCAAAACAAGATTAGGGCAAGATTTCTTATTTTTCTTCCCTAGAAACACATTAGACTATTTTGGCAGACAGCATGGAAGGAGAAATCTGAAGCTCCTTTATTTCTAGTGATGCCTCCTGAGCTTCCCAAGAAAAGCAAGCCTGATTCCACACATGCATGGGTCTGCTTTCTCCCAGTTGCATGAGACTGGGTGGTAGAGCATGTTATTTTTTTAGGTGTTACTGAAAGACAGAGTGCTATTAGCACCCTTCTTATCTGGAATATACTTCCTTTTGGGGTCCAGTGGGGGCACTTAATCTCTTGGGATGGTTTGGAAAGCTTCATTATATTCACTGAGAAAAAAATGTGCAAGTGATTCTAAAAATAATCATGAAATTTACTATATCTAATTTACTGGCCCAAATGCTTTTCAAATCAGTAGTGACCAAGGATTCCTAGCATTAATGAACAATTACTGCATTGCTGAAATCAACACAATATTTAACCTTACAAGCCTTATTGTTACTGGTGCTGAAAGAGGCCAAAAACATGAGTAGCCCAGGAAGCATAAAATGTACCCTCTTTTGATGAAATGATCTCTTTAAATTAGGCTTTAGCTATTTTAACACTATAATGTAAGGGAACTTGCTCATCATGGTTGCCTTCTGGCCTGGAGTCAGAAACATTTTGTATTGTGGTTCATCCTGTACCTTTTATCAAGAATAAACCTATGTTTTTGTTTTAAAACAAAGCTTACATAATCTCTCCTCCTGATTAGCCCTTCCAGTAATTATCTGTTGCCTAGAATCAGTGTCAGCCAATGAAGTTCAGATGGCAAAAAGAAAAAAAAGTGTTTGATCTTCAGTGGTGTGATGTAGAAGACTGTGTGCGTGGAAGGTACAGCTACGCACATACAGAGAACATATTTATCTAATTTGACTGCCAGTGATTTAATTAATGTTTGTCAAGCACTTTGAACATGAAAAGAACTATCTGAAAGCTGAAAGCTATTACTCACAGTCATTTTTCCTATCTGTTGAACTAAAATTAACATACAAATGTGAAACTCTTATGGTATCTTTAAGAGAGATGCTCCTGTTCTGACAAACTCCTTGTACTATACTTTAAGAAAGTCTCCTTGAAACTTCAAGGCTCTGGTTCCTGAAAGTCAGGCTTCAAGCTGGTTGAGTATCATCTGTCAGTAAAATCTGAAGCACACAGGCTAAATAACATGACAGCTTGGGGGAGTGTATGCACCTGCTAATTGAGAAGATGTTAACAGGGGCAAAGCTAAAATAAGAATGCACACCACAAACCCCGATTTTCAAGAAGTTTCTGTGCATGTCTACACTTAAAATCACCCATATTAACATCTAATTTTTCCACCTAATTTTTGCTTCAAAGAATAATTATTAAGGCACAACACTTAGTAACCGAAAGGAAAGAAAAAAGGAGAAGACCTTATTTTAAAGCTTAGAGGAGAAGCAAACATGGTGTTTTCCACTCTTGCTTTTACTCTAAGTCAAGTACAAGAATGACTGGCAAAAGCAGAAGAAAACCGAAGGAGGAAATAAAGAGTTTGGATGAAGGCCCTGATCTGACATTATTTTCCAAGTAGAGGTTTTAGTAACATCGTATTCATACCTACAAAGGGTTGGTGGAACATTTGTCCCCCACCCCAGTACTAGAGGGCAGAATGGACTTCCTCGAGGAATAGAAAGGCTGACTCAAAAAAAGCACTGATCCTCTCACTATGATTACCGCTGAGATACATGGCCAACCCGCTATGACTTGTTTTTGAATTTTAGTTTCATTTCATTTACATTCTGGTCCCCTAGAGAGAATTTGTACTTGCACCTCAGTGCAGAACCTCCTTGTATACCATACGATACACAGAGAGAAAGAGAGAGAGAGAGAAAAAGAGAGAGAGAGAGAAAAAGAGAGAGAGAGAGAGAGAGAGAGAGAGAGAGAGAGAGAGAGAGAGAGAGAGAGAGAGAGAGAGAGAGAGAGAGAGAGAGAGAAAGAGAGACCCTGATTAAAGGGCTTCTTCTACTAAACCAAACTTTACATGTGGCCTGGAAACCTGCCTTCGCCTCGTTATCTGATGGTTTCACATTTAATAAAGTTTGGGGAAGACTTTTAAAAGAATATTACCTCTTCTAACCATTCTTAGCTCAGATCTTACTCACAGCAAGCAGATATGGCAGGGACAGAGGCGTTCACCAAACACTATGTGGCTTTCTTAACAATTTCCACCCTCTCATGCAATTAGGTTAAGGCCACATAACTGCTACTGATAAATGGGTCTCAGGAGAAATAAGTTGTGTCATTTCTGGTCCTAGATTCTTAGGAGCACTTTCTTCCCATCCCCCTGTGGTCCAGGAAGTCCCAATTTCCAGATGGTGTAGCTGTGAGAGTGAAGCAACCCTGGATCCCTGGGAGCTGGTCTTAATGGCAAGTAGACCCTCAAGAGACTTCTTATGAGTGCGAAGTAAATCTTTAAAAGTTTAAGAGCTGGGCAATATGGTATTGCTAACTACGCTAGGACTGTGTAGCCTATCCTGACCAACACACTGTGATGGAGATACTTCTCTTTCACAGTGGGAAAAACAGTTTTTTAACATTTGGATCTTAAACAGGCAGCAGGGGAATAGTGGAATGAAAAATGTGCAGTTTATGGAATGGATTAAGTAAAAATAGATGAATAAGAATTACAAATAGTATGTTGCATGGTAGAAAAAAATGTTTCTTTTGTAGCTCACTTCTGCATTAACTTTGTAGTTATCCTTTAAATTAAAAATATTAATGAATTCCTTAGCCAACTATATGCCTAGGAGGAAAAAAAACTTTTGTCCTTGCCATGCCTAGACCTTTTCTTTGTCCTAGTCACATATCATTACTATGTTTTCCGGATTCTCAGAGGTATGTTTTCTATAGCTACTACTGGTCAGAAGTGCATTGATTATCTGTTTGTATTTGCTACTTAAAGTTCACTCCTTTGGTGAATCTACTAAGTATCTATGGCATTGACCACTGATGTTTCTAATCCGTTGCTACACAGATGTATGCAATGCTGAAACAAAAATATTTCTTCCCCTGCATGCTCGGTGTTCTACCTTATACACCTGGGCCCAGTGCTTATTGGGAAGGTGGCAGGACCGAGTGATGGAAAAACAACTTGCACGGAGGCTGAATACTTGGCAGGCACCTCACTGATCCATACTCTCTGCTGATCTATCTCCAAAGCATCCCCTCTGACAACAGAAGGCCAGTTTGGGCCATTGAACAAGTTCAACATCACTGAACACTACATATTCATGTAAATACAGGACAGGGAAAATCTTCCTTTCATGGGTTCCCAAGCACAGCAGAGATTATTTTGTCAGATACTATGCCCATCCTTACCAATCTTATAGCTGCCTCAATTTTTTTTTGAACAGGAGGGGAAAAAATTAGCTAGTTATAGTTTGCTTTCCCCAAAGGAAGAGTAGTTAGTAACATTTCTTATGTCTTAACACATCACTTTTCCCTTAATTCACAGACCAAATACAGGAAAGAAAATCATGTGCTGTTTTCTTTTTCCTGTTGGTTTCTCAATAATTCACTGAACAAATCCACAAACATTCCTGGAGTTGAGGAGAAGAATCATATGAAATAGACTCATTGAAATCTTTTTCAGTTCTATTTAATGTTTGTTTGTCCTCGTTTTGAAATTAGGTCATGCTGCTTTTGTCCTATAGAAAAGAAGTTATGATTTAAGAAAACTTTACAAAAGGGAAGCCGATCTTGATATTATCAACTTCCCTCTTTTCTTTTAGCAAAATATTTGAGAAAATGCCAATTGGTGTCGCCTATCATTGGAACTTTTCAAGATCCCAGTGCTTTTGAAAACCAACTTACCCTCTTCAACAGATAATATTATATGTTATACTATATTCTGAGTAGTTAGCACCTACACTTGTCTCTGCATACTAAAATAATAAAGCCATGTGAAATGCTTTAGATAAAATGACATAATAATTAACATGTTGCTCCATGTTTTGGGGGCAGGGGAGGCAAGAAGGGTATTGGTATAATCCCAGACACCCGTATCCTTTTCGAATGACTGTTTACCAGAATGACATTTTTGTCCAGACTGTCAGAGGATGGTTTTGTAATTAGAAGATGCACTCTAAAATGGAAGTCTGAGGTTGACGAGGCAGAACCAGCTATGTTTTAAGGGGAAATTCTTACTAGTACAAAATATTGGAGGATAAACAAAATCAATTTGTATAGGAAGATTAACCAAATTGTTCATTATTGTAGTACACATTTCAAGTATCAACAGGACGGACTATATTATAGATAGTATTAGCCATACCCAAGCAGGAGGATGAAGTACTATATTCTAATTTGTGTGCAGTAGTTCATGTTAGCATTCTCATAGTTTGGGCAGTGACTCTGATTCTATGTCACCTTTGTTGTTTAGGATTGGCTGCTATTAGAAAGTAGATAAAGCCATACAAATAAAATAGGGTTTTGTCAAGCTAGCTATGGGGTTTTAAAAATACTTAAATGCTGAAGGTTAAGCAAAAGGCTCCTAGAGTTAGATAATGAGGTCCCTTTAGCCTTACAGAAGGCTTGAACATTTGAAAAGTAATGTTTTCTTGGTATGGCTTACATCTGATAATTTTTTTTTTTAATTTTTAAAGTAAAAGACACATTGCCCTTCACCCCTCCCCCAAATACTGCCTTGCTTTTCTTTTTTAATGTGAAACAAAGACTTTATTTATTTTTGCTACTGTAGGGATCCCTTGCTTTGAATTCATTTATCCATCATTCTTGCCAGCTTGTGAAGCGGTTCCGGAAGGCTTCCTTCATGAGTGTCTTTAGCTGCAATGTATTTCTGCCTCAGTGTCCTTCATCAGTTCAGAATGCTTACCTTTCGTGGCCATTTTGGCTTTGGGAATGAGCTAGAAGTCACACGGTGCCAGATACACTAAACAAGGTGGATGAGGATGCAACAAAATGTTTTTGATAGATATTGCAGTAAAGGTTTGATTAACAAGGTATGTTGAAACACTGAATGTTTACATTAAAAATGTATTTACATTGCCATTAATCCTCCTCAAAATATTAAAAATACACCCTCATTTGAACACATTTTTCCCATCATTTTTGGCAATGTCCTTTATTATATTTTTAAAGGGTTAAATATTCACCGTATTCTTAGCCATCCCTTGTATTACTTTAGCATTTAAAAAGATTGAGCAGACATCAAGTGAGGTAAGCACAGGCTTTTCCCTTTTTATTTTGCCTTTCTGCCACTTGGTTTTCCTTTCGAGGTGCATGACCATGTTAGAGGAAGGACAGATTTCAGACAAGGAGCTTAATAAAGTAATTTACTGACAGCAAGTCAGTACTAATAAGCAAATTTCAGATAAATCACAATACTGAGTGATTACAAACAATGAACGAAGATCACTGCCCGAAGATGAAATTCCTAAGAAATTCTTTAAATATTAAAAGATCTAAATACAATGTAATACTATCCATGCAAAGAAGCATCCACTTCTTAAATTTACTAGGCATTTTTATACTTTTTATGTTGAAAATTCTCAAGTATACACAAAAGGAGAGACTGTTACTGGTAGAAGTGGTTCTCACAAAGTTATCGACACATTTGCAATTCTTGTTTTAGCTTTTACCCACTCCTTGATATTTCTATCATAGAAATACTGTTAAAGAAACTACAGGTGCCAAGTTGTTTCAACTCTCAATACAACAGTGTACATCAAATATGAAAAAGAATATCTTCTTATGTAGTTGATATAATTAACATTTTTAGTGTGATTTTTGTCTTTATGACACCACTTCCTCTTTTACAGCTCTCTGCATTAGCAAGAGAAGTCCTTCTGTTGAAGGAGGTGCTAGGATTGAACTCAGGGCCTCAAGCAAGCTTGGTATACACTCTACCACCCACCTACACTCCAGCTTTCAATTTTTCGTTTTCTTTTTTGAAATAAGGTCTTGCTATGCTGCTCAGGCTGGCCTCAAACTCCTGGATTTGAACTCATGTATGCAAACAATCCTCCTACTTCAGCCTCCCAAGTACTGAGGCTGTAAGCCTGTTCTACAATGCCCAGCTTCCCTATTTATTTCCCTAGCTTGGTGGGTTATTCAGAATCTTAATGCTATTTCTGAACTCTGCTTTTCAATGGGTATGACACAAGAAAATTAAGTTTAAATTTTGCTCAAATTTCAAGGTTAAGTAGAGTGTAAAAATAGTGTCATTTATTTTTTAAAAAATGAATCCATAATCTAGCTCTGATGCCACTCAGTAATCTAATCGGTAATTTCTAGGACACTTCTCTTGGAATCCTTTGCAAACATAGAACACCAATTTTGGCTGAATACAGCCAGTAAATAAAGACTTAAAATGTAAAAAGTAAATGGTAAGAAAAGTTTAAACCATATCTTGAAAAGGGACAGGAATCAGACATGCTGGAGAAAAAGTTTTATAAAGCAGACATTCATAGGCTGCCTGTGCAGAGCACCACTGATGGGCTCAATCTGCTCTGTGTGTTTTCCAACTTTGTACCTCTCTGCTGTCCTTAGAGTCCAAGTCACATGCTCATCCTTTGGCCAAGGACAGCCCCGCCAAGGCCACACACAATGAAACAGGGGTAGTTTCCTAAATACAGGTCGGGTATTTCCATCAAAAGAGTGGAGAATGAATGCCTCTTAGGCAGATTCTGTAGTCGGCGAGAGAAGAATGCCCTCGCGCCCACCAGTGGCTTTCTATGCACTAGATCTTGTCAGTAGCCCGTTACTGAATACCCAACTTCCTCACCAGCCCTGGCTTTTTCTCTTTTCCACATCTGTGCATAATTATTATGAACTGTTAGTTTTACTAATTGTTATTACCTCCTTCA
Organism: Dinomys branickii; assembly: GCA_004027595.1. Lineage (NCBI taxonomy): Eukaryota > Metazoa > Chordata > Mammalia > Rodentia > Dinomyidae > Dinomys > Dinomys branickii. The sequence goes on along the minus strand of PVLD010001095.1, from coordinate 168,034 downwards.
TCAGAAATGAGTGCTCTGTGTGCCTACAATGTCCATGCTCTGAGATTGATGAGTTCCGTGCATGAAAAACCACCCTGCTGTCTCTTTAAAGCTGTTAAAAGGCCAGAATATGCTCTATTTTACAACTCTGCATTTCCTTTTTTGGATCTCACTGTTGCTTATTTATCAACTTTACTTTTAGGTCATTATTTTAATAAATAATATAATTTCAAAGCCTGGGTCTTTACTTCTGCCCTTACTGCCAGAACAGCCCTCTTCCGTACATACACAGACAGTATTCATACTTCACATTTGCACACTAGCTTTGTCAATAGTGTGGCACAAAGCGTACAATAAATGTTGGAATTTAAGTGTGCTATGAGAAAATACTCCAGGAACTAGACGCACATAATCTAAGTTATAGGGTATTTTTTCTTTAAGGCAAATGTTATAATCAGCATACAAGAGGATAAAAGGAAGTGAAGTTGTTTATACATCATTCCTATTTGTCAGTGAGTCAGTTTCTCTTATCTGAGCAATCTATTTGGAGAAAATTTCTTACACACCAGTTGCCCATGTGTGATAGTTTATAGTGATCCTACCTTGGTTTGTAAGTGCTATAGTAATATTTTACATGAGCATGGGGATAATATTTATGCAGACTGAACAGCAGGATGAGATTTGACTAATAAGAATATACCTACTCAGGAGTCAAAAGCAAAGCAAGAACAGCTTGCTAAGGTGGATGGCCGGCAGAGAACAAGAGAGATTATACAGTTAGAAATGCCACAGTAGGTCCAAAAACTTAGATCAGTAATCTTACCTTATGACCATGTCTGTCCCACTTTGTAACCACATACAGAAGCTTTAAGCAAGCTTTCTTCTACCTGACCCAGTTGTACCATACTGGAGTTCCTACATCTTTTCAAATGAAGCTTATCTCCAATTTATTCACTTGCCAACAAGGCTAGCCTGGGCCTGGATGTTACCCTGCCTTCATCAGTGCTCATTGGGTCAACATCAAACATTGAATTGCATATAAGGCCAACTGTCTCTCTCCATTTTTTCATCTACCAGGCTCTCAGAGTGGGGATAAATTTGGGCTCAGAAGGGTGGGCATGAAGAGGAGACTCAGAGGAAAACAGCAGCCCTTAGTAAATTTACTTCATTCTATCCCTTGATGAGTCTCAAAGTGAAAACAAGATATATCTAAGGAAACAAAGATGAGCCTTGCTTGGTGAATAATTACTTTCTATCTAAACCTAGTACAGAAGTCACTGTTTAGATGTTAATTTTTGCAGTATCATCCTCTCCTGGTTCTCTGATTTCTTCACCTTTTCCTTTGTAGGCAATCTTTCTTCCTTCTATCCATACGCCTTCTGTTCCATGTGTGAAAGCTTTCTTCAGGGTTTAGCCCCTATTTGTTTTGCTCAGAACGTCCCACACATAAGCATTCTATTTCATTGATCTTAGCTGCCTATCGCATTCATGAGAATGTATCTTCCACATTTTGTAAAAACTAGGTTGTCATTAACTACATCTTGGTTTAGGATTTCATCATTTCTTTTCTGGCCAATTAGAATGATCTTCTAACTTTTTCCTTCCCAACAGTTGGGCCACTCCTCTATCATTTTTCCAGAAAAATCTTTCCAACATGCAAATCTGCTTATATTCTTTCTGCAACTAAGCCATTTCTGTTCTACATTAAGTGGCCATGGTGTAATCTCTCTCTCTGCCTTCCCAACTCCAGCATAAACTTGAAGCCCAGCTCGTAACAAATAACTTCACTTTCCTTATTTGCTTCTTCTTGGATAATTTGGGGCCTTTGACTCTGCAGTTTCTCACATCGGCTCCCTTGTTGCCCAGGTAACATTAATTCACTCTGACAACACTAAGTCTCTCTCCTCTAGAAAGCCATTCATGATTTCACCAGACTACACAGCTCTGTCAGAGTAATTCATCAGTATTTCTACTACAATCTTATATTGCTATATCTGTGTGCTGATATGCCCATATTTCTCATTGCGGTGGAAGCCACTCAAATAAAGGAATTGTATGATTTCTTCATTTTAGTATTCTTAATAGCGAGCATGGAACTTGGAGTACTGTGGGGCATTGTTTAAATTAGTGAATGAGGACGTGATAGAGAAAAACTATTCTGCAGTGTAAAAATGCATTAAGCCTGAGAATACAAAAACAGAGTCCTAATATGGACTTCTCTGTTTGCAAATAACATAAATGGAACTTAAATTAGCTCAGGATAAAGGAGGATTTATTGGAAAGACACTGGAATATCTCAGGTACTTGAAAAAAGAATTCATCAACAAAACAGTGAAAAAAAATCTGGAAAGCAGTGCAGCCTGCAGAATACCTCAAATGCTTATTTGTGTATCCATGTGTCTCTTCTGGCCATCTCTGCTCTTTCTCCCTGTAAACCTTTCTCCGGCTCAGTAGTTCTTACCACTAGCTGCATATTAGAATCACCTAAGGGAGTTCTAAAGAAATATTGGGATGTGGGGCCTATCCCTGAGCAAGTTGATGAGAACTTCTGGGGACTGGTGCCAGGGTATGTTTTTAAAGGTTCCCAAGATGACTCTAATGTGCGGGATGCAATCTACTGCTCCTTAGGCTAGGAGACAGGGAAGTGAGTCGTTCCTGAGTTTCTATCTCATTCCCACATCCTCTCCCCTAGACTAAAAACAGATTCACTGTCAGGTCTCTTCTAAAAAATTCTCCAGAAAGAAATCTTTTTGGGTTGGGCTGAGTCTAGGAGCTGTCTCAGGAGTCATCAGTAAAGCTCAGATGTGTAGGGGTCACATCAAATATGGCAGCTCAGGGTGACTGGTTGGCTCAAGTATGTACCACTTGAAACAGTAATCATTCAAAAAATTGAACATGGTGTTTCTAGAAGGAGTGAGTGGAAACTATGAAACAGTATGTGACACGTGTATTGAAATCATATTTACAGCAAAATTTAAAGTTCATTAGGTAATAAATGTTTGCTTGTTGTACAAATGAGTAATACATTGTGAATTATATAGTTAATATGCATACCTTAGGATTTAGATATAAATGAAAAACATTTAACATAAATGATGGAATTAGTATTACTATGACCTAATCCTATGAAGTTTTTTTTAAAATATCTATAATCAATGTCAGTGTCACAAAGTTTTGTTTGCTTGTTTGTTTAACGTTGATTCAGTTTATTCCTCTTTGCATGCAGAAATAAACACAGGCCTACTTTCACCATATGATTCAAAGTGCCTAGTGCAGGCCAAAAGAAAAAACAAAGGTTGGAGAAAGAGAGTGAACTTTGAACTCTAGCACTGGGACATCTTGGAAGTCACTGGAATTAGCAGGAAGGGAAGGACCTTTCTAGTTGTGTTCAGGCAGTAAAACAAAAATTAAGCACAAGCTAGAGGAAAGGAATTTGCCAGCAGGCAGATCTATACTTGGGTAGAGAAGGTGCCACATTCCAGGGCTGATATTAGAAAAAGCCAGAGGTGTCTAGACACTCCCGTCTGCCCCTGAAATCTCCCTGCAGAATAGGGAACTGAGAACCGTCTGGAAGAGGGACAACAGCATACACCACCTCTTATAGCCTCTTCAATATTTCATTTTACATTTAAAATTTAAATGTAAGTAACAGGAAAGTTGTTAACAGTGCTTTTCCTAGGAAAAAGAATTGGAAAAGACCCACTTTTTGCTTGATCTTTATGTTTTTATTGTTGTATAATGATTGGCATAGTGAACCTTTATTCCACTAAAATGTAAAGAGAAGCTTTTTAGAGTAAAATTATATTATAGCACAAAGAACAGTATATATAAATTTTGTACGTCTTAGAAGTTAGAGAAATGATTCCTTATTTTTAAAATCTGATATAGTTATCTTGATAAAGTAAAATACATTGATTCTATAATAGTAAGGAAAATAGCGCTCTAGAGGATAAAGAACTAATACTGGGTACAGTTTTAAGCCTTTTTTTCCAGAAGAACCCTAGAGGTTACAAGAAAAGGGAATGGGACCTGGGAGAGAAGAACTTCGGTGGGAGAGTCTGGAGGTGGATTTCAGCTGCTACATCTTTGTTTTCCCTTAAGCAGGCGGAATAGCCCTTGTTACTTTCAAACTAGCTCTGAGAAATAAAAGCTATTTAGGTATTTCGCGCAGTTTACAGGAAACACTGAATTTCAGTCCCCTGTGGAGAGTTCCCTAGGGATAAAAACAAAACTTTCTCAGTAAAAGACTGGCACCATGTTAGAAAAGTAGTCCTGCCTCTTTTCCTATGGATCTCTCCTGGACCCAAGGCAAGGGTGAGGTAGACTATTATTATTTGTACTGTAATGCAGAAGATCTACTGTGGGAATTTAAATTCTACTGTGTGCTTTAAAAATGATTATAAAATGGCATTTAGGTACAGCAGGGCTTGTGCTTCTTTTATAAAGGTTTAAGCAAATAAGCAAACAAATGACTGGTCTGTTGTTATTTAACATGCGTCCCCAAGGCCCAATACTTCCTTTGGATACACACATATCAGCTCCTCAGCTCCAGAGAGTCATGACTCACAGCTGAGGGCAGAATTTTCGCCCTTTGAATTCCTGCAACAGGGCTTTCAGGAAACACACACACACACACACACACACACACACACACACACACACACACACTTTATTCAAGACCAAATTACCGAAGATTATAATTCTTTACATCTGTTCAGTCATCCAGCCCAAGAAGGTGTTTCTTGCCCATCTCCACCAAAGTGCAAGCCATACTGCTGAAAGCTCCACATCTGAAGAAGCAGACGATTTAGCAAACACCTTCCCACAGATATTTTCAAGGTGCTTGTCTACTTCATGAGTGAAATTTTCTTTCCAACTGCTCTCCTTTTTGTCGGAGTGCCAGTTCCACTTCTAGCATTGTTCTGCTTAGGTTGCCAGGAGGCAAACGCCAGACAGAGAAAATACAGTTGTGCAGAGGAAGGAAGGAAGGGTCGGGGGTAAGGAAGACCTAAGGAGTGGGCCTAGAGAGGGGACCGACTTAGCAAACCTGGAGGAAAAGAATGGAGTGAGAGATAAAACAAGAACATTCGGGAGAAGGGGTTAGGGAGGGAAGGAGCTCAAGGGCGAAACATGAATACAGAAAAACAAGAATGAAGGGTGGCACAGGCAGCCAGAGTAAACACCAAGAAGGAAGCAGTCCCCTTTTATTTTAGAAAACGGTATGACACATTGTATGCATTGTCAAATTATTACATCATACCTCATAAATTTGTACAACTGAAATAATGCTATGGGCTAGAGATGGAGCTCACTGGTAGAGCACTTGCTTAGCATTCACAAGGCCCTGGGTTCAATCCCTAGCACCACAATAATAAAATAATAATAATAATAATAATAATAAATCACACATTCCCTCATAGCGTCCAAAATAGTTTTTAAAAATGGTGTCACTATGTCTGCTCTTCCCCCACATTTTTCTTGAGCAACTTTTAATGACTCATTATGAAATATCAGCTAATATAGTCATTGGCTTCATTTTTTTTCCTAGATTGAAATTGAAACAATATTTTATTTACTGTGTTTGTTGTAATTACATAATTAGTGGGTTAAGTAACTGAAATGTTTTAAAAATTAATTTCCTTTGAACACTAATTATAAGTAAATCTATAAAAAGTGTATTACTTCTCATTTATTAAGTTTTCAAGATTTGGGCACCATGATTCTACACTTGATCTTAGCCAGAAGGCTGAGAAGCAACGGGTAGTATGGCTTTAAAACAGGTTTTACCTTGTTTTTTCAAAGTAACCCCATCAAAATATGGCTTGCTTATTCATTCAGCCAACAAATATTCATTCTACGTTCTTAAGCACTTGAAATAGCAAATAGAAAAAGACATCACGAGGTTTACAATTTGGGGAGGGGAGAGAAAAATTAAGCAGTGATCCTGAACCACACATTAGCAAATGGAGGAGATGGTTCCTGAGGCAGATGTGTAAGAATGGTGCAAGTTGGTACAACAAAGAAAGAAATAAAGACAGAAAGATGGGAAAGTAAAAGAAGATCACAAAGGTATTTCAAGAAAAACCTGGACGTAAAAGGGAGAAAGGAAGATGGAGTAGAAAATGTGGTGAGAGATGACAGTGAGGACAGGACAAGATTAAGAAAGGAACTTGTAGGAAAACGGAGGCCCTTGAAACCCCAATGTTACGTGAAATAAATGAAATAAATCAGACACAAGCGTAACTGCCACATGGCTTCTCTTGTATGAGAAACATAAAATATAAAGAGCAAAACAAAAGATAGAGAATAGGAATTAGGATGACAGATCTGCCACAAATGGGACAGGGAGCAAGAGATAGAGGGAGGGAGGAGGGGAAGGAGGTTTAAAAAAGTAACTAAGACGTGTTATGCACATATCCCAACTCCTCACAAAGAACATTATATACTGATGCAAAACGATTTTTGCGCTCAGCAAAGTTATTTGAAGTTGGTTCTGAAACAGACATGGAACCACTAAAACTTCAGAAATTCTACTTATCTGAACAGACATATGTATCCGAGAGTTTACCTGAGCAGAGTGAATTAGAAAGGACTAGACCCGAAGCAAGGAGTCCCGTTAGAAGGCTTAATAATCCAGGAAGACGCTGCTCTGCCTGGAGAGTGACTTAGAGGATAAAAAGTCATATCCATCCTTGAGTTCATGTAAGTGTCAAGGAACAGATTAAATGTTAGGGATGAGCCAGAATGAAAAGATGACTTCAAGTTTTCAGGCTTTGTTATGGTTGATAAATTGTGTCAACTTGGGGAATCTAGACGTTTAGCTGAGTGACTCAGGAGGAAGCTGGGGTGCTTAGTTTGTAAACATCCTGAGCCTGTGGAAGAGGGGTGCATGGAGATTGTGTGAGAGCTACATGCCCCCTGGGTGGGGGTAGGCTGTTTACAATGTAAGGGAAGGAGAGAGGCTGCTTGCAACCATTCCTCCCTTTTGCTTGTGGTTTTTGCTGTGCTCTGCTGCCATGAACAGTTTGCCCTCTGCCATGTGCCACTCTGCCTCAGAACCAGCCAAGTATGGACTGAAACCTCCACAAACTGTAAGCTAAATAAACGTTTCCTTCCTTCATTTTGGGCATTGGGTATTTTGTCTCAGCAACGAGAAGAAAGTAACCAAGAGAGGCTTGTACACCTGCGTGGATGGCGGACCCCGGAGTACGAGCAAGGTTAAGAGGAAGCCATTTGTCCATGAGTCGAGAGACCAGTCCATGGATTGCAGAGCCAGAGCAGGGTCCACAGAGAGAGGGAGCTGTCAAAGGACCCTAGAGGGAAACAGAGAGATTGGTTAAAAACAGGGAAAGTGGCATTACAGAAGGAGAGGGTTTCCAGAGGATGATATGGTAAAACAGTGGCTCGTGCTACAGAGAGGTCAGGTAAGGTAAGTGCGGAACGTCAGCCAGTGAAGTGGTTATGAAGCTGAGAACAAGGGTCCAAGTTATTCCTTTGAGAAGTTTCACCTATCAAAGCTAAGAGACATGTAAGGTAGGTTAGACATTTACCATCATCATCAACGTTGTCCTCTTGCTTATCATCATCACGACTACCACGAAGATCGGGAAGATATAAGCATGTTTATAAGGACAAAAGTAAGCAGAATAAGAAGGACTAAAGATTCAGGCAATGGAGAGAATGATGGATGAAACAGCGTTTCTGAGAAGAAAGTAAGGAGTAATATGCACTTTGCCAGCATCACATACGGCAATAGGAGGCACAATTTCGTGGTATGTCTAGGAGATGCCATTCCAATGGACTAAGACCTAAATAGCACCTCCAGAGTTGCAGCACAGTTGGCAACCATGGAAATGCAAAGCATGCATCTAGGCTCTCTCATTTCACCTCTCTACCCTGAGTGATGTGACAACCATCTCTAACCCATCGAAGCTCTCCATTGTGAAACCAAGGTCAATTGTAAGTGCCCACACTCCTGTGTGGACAGCAGCAATTGACAAAGAAAGATAGCTAAGTATTCTGTTTTACCAACCCAATCCTCTTCCTAGTTGCCATCCCACATATATTTTTGAACACTTTTTATATCAAGACAAATGCTATGCTAGTCGTTTACGAATGCAAAAAGATCTTAAACACTAAGAAAATATTGTAGTCTTATTTGAGAGAAAAGAAAATTCTACTCAAACAAAACTATTAGGAGATACTGCCAAGTAAGAGAGAAAAAAATGCTTAAGGTTAAAGGACTTTCACATAATTGAGAGGAAAGGAATTGGAAGAGCATCTCTAGTGATTTTCAAACTGTGTTTCCTAGAACCGTGGGCCTATTGTGGTGTGCTTCAGGAGTTCCACAAAGAAGGGTGTGTTCTCTGCAAAGATTGAAGGTTTAAATTGATTTAGGAGGCTCACTTGTCAATGTTTGTAATAACAAAAAATTATAAACAACTTAAATTTCTTTCAACCAGTGTCTGTGCAAATAAATTATGGGGCCTTCATACAATGAAAGACTAAATAGCTATTTTTTTAAAAAGAGAAATAAATCTATATGTGTTGTTTGGGAAAGATTTCAAAGATATATAATTAAGTGCAAAATATAAGTTGCAGAAAAATATGCATGGCATAATCCCATTTCTGTAAAAAAAAAAGAGATATAATTATGTGTGCATGTGTGAGTAGTTGTATATATTTTAAATATTATTTTTAGAAAGACAGAGTACTGAGAATTTTATATGTTGGTAGTGAGACTGGAAGTGATATAGAAAGCAAAGGGAAAATTCTTGATTTAGTCCAAATTCCTCAATCTTTTGATAGAAAACGGAGATTCAGGAATACTATGACTTAGCCACAGAGCTAGCATTAGTCAAATCTTGAAACGTAAATCCAATTTTTGATTTCTTGATTTCTTCTCTTCATGTCCCAGGGAAAGACCACTATGGACAGGAATAGGCTGCAAGAGAACCACTTCCTCCTCAGTTCTATTTTCTACGTTTCCTCCACCCTTGTTTGCTGCTGTAGATGATCATTCTTTCTCTCCCTGTCCTGTACACAAGTAGCTTACCTCTCTCCCTAATGAGTACAGCCTCATTAATCAAGCAGCAGTACTGAAAGCATCTACTGCTTGTTGTACGAAATAGGGTTTTACTTCTTGAAGGACAGTCTGTGCTCACTTCAGGCAGTAGGGCAACTCTGGGAAGCAGGCATAGTAAACGTCGGTTCAATTGAAATGCATGTTGTAGTGTAAATTTTGGAGGGTAGTGGTTCCCACATTTATAAATAGGGATAATTACATAATTCTCTCATTTTAGTCTGGGTTACTATGAGAATAGAATATCATTAAAGTTATGCAGGCGCTAACTAGTTCCTTTACTAAGTAATGTTGGTGAAGTCAAAATCTATGTTGTGTACCTTATTTGTGTAAGAATTTGGGCAAACTGTGCTCAGCCTCTGTACTTATTGGTTTCTTCCTTTGTTAAATGAGAAGTAGGATAATATCTAACTCTTCAAGTTATCATCTGGAGTAAATGAGATGGTGGCTGGGAAGCATTTAGCTCAGCGGTGGCACATGAAGTACTTATAGTTGTTACTGGTTTTCTTGTTAGATTTTGAAAACATTGGAAGTAAGTGGGTTAATTTAGCTCTGTCTCATTATAGCAACACTGCTATCACCTTAGACTCTCCTCTGATTTTAAGAAAACCAAGAAATTAATTTTTCAAGAAAGAAAGCTATCACTTCTATTCATTTGTATAATTTTTTTTCAGCTGAGCAGCCACTACATGTGAGACTCCGCGCTAGGTACTAGAGAAGGAGGGATGGACAGGACATGGTCCTGTGCTCATGATTCTGGGAGCACTGGGCTCACCTGTCATTTTCAAACGCGTGAGTACTGCCGGGTAAACTACCTGTACTCACTGTGCGTATAGGAGGTAAAGGGTAGGCAGCAGGAGTTCATTTGTAGGCCGGTGAAATGAAATGAATGATACTTAAACTTTTTGGTCTTGAGACGCTTCTACATCCTCAACACTTAACAATTTTTCTAACCAGCTATCAAATATAGAATATAGTTATTGTTGAATATTTTTGAAATAAAAGCATGAAACACTTTAAAATATTTGTTTTGAGGGCTGGTATGTAGAGTGCTTGCTTAGCATGGGAGGGGCTATGGGTTTCATACCTAGTACAACCAATAAATAAATGAACAATCAGACAAACAGATAAAAGGATGATTTGCCAACATGAGTATCCTATTTTTTGAAAAGTAGTTACCCAGTTGTGAATATAGATGAGAGGATAACTTGCTGAGCTTTTGCTTAGTGTTGGAGAAAGAGAAAGTTAAAAGAAAAAAGAGCTATTCCCTGATGATGAGCAGATTTTTAGAGCACAGGTCTAAGAATGCCCATCTCTACTGTCTGGTTCCATCAGGTTCCAGACTTCTTCGTGCTTTAAGAATTCAAGGCCATTAACCTTATTATATTGTCCCTGCACCCCTTGTTTTTTGCCCTGGAAAACTGCCTGCCCAAGGATATATAACTCAGTGATGAAAGCTGTGTTTTGTGCAACAGGGAAAAACTGATTAGAAACTGTGACACTTGGGGTCCCAAGCCAAAGGCCTTGGAAGGGCATTACTAAGAGTGATTTAAAAATGCGGTATCAGCCAGGCATGCGGTGCATGCCTATCATCTTGCTACTTGAGGCTGAGACAGGAGAATGGCAAGCTTAAGGCCAGCCTGGGAAACTCAGCAAGATCTTGTCTCAAAATACAAGATAAGGGAGTGTCACTCCGTGTGGATGTCACTCAGTGGTAGAACACTTTATGCTTGAGGCCCTGGTTTCATGCACTGAACAAAAAGGGGAAAAAAAGCAGTAACAATCAGAGAGGGTAAGAGGTATGGCCTCAACACCATCAGGAACAGGAGAATTGACTCCCTGAAACTTAAATTTCATATTTCATGAGCAGCAGGTCAACCACCAAGTCTAGGCAAGTTGACACGTTTCTTCCCGTAGGCTGGTCTTTGTCAACCCCAAACAGATGTTAGCCTGCATTGTCTAACAAAGTTCTTATAACTCTGCTTGTTCCTTTCTCTGAACTATAATATATAGCTCAGTATTGAGCATTTAAGCAAGTCTAAAATATCTAGTTAAAACACTGAAATTTGTCTTCTTCTATATTTCCTGATGTCAGTGTGAACTTTCAAACATGTTCAGTCTGCAGCCCAAGGATTGGATATGACTGTCTTGCCTGCCTGGGCTTCATTAAATGAAGAATTGTCTTGGGTCACATAGAAAATGCATAATATAGTTAATGTATATAAGAAACAAAACATCTTTTAAATATATTTTCAAATATTTCATAAAATAGTATCATTTTATTAGCCATTGTTAAAAAAATTGCAGTCATCTTTGACCCCTCCCCCAATTTCCACCCATCTATTCTGGTTTATAACAAAGATTCAGAATTCAGGTACACAGAAACATGCAATGATTTTGCAGCTACTCTAATCACTGCTTTCAACAGTGTCCTGTAAAATTTCCCATCTCTGATCCTGAAAACATCTTCAACAGATCCTAGAGCTTTTAGTTACTTTCTGTAGGCCAGATTAAGCTCACCTCCAGCCTCACACCCTAGCACACATCTGTAATCCCTGGTTGAGGCAGGCAGATCACAGGTTTGCATGCAGCCTCAGAAATTCAGAAACTTAGTGAGATCCTGTCTCAAAAGTCAAAGATAATTTTTAAGATTTAAATATTTAAAAAAGACCAAGGGATATAGCTCAGCGTGAAGGCCCTGGGTTCAATCCCTACTATGGCAAACATAAATCAGAGAATAAAAGAGACTCATTTTTACTTATTTAAAAGTTCAGTCCAGGTAAAGCCAAACCTTTACTTTCGTTTTGTTTCCAATTCAAAACATGTCCCCCTATTGTGCAGTTTTACTTCCCATCAGCAATGACCTGAAATGAGGGGCTCCCCCTAGGACCTGGATCCCTGTGGCTGCCCAGATAAAATCAGGCTTTCACTGACCCACAGATTATTAAGTGTCTCCTCTCCTTCCTCTTCCATGTGGAAATATTTATTGAGGTTACCTTGCTTTTGTTACACTGTATATTGAATGTGTAGGGGGCAAGTAACATTCATTTTATAGTTATTTGAATCAAAATGAACAAGCCTCAGGTCTACTAAACGGTCACAAAACCCTGAAATTTGAGCCTAATCCTAGGAACGAAGAAGAAATTTGGTTGTATCTTTTGGGGAAAGGGTAAATAACTGCATAAAAGGGAGAGAACAATATATGACCAAGAGAGCAGAGAGTGGCAGAATATATGCCTGTTCATAGTGTTTGCCCCTTCTCTCTATGGAACTCTTTTCCTTCCTGGTGGGCATGGGGCTTGCTCACAGAACATTCTCTCACTAACAGGAAGAGGTCATGCATGATATAGATCACTTCCCAGCACAAGCTCAAAGGAGCTTTCCTTTCTGCAAGGCACACCAGGGTGTCTAGGGTGGGGTAGTTCCTTCAGCCTGGGCCCAGGGTGGTAAAAACTCCAGATGGACTTCCCAGCAGACCTGCATGTGTCATGTAAGGCACACAGTGTAAGCATGGAGTGGATTCTTGCCATAAGCGAAAGACTTGACATTTTATTACCACAGCGTGTCCTAGCCCAAGTGTGCTATTGATCTTCACACTGCCCCCTATGCTTGTGTTTTCTTCCCCTCCACAGCCTTCCTTGCTAAAGACTACATGGTTGAGACTTGCTTCTACCCCCGACTCTACCATATTTTATCTGAAACAAAATGAACAAGTTACTTGACCTCTCATTTATTATCCTAAAAGTGAAGTAAATGATACTAGAATACTGTTATTATTTGATAATTTATGTCTAAATAATGCCTATAAGCTCTCAATAAAAGTTAGTTTGTGCTGTAAAGGAGAGGTAGGCAGGGTCAATCGTTCCCTTGACTGTTTGTTGTTCTCATAGTTCCCCAGTAAAACTTCTGGTTTCCATTTCTTTAGAGATTTAGGAAATCTGAATAATGTTCCTAAATGCATTTTAGTTCAGCTTCCGTAGAAGACTTGTTATTTTCCTCATACACCTCTGAAATTCCTATATATTCTATTTATAATTCCATAATATATGAAACTGATGGACTTTCGTATTTCTCTCATCCTTGTTCCAGTATTTGACAATGTGTGAGGCTATGGCTTATGTATTTGTATAACTATTTAAAACCTAACACAGTCATATATGACAGTTAATGGAATAGATAAAAATTTACCCTTTTATAGATAAAAACCAGTGAAATTATTTTTTCAGGCTATCCTGAAGCGTTCCTCTGTGAATACCTACTCACTACCTCCACAGCTGGAGCTGTGTCTCTGTCTTCAAGGAGCAGACTGGCTCGGAAGAAGACTGACCAATTTCCTTCACAAGCCCTGGCATGTCTGAAACTAGACATAAAGAGTAAACGTTGTCATATAAAACATTTTCTCACGGTGAGAAATATCATGTGAATATCTTTTAAAAAATAAATAACAAAATTTGGCATGGCATGTTGTCTTTGTTTTTAGCAAACTCAAGTTCCTAGCTGCCTTCTATTTGTTTGTTTTCTCTGGGAACCAAGTAGCTGTGCTACACCCAAGCGTGTATCATTTCAGGGCAATGACTCAGAAAGCAGATGCCATGGCTTACCTAGTCCTTGAAAAATGCCTACCATGCAGGAAATGAAATAAGGTTCTTGGACTCAGCAGAAACGGGGTGAGGATAAAGAGGCTGCTTTGAATTTGTGGGCTTTCCCGGACTGCTTTGGAAACATCTCATGCAAATCCAGACAGTATCTGGGTCACAGATAGCTTTTCACCAGTAATTTCTGAATGTACTTTTAGTATACTTAGTCTTCTAGTACACCGAGAGGTAGTAGACCTATTTGCAGAAGTAAGATAATTCGAATAATTTAGATAGTTTTGATACCTTCCCACCGAGGAGAATCCTTTTCTTTTTCTTAATTGTCTGCCATTCCTGGAACTACTTCCAGGGCCCAACATTTTATTATGCAAACAATAAGTGAAATCTGGTCATCTAGACTTCTATAGACAACTTAAATATGCATGATCTGTTGTTGCTAAGACATATATAAGTCTTTATCTATCTATCTATCTATCTATCTATCTATCTATCTATCTATCTATCTATTCCACCTTTTTTAACCAAGAAATAGCTTGCTAGAAGCATGAATCTTATCATTGTATTTGACAAAACCTTTAGTCTGTAACTCATTATTTTAAAAGGCTATGATATGGCCTCTGGAAACTTTCTCTTTAGTCTTGCTTGTAAAACACCAAAAGTACCTAGAATTCTATGGGAGGTAGACTGTCAGGAAATGTTGAGTGTATCATTTAGGGGGGAAGTGAACAAGCTTACAAGAAGACTTCAAAATGCAAATAGAGGATTTAAAATTATGCAAATTGGAAAGGAGTTGAGAATGAGGAAGAATTTGAGGATAGAGAAATCAAGATGCAAAGCAAATTTTTCATATGTACTTTGACCTCCTGGATTGTATACTACTCTGAAAATGGAGCTGTGAAGCTTCTGCCATGACAGAGTTTTTGGGGGAAAACCCATAGATGACCACAAGCTAAAAATGCACAGCTAAGAGGGGAGTTTCCAAAGGAGTTGGCTTTTGTCCAAGACTCAGGTTGTTCATCCACTGTGCCCCCCACGGTAGAAGCTTGCCCTGGCCTGGCACCATCACTTTTGCATAGATAGTGGAAATCAGTACTGGGAAGCCTCAGGAAGGGAAATGAACGATGAAGACTTACTTTCAAGACCGGACTTACTTTCAGGAATCTCCACATTTAGTGGAAGGTTACCCATCCTGACTGAATTTGGGACTGAACATTATGGTTTGCTTAGTCTTGGTTTTTCTAAAAACCAGCACCAACAAATGACGACAATATTGTCATGCAATATTGTTTTGTACCTTTTCCTGATCTGTGGTGCAGACAACCATCTGTAGGCAGTTTTATATAAGCAATAGACATACAGAAAATGAAAAAAGAAAAAAGTGTTTCAGATTACATACATCATGGGGTTTTGACATTGAGTATTTCACTGACATTTCAGTTCTCAGCATCGCACTCCAGATAGAGTGAAAAAATGTTTTATCCAGCAACAAGCATGCAACAGTGGAAGAAAAATGAGTTTAGATTTTCATAATTTGACCTGCACCAGCCATTGTAACCTTTTTGGGTGTCCATTCTCTCATTTTCAAAGTAATAGTGGATAATAACACTTTTCTCTTTCACTTTTTAAGACTGAATTATTTAGATTAGCAAACCGAACTATACTTTGGAACACACATTATGCCATTTTCATATCTCCAGTGCTTAGCAAAAAGTAGACATTTAAAGTGTTTATTGAATGAATGAATGAATGACATATAGAAATGTAGTATAGGGCTGGCTTGATAAATGTAAATGCTCAATAAATGTTAATTTTCTCTGGCTAAAGTAGCAGTGAGGTTACCCTCAGAATTTATCCTGAGGCATTGACAGCTCCTTTTCTCCACCCTGGGACTTGAATTTTGGCTGAGGTAAGGATTAAGGGAGATACATTGCCAAATGTGGGAATTATCATTTGTCTACTTTCAAAAGAGTAATATGGGGACATGTAGAGAAGAAAGAATCAGATCAGGACAAAATACTTCACATGAGTTAAATGTCAATTTCTTCACTGAATTCTGTACTTCACTCATATGCACAAAAGTGAATATTTTGGGTATTTACATAATCCTTTGGATGCTGAATATTTTGGAGAATTTGTTCAATGTAAATAGACCTCAAAATATTCCTCTGAATTAAACTGTTATTTGTCCTATTTTTCATATAAGTCTGAGTATATTATTAAATTGAAGTCACATATATATCATTCAATACTATACCAACATCTAAGGAATGTAATTGAAAAATGATTTAGTGATCATGTCCATATGTGATCATTTCACTAATTACACTATAAATAGTGAACTTTTTGGTGCTGAGATTATAAAAGACTATTATAACTTAAACTATGTATTTTATTTTCTGTGCAAAAGAAACATAGACATAAAAGTAAAATTTCCAAAGTACATCAAGGACTACTTTGAATATCTACTTATAAATTATCTAAAATAAGAGCATGAAATATACCATATAAATGACATTAGAGGAAATGAATGCATAAATTAAATTTTGGTGAAAGGTTTCTTTTCAAATAATCAGCACAGGAAAGGATGAGATCTTCATTCTCGAAGACAAACTTTGCGTTAGCTATCTTAGAGTTTGCTTTTTAGCAAGCCAAGACATCATTGGAGTATTCATAAATCTTTGCACATGATGGAAATTTGAGTTAATTGGCATTATGAATTCTCAGTGTGATAACTCAGGACTGGCACTGATGTGTATGACTTTTTCAAGTCAGACAAGTTGGGACTATAAGAATGACTTGTATACCTAAGATATATAGTTTTGTGCTCTGACTACAAAATTCAAATGTTACTGAATTCATACAATCAACCTAAATCAGGAATGGATCACAGGTGGAAAAGCACTGATAATTCTGAGGGTTGGTGATGATAAAGAACTAATGTAATTTTGCAGATTAAAAGAGATATCTTCCTTTTATGGGCTATCTTTTCTTTATGAATAGTAAAATACAAAATAAGTTGTCTGTTCATATTCTTAAAACTCAGCTTCATAGCTTTTAAATTCAGAATTCAGACAAATTAATCAAGAGGTGGACATACATACATTCTGATCTGAAAAGAGAGATGGGTGTCTTTACTTGACCTACTAGATTTTACCCTGCTCCAAGGAAGTGGCTGTGTGTAACCTAGTGGGTCAACAGCCAGACCTCTGGATCTGGAATTACTTCTGCTATTCTATGCTGTGCATTTGAAAATGGTGAATCTTTTCCTTTGCACACACGTTATTCTTATGGATGTTGAATTAGTACCTTCCTTCTCCCATGGATGGTGACATCAGTGAAGTTCCTTAAATGAGGTCTTTTAAAGTGCCTTTATCTCAATTCCTAAAGAGTCTCCAGTTTCTCACTGGGAATGGAAACCTCTCCAAAGCTACTCTGTCCTTGTAGGGCAGTGGTGGCTTGCCTAGCCTCTCAAAACAACTTCCTGTTAGAGACCAAGACTTGTCTTTGTTTGCCACTCCCCACTAATCTTGCACAAAACCCCTACTCAATGGTTTCGGGCCTGCCTTACATGTCACCCCAGATAATATTCCTGGGTGCATTCCACATTTCCCATCCAGGTCCCCTCGTTCTGGCTGACACACCTATCCCCAGGGGCTGGGAAATGGGCTGCTAAGGTTCAAGCTGTGTTTCCCAATGAACTCTGACTTAGCCAAATTTAGTCCTTTCCAGTGGAAAGGGCAAAGCCAGAGTGGCTAATGGGAAGCTACAAAAAACACAACTCCTTTGCCTTGTTTTGAGCAAATCACCCATCCCAGTTCCCGCATAGGATCAGCAGAAGGCTCAAATGCAGTCAAACTGCAGCCCGTTCTTCTTCTGCCTGATTTAGCCTTCTCTGGGAGCCTTGCACATATGCTCTCAGATTCAGAATCTATGTCCAGAGAACCTAGTTCAAGTTAGGGAAAATTATTCATAAATCTGTAATTATTTAATTATGAATAAGAGCCCTTCCTGGAAACTTTTGACATTCTGCCATACCCATCTCAATCCTAAGCCTCACAGTCATTCCAGATAGAGGATCTGCGGAGTCAGCCCTTCATCCTACAACCTGGGCCCTGACTCAGTCCACTCTCTCTTCCCTTTCCTTTAGCGTACATTCCTCAGGTTGCCCGAAAGTGGAGCCTGTTAGACTCAATACTCTGGTTAGACATGATTGTAGCTTAGCACCTAGATCCAGCTGTAGCTCAGCAGTGCTCAGTTTTAGTGTTACGTCTGGATTCTGGAATATGCAGTGGCTCACTCAGAGAGATTCCTTTGTTTCCATAATTATGACACTCCACAGCTTACCAGAACCATGTCACTGGGTGCAGAGAACTGTCACCTGTACTTTCAGACTCTAAATTTTAGATATTTCCAGTGCAAAGTCTCCATACATTTCAGAAACATGAAACTTTCAGAGATTCCATACTTCTCTCATGCTAGTTTATAACTCTATTGGTTGCTTATCTAGTGCTCCATATTGCAGTATCTCAGGTACTCAGCTTACTAGTGCATCTGAGAGGTATCAACATCATCTCATTTTGGTAGCATATAATCAAAAGATGCTATGATAAACTTGCTGAGAACCACTTCTGAGACACAGACTTATTAGTAATTGCTGTGAAGGATATATTGTCAGTGTACTTTACACAGCTGATTTTAATAACTCCTCAGTTAATTCCAAAACAAGGTACCTGAACCTACACTTTGAGGGTGAGGTGAGACCAGTGATTGGATCCATGCATTCTAGGCAAGAACTCTACCACTGAGCTGTACCTCCAGTCCAGAGCTCGAGCCATGTTGCCAAGGTATGCAGAAGAATATAAGAAGACCTTTATAGAACGGTACCTGAAGAAGGCTAATTCACATCTGTGATTCATGTTTTTTTGCAACAAGTCTAACATGCACAATACACATCCTGTGGGGCAGCTATATAGTCAAAACTGATGAATTAGCAGCTCTCGGGTGGTATACTCCACAGTCTCTTCATGTGTACTGAGAGACCCTGGAATTAGAGTTACCTAGAATCCATGAAAAATGCATATCCATAGTCCCACCCCAGATCTATTAACTGGAGATTTGGGGGCACCCTACCTGGAAGGTATACATTTCACAAACTTTACTTTTCAATGCATGCTGACACTTAAGAATTAGAGTTATCAAGTGGGAATAGAGAAACTGCAGACCTGGTCTTTTGACAGGGCAATAGTGAGTCTGGGATTTAGTGTTTCCATAATTTACCTTCTCTTCTTCTACCTTCTAGGAAACTTCCTCAAGCTATCTAGGCCCCTCTTTGGATAAGCTCTTACTCGTCTCTCTTCCCCTGCACCATGCTCCAAACCTGCTCCCAGTCTTTTCTAGTTGAACCTCTATCATCAGACACTGTTCTCATCTGAGTGTCATGGCAGAGAGTGGATTTACCCAGCACACATGTGTACAAGTGAGCACCCAAGAGACCCTTGGTTTGCCAGAGTCATGCTTAGGAGACTGCCTCCTCCCTCCTCTCTTTGTCCTTCCCTCCCTCCTGCCTTTCCTGCCGTCCTACTTGCTTTTTATTTCATATGTAAGTGAGAAATTTCTAAGGACAGAAAACCAAATGGCACATGAATACTTTTGCAGGGTTAAGCCACTAGATAACTCCCCTCTATTCTACCTTGCTTTATCTTTTTAAAAAATATTTACTATACTTTAAGATTTTTCTTTTCTCTATTTCTGAACTTAGCATTTCTCCAAAACTTTATATATATATATATATATATATATATATATATATATATATATATATTTTAATCTTTATTGTTTTTAACAATGACAGTTTTGGAAGCAATAGTTAGAGTTCAAATAGGGTAAAGGCAGGAAGTGATGGGGTTGAAGATTGGGGCTTTATCTGTCCTAAATATCTCTCTTATCTTCCCTAAATATTTGCTATCTCCCCTAACCATTTTCCCCATTTATCTGGCTACTTTGGTAATGTGTAACACCTCCTCCCTAGCCTGGCCATGGTGTTCTGTCATATCCAGGGAAACTCCAGTCCGACTGTAGGACCCAGGGAATAATAAAAATATTTACTAAAAGCAAAGAGGCAAAACAAGGGGTTTCATGTCATATATCACAGAGAAAGCTTTTGGAAGATTTTTAGTCTTCTCTGTTTCTCCCTAAAAATTCCCCTTGTAACATGTATCTTGCCTACTCCCTCAAGGAAGTCCTCCCGCTGTTTTGCTATCTTAGGTCCACCCTTTCTCCCACTCTGCATCCTCATGTCCTACACTCCCCAGGTGGGTCTGCCCTGCCTGGCTTACTGGAAAGAGATGTCTCATCCTCGACTGTGACTTTCCCTTTATGAGAATCTGCATTTTTTGCTCTCCCTGAAATCCTACTGAATACTCTCTCGCCCCTTACATGCAGTCAGCTGATCTGCTGAATCTTCCACAGAGCACAACACACGAACCTGAGGCACAAAAGTAAGCAAGTCCTTCTCCAGACCCCACCACCGTAAAGGTTCCCCTCTGGAGGAATGTGAATCAAGCTGCAGAAGGAGAAAGAAGAAAAGGGAGAGTTCGATTAAAGTTATAAAATTTTCACATATTAGTTGTTCAGAATATTTGAGCTTTGTTTTGGCAGATTTGGATGTGCATGTATCACACTCTAACCTTCCCCAGCCCCACAATATGTTTTTCCCATTCTCCACATGTGCCCCTTTATTACCTTCTGGAGAGCACAAATTTTACTGGCTTTTTGAGGAGAAAGCGTTGTCAGTTTTTTGGGCAAAGTCCGTCATCTTCCTTTTCCTCAAAAACATCCGAGGATAGTAGGCATCCATTTCACATTGGTTATTTATTCAATGTCACTCCCCAAAAGAGACAAAATGAAGTGTTTTCAACTAATCCCAAATTGGCTTTTTGTGAACTTTCTCAGCTCCATGAATTCTCTTAAAACTTATCCCTAATCAAATATAATTATATATATATATATATATATATATATATATATATTTTTTTTTTTTTGCGGTACTGGGGATCGAACTCAGGACCCTGTGCTTGCTAGGCAGGTGCTTATTCCACTGAGCTATATCCCCAGCCCCTATCAAATATAATTATAGATGAACACTCGGGATTAGCTGCCACTTTGTATTAGCTGTGCGATTGCCACAGTCTTGTGGGTTGCCGAGCCGAATAAAAATACAAAATACATCCAAGAGTAAAATCAAGACACTGTAGCGGGAAGAAGAATTACATTATTGAAATGTCCGTGCTGCGTCCAGCTGCTATTTGCATAGATTACTTCATCTTTGCGGTGCTCCTGTGAAGGGAATATTGTGGCCTCTGATGTTATGAACGAGGAAATTGGGGCTCAGGGTGGTAAAATAACTTTCCCAAGGTCACACAAGCAAAAACAGTAAAACCAAGATTTGCATTCAAGTCTTTCATACTCCCCAGGCTGTAGCTGCCTTTTGATGCTGGGTTTTATTCTACTTTGGGGAGTTGTCTTGGGCTCGCTCTACCTACTTTACAGATGATGAAGAGTCATTTCTGTCTAGCTAAGCTTTAAACACCAAAGAGCAAAGGACGTCATTTTCTACATAGGAAAAGACATTTGGAGTGTTGTATAGAGGATTGGTTTTTTTTGAAGCAGTCTTACACATAGTAATTGCTGACCCAGTGCAAGAATCTAACACAAATTGCCAGAGTCTTATTTATTATGTCGTACTAAAGCCAGAAAACCTAGAAATCTAGTTTGGATTTGGCTTTCCACCCCCTAGCTGAAAGAAAGCCAGGTAGAACAAACTGCCTTTCTCACTGTCTTTATTCCAGAGGCCGCAAGCTAAGACATCAATCACTCTTCCTCTTATCATCCAACTTGAGTAGTAGAGTATGATTCAGACCCTCTCATTTAACTGTCTGCTCTCTTCCATTCTGTTCCTTCATTCATTATTTCTCCCCCAATTTTAGCTAGAGTTTCTGGGCACTGAAAAATCAAAGGTAAAAATGTCATAGGTACGTGATTTTCGTGATTTAGGGAATAGATTCCAGCTTCCTTTTAAGGCTAAAACTACAGTATTGCCTTCTTTTACGTCTCTTCTCTATCCAGCTGAGCCGTAAGCTCCCTTTAGGGTAGGGCCCAGGCCTCACTCATCTTTGCGGCCTTCAGTGCCTCTGCCTCTCTCTATCTCTCCATCTCTGCCTCTCTTTATCTTTCTGCCTTCATCTCGCCATCATGTTTATTATTCCAATATCTCACACATTGGAGGACTTTAATAAATGCTTATTAAAATATCTATGTAATAAATAAAGGTGTTAAAGCCATCATTTATGTATCCAGTAGCAAAGAAATAGCTTCAATGCCTCAGTGGTTTAAAGACTTTTTGTGACAGTCCAAATGAGTTCAAAAGTTTAGTTTGAAATTGACAAATGTCTACATCATTTAAAGTAATTTTGGCTTCGTGTAACAGAATAACTAAGTAAAAATGGCTTCAGGAGTGGGGTTAAATGACGGGACATGACAGAAGATCTCAGGAAACATAGTTTCAAGGTCAGTGCACAAACAGTACATCCAGCCTGTAGGCTCATTGCACCCTGTGTTTATTATTGCTGAGTGTTCTTGACCACTAGATGAGTCCTTCATATCCACATGTCTTATGTTCCTGAAACTTCAAAGATGAGAGGAAAAGGTGGAGATGGTGTCTTTGCACATTTTTTTCTTCTTTCCAGTGAGGAAATGTGTCTAAGAGGGCCATCAGTTTACTTTGTTTTCCTACCGTTGGTTAGAGAGAGTCACACACTCAACCCTGCACCATTAGCGTCTGATGAAGACTACCACACTCCATGACTGGCTTAGACCACTTAGTGTATACCCTTGGGAATAAACAAAGGTTCTGCCTTTTCCAAAGTATGTCTAAGTTAGCTCTCTCCTATTTTCCACTGGAAAAACATCAAGATTCTGGTCAGAAGGGAGAAATGAAAAATAGCTGTTAAGGAGGAAAACAGCAGCATCTGTTACCTCCCATATGAAATAAATCGTCAGGAATGGTTTCCGCCAGAGATGTGAGGTAGTTTGTGAAATACTTAGACCCCAAAATGGAATAGAGGTTTATATTTATTTACTGTAGGTCTATTATAAGTTGTGTTATTTAACCTTTGCATTATCGATCTAGGAGTATGTACCAATTTACACACAGGAATAGTAAGGCTTAACAAGACCAAAAATTTCTCAAATTTGCACATGGTTAGCAAAAATGTTTAGATTCAAATTTATGTCTTTTTGATCATAAAGGCTATGCTCATTTCTCGATGTAGAGAGAACTTATTTGCAGTTGGGAATGGTTTTACCGTTAAGTGAAACCCTAACCGGTCTTGAAGTTCCACGATCAGATGAAAGTATCCTAGAAGGCCACAGCTTGTTCAGGTTCAAGAGCTTTAAAACTAGCTCAGCACTTCTTAGACACATTGTAAAAGACTCCTATTGTAGTTCAGTCCACTGTGAGGTATGGTATAAGGTCTCTGTTCCCTGTAAGTGCTAAACTTCGAAGTTCGATAATACCATTTGTGTTAGTCCATGCTTGCAGTAGTAATGATTATACTGCTTGTGGGGAGTTGGTGCCTGAACATAGCATATCTTAAATCTTTTTTCATCCCCTTGTTTTCCCTTCCCTTCCCCTCCCTCCATATTTTGATCCCCTTCCCATTGGAGAAAAATCTATCTTTCTATTTCTTATTATCTGTCTTTCACCTAATCCTTTATTTATTTTTGGGGGTTCTCACCTAAGAGAAATGATGCAATACTGCACTTCAACTTCTGTGTCTGATTGATTTTGTTTGATGTTATGATCTCAGTGGGAACAAACCTCACCTTCACTCACTTATAGTATAACATGAAGTCTTAGGTTAGAGATGAATGCCATAAATTTCATGGAACCTGCAATCTAATTTAAGACAAATGCTCACGTCCATGCTTCTCACAAAGGAGCCCTGTGTGACACAGATGTCTCAATGTGAAGAGTATTGAGACTCATGAGTTATCATAGACGTATTCCTGGCACCACAATTTTGGGAAGAGCCTCTTTTCAGGTTGTAGCTGCTGCTTCTGGAGGCTGCGACATTACCCTCGTTAATACTTTCCTGGCATGAGTTAGCCTGAGAAACAGTTCCATCCGCTCTGAATCCATGAATGCCTACGTAGTGTCCACCTCCCCTTCTCCATGCAGTAGCCCACATTTCTACTTGGAAACATCTCTCTCTTATTCCCTGCCATGGTTTAAGTGGGATGCATCCTTGTTCCTAAATCTAGGAAATGAGTTATAATTGGCCAAAGCCTATCAACACATTCCATTGTTTTGCTTCCTTAAATTTAGAATTTTGAAAAGTTTAACCAAATGAGATCATCCTGCAATCATTTTATGTGTGTTAAAGCTATTAGTTAAATGTGAATAATTTTAAATATTAAATATGTATAAATCCTATTTGGGCATATTTTGTTATATTTTAACATAAGGGAAGAGGCCAAGGCTTATCTTGGCATCTACGAGTCCTGGTCTGAAGTATTGATTCCCAATCATTGGCCTCCCTTTAGCAGCTATAGTTGTCAATTTAAGCACTTGAGTCCCATGGCAGGGGGCGGGGGGTCACCTGCATACTCTCCTGGACCCTTGGTTTTCACTGTGTTATGTTTACCCAGTTCTCTATCTTACTCTGTCATATCTTTCAAATTAAGCAAAAGTTCAATTCTCTCTCTCTCTCTGTCTCTCTCTCTCTCCTTTTTTAACTTTAGGACTTAATTAAAAATCTGATTCCAAGAAGAATCTGAAAGGACCTCTCCTCAAACCTTATTTTTAAATTTACTTTCTTTCCTCAAAATCTTGGTTTTCTGATACCTGTAACACCATCAGTCTATCTTTTCTCCCTCATATTCTAACTGAGAGAAAATCTAGTGTAGTACTTAGACCTTCACTTGGAGAGTAGAAAAAAATAATTATTGTAAGAACAAAGGTAGATTTTATTTATTGTATGGGGAATTGAACTCAGGACCTTGCACTTGCCACACAGGCACCATGCCACTGAGCTACATACTTAGCCCAGAGATAGATTTTTTAAAAAATCAAAACATTTACTTAGTCTGGTTGCTGCATGTTAATTTAGTCTTAGAATGCAAGAGAATTCTAGGGTATGAATTTCTACACCCACCTCCAAATTTCTGGACAGATTTATCCTTACCTTTGTGTTAGGCAGCAGGTCTAATTCACAGTGTCCTTCTGGATGGTATTGGTTTCTGAGGGCTGAAGCCTGGTTTTCTCAGAAGCATCCTCACTGGAATCTCCCTTGTCAGATAAAGGTGTCCTGACTACTTTATTCTAAATGAAATTTTCAGATGCAAAACATAATGTTGTGAAAAGAATAAATGGAAGACAGGAAGCAAGGCTGGGAAGGGAAGAACAGAAAGAAAAAGAAGCAGATGACACTGGCTTTATCCTTGCTTCGGACATTGTAGGAGGCACCAGGATATGGTTGCCTGATTAATGACACTTTCACTGGTGCCTATTATCGAGAATTAGTCAGTATCCACATCCTGTGAGTCAGCAGCGTGGACCATCACTGTACCTGCAAGACCTCAGTGAGCTCGAACCAATGAGGATGTTACAGCCCCATAAGAACTAAGCTAAAACAAAACAAACATGAAGAAAGTTAAATAAATTGCAGTAGCTTATAAATAAAAAGGGATTCACTTGTTAAAAGTAATACTGATTTGGGAGGATTTTAATGTTGTAGTCTTATACAGAATTGAAACATAATGATCAAGTATGTAGGTTCATTATACTATGATAATATAAAAATAGATACCACTAATCTTATCAGTTAATTTTTAAAGCCACAGATGGCACAAAAGTTGATATACATGATGCAGTTGGGATTGGTGGTAAATTTATTTTTCTCCCTGTTTATGACAATAGACCTGTTAAGTGTGTGCCTGAGGGGCTTCAATTAAATATGAGGGAAAACACTGTTTAATAAAGCTGGACCATCCATTTTAAAATAATTCATATGCTCAAAACTGCTAGAGAGTTGACCTGTTTATGGGAAATAGTTCTGCTAGAATTAGAAGTGGAAACAAGGAGATGATAATGAAATACAGTTTAACCAGTAAAGGGCGGTGAACATATGTATCATTCCACACCACACAAATACGCTGCCAGCTTAGATACAGAGTTGTGGTTCCGTTTGTCAGCTATTCTATTTTCTGTTACAAAGGCTAACTTTGAAATACCACTTTCAGGAAGGAGAGCTAGAACAAGAACTTCATTAAAATGCTTAAATTATTTCTTCAAACATCTCTCATGTTTGCAATTATGAGATGATATTTTTATAACTCATCCATTTATCCATAACTTGGGAAACAAGGCTTCAGTTTTAACTGCTTACTAATGATTATACATCCACATCTGGAAGTCACTAGAAGGTGCCCCTTTCAGGGAAAGGTCGAAGTTTATGTGAAGATAACTGTAGTAAGGTACCTGATTCACTGCTGTGGCACTGAAGCAATCGGGGGCAGTGGGCATTCAACGTGGTTTGCCTTCTTCCCCCTACCATTAAGGAGACTGTTTACTGGTAACATAGGTCATGCCCAAATATTGCCACTTCTTAATTAGGAATTTTGAGAAGTGGATATTTAATATAAAGGAAAGTGGATATAATTTAAGGTATTGTGATGTGAATTTTCATGTATTGTTTGGTTTAAATATAAAGCCAAGTTTTGGTTCTATTCAAAGAAGTTCATAACTAGAAGCTCAGAGAATCTCAGGAGCCCATGATTCTTGTGCTTGCCATTGTCCTCTATGACCAAGCCTGTGAGGACTGCTCACCTTGCCGCCCGACAGACTTCTGCACCACGCTCAGACAGTCCCTCTTGCAGAGTGCCCCAGGTCTCCTAAGTAGAGATCGTTCAGAACAGTGCAAAACTCCTTCCTCTCTTCTCTCACTGTAATAATCACTTGTATCTGAGTTTTGATACACAATTCCTCTTCTCTTCGTGCTGTCCAGCATGATGACTATCATTTACTGGCAATTAATTAGGAAATGTTATTTATGAATGACCTTTTTAAAACAGTTTGACTGGAGATGGAGGCTTCCACCTGAGAATGAGAATGTATCAAGACAGATCATCTCTTTAGATTCCAAGAGGACTAAAAAGTAATAAAAACAGTGTTAAGAATTAACATAATCACTACCTGTCTTAGGTAGTACGCTCTCTCAGTCTTTTTGCTATCTATCGATTTAATCTTCATTTTTTACTGTAGAAGCGGATTTTTACCCTTTGTAGGTTGATATCTACGTACATTTTTCAAGCTCATGGTCTTGGAAATGTTTGTTTACCCAGACTATCAAGGTATAGTTTTCCCAGAGCCTTCAGGAAACTGGGCTGAGAAATGTATCTGGGAAGAAAGTGACTTGAGGAACAAAATGTACCAAATATTCATCAGAAAGAAAATGAATGAAAGGAATACAGTGATCATAAAAGAACAGCCCTTTCTGCTGCTGGGATTGTCGGGTCTCCTCTCCAGCAGCTTCTATGCCTGAGTCTCTCGAATTATGCAAGTGGCTCCCTGTACGGGCCAATTAACTGGACAGGTAAGGCTACCTCACGAGTCAAAAAATCTCTCCTTTCAATATGCAAAAACGGCTAGTGGAAAAGTTCACTATTGTGAGCAGTGTTCAGTGCCCTCCTTACAAAGGTTCATCTTGTTTCTACTTCATTATCTCGCCGGATCATCTACTTAGAACAAACTCCTCATTTCTCATACTCTGATGCCCCTCTTCAGACGGATCATTGCCAGGCATTCATTTCTCCCCAAGCAGTCCAAGGCTAACACCCACCTCGACACAGAAGGGCTCTTTGAGGACGATTCTTGAGGCCTTCCTGCACCACCCCCCACCAAATTACACACTAGAAAATTTCTGAGGGCCGAAATGATTGTGTTCCTTTCAGAGAACTCTCTGTGGACCTGGCTATAAGAATAGGTTAGCAAAGGAAAGCTTCCTTTAAGCCCAGGAGGGAAGAAAGAAAGGACAGCTGTGGAAAGAAGTCCAAAGGAGAACCAATGAAACGAGCAGCTCTGGACAGCTTTGTACCACTCCCAGTGCCTGTTCCGTTGACCATTTGCAAACTGTTTGCACAGATTCATTTGATTCTCACAGCTGTCCTGGGAAATTCTTTCTGTATTTTTCCTATGTTGAAGGTAAATAAACAGGCTTAGTAGGTGGCCAAGGGCAAACAACAAAGTAGAGAGGGAACAGGGTCTGAAACCCAAGCTCTGCTGAAAGCTGAGCACTTTGGTGCTCCCCGCGTGGCTTAAGCTTCTTGGGTCAGGCAGGGAGCTCCCTAGTTAGAATCTGCCTTGTGTCACAGACTTTTGTGAAGGAGTCTAAGATTCTTTTACAAACACACATTTGTTGATGAGAAAACAACACCTAAATTCTCAGTTTAAATGTTTTGCTATTGGTATACTTGGCTTTAGGACAAAAACTTGAGAGAATGTCCATATTGGCAGTTTCATGAAGAAAGCAAGAGAAGCAGCTTCCCCGAAAGCCCATGGTCCGCACATGCTCAGTCCTGTATGAGGAGAAGTGAAGTTTGCAGGGTTGGTCCTGAGGAGCTGCAAATTTCCCCATCCATCTAGTCGGTGGTCCTCATGACCCGTAGGCTTCAGGTTGTTGGATGAAGTAGGATGATAACACTTAATTGTGGCTGGGAAAATGTTTTGTAATTAGGTTTGTAACTTAAGAAATTCCGTTTACTTGTGTTTTTAGTTTACAGAGGGTTTATGTTGGCAAAAGGCTGTTGTATCTATGACTATCCGTTGGTTTATCTCAACTTCAATGACATATTTTTTTTTGTACCAGGAATTGAACTCAGCACCTTGACCTTGCGAGGTAGGCACTTGTGCCATTGTGCTATATCCCCGGCCCCTCATACTCTTACAGTATGTAGCTCAGTAGCTGAACACTTGACTACCGTGCAAGAGGTCCTGGGTTCAATCCTCAGTACTGGGGGAAAATAAAAGAATTCTACACTGTCTAAAGAAACACTTGTATCTGCTAAGTCATTTGTAATTACAGTTCTCCAAACAGAAAGGTACCGGCAGTTGTGTTGTGACATAAATATTTCACACCCAGGACTCAGGGTAAAATTCAGGGTAAAGTATGTGGTCAGCATCCACCAGGCCCTGAGTTCAACCCCTAGTACAAGAAACAGAAAACAAACAAACAACCTTTAAAAAAAAAACCCAAAACACCAAATTTCCTGTGCAAAAGTGGTACATCTCCTAGTCTCACTCCTTGGCAGAACCAGTGTAGCATCTGAGGATGAATCCTTACAAAAAGCCGCTTGGATTTTCAAAAGTAACTGCATTTCTTGGGAAAGAAGAGGATGGTATATCCGCTGGCTCTGTGGTATACTCATGTGGCTTTCATTTTATTCAAAAGTCACTGATAGAAATTGTGTCTTCTCAGGCCTCCTACTGTCCTACACTGCAGGATATATTAGTCATGTCAGACCCAAATTTACCTCTGTCTCACCCAAACCTTCTCTTATCTTGCTGATGGTTACCGTAAACTACTGACATCAGCAAAGCTTTGTCAGGAAACTGAGGTGATCAAAAATTCCAGAGAAGTTGAAGAAAATGCATCCCGGATTATTTTAGGCTTCTTCCTCTTTCATATAGTTCATGTTCCTCATCTGAGTCATTGCTAAAATGGCTTAAAGACGACATCGAATTCAGTGTTTGCAGAAGGCCTATTTAGTCAGGTTCCCTTTAATGTAGGTTGTGGTGAGTTTATCCTCACTAATTTTACAGTTTAATTAACACCCAGATCTCAGCAGTGGAGGTTGGTGGTGCGCTGTCTCGTTAGTGGCTATTTGAGAAATACAATTATTCATCCATGTGGACGAAATTTGTGCCCAGATGTAACCTTTATAAATGTCAAACATTTCCAGGTATATCGAATTACACATTTCTGGTTCGAATTGGGGTCCTTCCACAGGTCCTTATTTTTATATTACTCTCTTGCTATTTTCTGTCTTGTCACCAACTTGTTCTGCTACCTGGCTAATAACAGGGTTCACTGGGAGACTAGATGTTGCTAACAACCTCCTTTCAGAGGACTTTCACATTTTTAAACTGGATTTCAGACATTGCTGGGCTCTGGAGTCAGAGTGCTCTCAGTCTCTCCCCTCCAGGAGCAAATTGTAGATGAGAAACCAGTCCTTGGACAGTGCATCAGTGAAGCACGTACAAGAAACATGCTAACTCCCAGAAGGGGGGCCTTTCTAAGATTAAAGTTTTAGGCAAGATTGTCTTAAGTAGGTGATATCTGGGCTATGTTCCAGAAGACAAAAGAAAATAGAGGGAAATTTGTCCAGGTAGATGCAATTGGGAGAAAGGTGAGAGAGATGATGGAATGGGAAGTAAGAATATTTCAGCTCACGAAAGCTCGATGGGTCAAGCTAGGGAACATGATATGGATCTGGAATGTTTGGAGGAACCATGAACAAACTATGAAGTAAAACTCTGAGCCAGGCATGGTGGTGCACGCCTGTCATCCCAGCCCTGACGGAGGCTGAAGCAGGTGGACAGCAAGTTCAAGTCCTGCAAGGCAATTTAGTGAGGTTTTGTCTCAAAATAAAAAGGGCTAAATACATAGCCCGGTGGTAGAACCAACCTGGGTTTGGGCATCCAAATGAATTCTGGGCACACAAAAAGCAGGGTTTTGGCATGATCAAACTTGTACTAGTTAATCCATGAAATATTTACTGAAATGTCCTTGAGGGTAGTAACTCATACAAGTGGGTTTACAAGCATTACATGGTCTCTTCCCTTTAGAAGCTTACAGGTTTAGGAGATGTAGGTAAGAAAAGATAGATATGAAAGCAAAAAGGAATAATTTTGGACCAGTGTAGATACATGAGATGTGTTAGAAAGTAACAGATCACAAGGACTGTTAAAGGTATGGTAGGAAGAAGAGATGAGGTGCTTTTCTGGCACGTATTCTTGTAGCAAAAATATGTCTCCATAAGAGTTAAGATTGTGATGAAATAATGTTAAAGTAAGACATAGATGAAGGGCACCAGGAAATATCTTTAAGGAGCATAAAACTCGGCATCCTTTTCTCCCTTAGCCCTCTAGCAGCCATCAGGGGTTGTGTGGCTCCCTGCTATGTTAGGGGCAGACAGCAGCTTGGGTCGGATGGGAGCTGGTGGGAGATGGTGGAGACAGCAGCTTGGGTCCGATGGGAGGGGTTACAAGGGCAACGGTTGGAACTTGAAGCACAAATGCCACCAGGAGAAGACAGCACTGGAGAAAGAGGGGCGGGCAGAAGAGATGATAGAGGGCATGACTCATAACACTTGGTGACCCATTTAGAGACCTCACAGGATGACCCTCTGGGCCACCAGGTGACGTGGGTCCGTTCTTGCAGGGGGAGAGAGCAGGAGATACAGCCATGCTCATTTTGGACATACCATTTGCGATGCCCTGGACATCACTGGGGGGTGAGGCCCCCAATTTGTGTGAATGGATAGCCTTGTGCCACATGGAAATCTGACATGAGTCATGGAGTTTTGAGTCTTGGAACATAAGCAAGAATTGAAGCTGTGGGTGTTGGAGACATCCCTGAAGCACAGGGATGGGAATGAGAAGACCTAAGAGCCCCAAGGGGCCCTGGGAAAGGCTGCTATTTAAGGTTGGAGTGAAAAAGCTAATCTTGGTCAGCGGGTAGAGGGAAACCAAGAAGAGTGTGGTTAGGGAGTTAAAAGAGTATTTTTAAGGAGGAAGTCGTCAGCGGAATTAAAAGCTGTCTCTTTCATGTGTAAAGATGTGCTATGATTTTCAAAACAAATTAAAGACATTAGGTGGGACTGTTATTGCTAGAAACATGCAGTAACTGACTAATGGCATATAAAAAATACCGCAAAGCTTAGAGGAAAAGTACATTACACTAGGCTTTCAAGATGATATACCATCTTCTAGGGAAAACAGACATAAAGGATGGCATGTAAGGCTTCTGTGAAAGAGACGTCGGGCTGAGCTTTGTTTTTCTAGTAAAGAGAGGAGGGTCGTGCAGTGATCTGTCCCTGAGCTTTCTCACCTCTCCTCTTGTGTCCCACTCATGGGTGGGGCTGGGGTGGGGGTCGTGGTAAGCGTGGAGTAATGGGGCAGAACAGGGTTCCTGGGTGATCTAAGAACACATCCCAGTACCTGGTCTCACTGGCTCCCAGCTCTAGGCCACTGGCTACCAAGGCACTATATCAAAACATACACCAGTTGACTCCTGTCTTGCTTCACCCACCAAACACCCCAACTCAATTCCGAATCTCTGTTACCTAAGCATATTGCAGGAATTATTAGCCAATTTCACAGGAGACTTGGAACTGGGGAAGTTTAAGATCATACCAAAGTAATGAATCCAGGGAAGAGTCATATCTCACTCATTTCTATTACTTCGTTAAGTTGAAAAAAATATGCCTCTTCATTTAAAAATATCTGTGACATTTCCTACCTGAAGCAAGGCTGTAGTTCCCACACGACCCTTTTCCTTTCTTTTCTGGTTCTTCCATTATCGTGGCCCGCCCTCTGACATCGTTCTCCAATTTATGTTTTCCTGTCTCATTTTCCTCCTCTCAGCGCTGACAGGAACCACAAAACCTGTAACTGTAATGTCTGACTCACTTGGTGCTTCTCTTGTTAGTGGACACCATGTGGGATGGAAAGCAGGAAAAACACTCTTTATAGGAAATCAGACAATCATGCTTGTGCTTTAGTGCCCTTTGAAACAGGAGTTTAATTATCTTAATTAAAAAGATTACCTTACAGAAGACATTTGGGGGAAAGTGTAGGCAGTTTGTCTATTTCCTGATGACATTCATCTCAAAACCTAATGGGATATTTCTTCTGATATTTGCTTTATCTGGAAAAGCCCAGGCACCAAGATAATGCTTAGGTCAGAAACTGCTCTTGAGTTTTGACCCAGTCCAGAGAGAACAAATACTCAGAGTCTGGGCATGACTTGTTTTGAGGGCGTATTCATTTCCCAGGGCCACTCTGACAAAAGTACCGTAAACTGTGTATTGTTATTATTCTCCACAACTCTGGAGACATGAAGTCCAGGACTGAGGTGTTGACAGTGATGGACCCTTTGCGTGGTTTTAGAGGAAAATGTGGCCCCTTGTTTCTGTCATAGCTTCTGCTCACCTCTGATTGCCATTCCTCGGTCATCCAATTTCTACCCTGTCTTCATACAGCCTCTCCCTATGAGTCTGCATCCAAACTACCCTCCTCCCTAAAGGTGCCTGTCAGAGTGGATTATCCTTCCCAAATTCTCTCATTCACGTGGAATTGCAAGGTGCACTTTTCCACAGAAGTTCATCTTCACAGGTATTAGGAGATAGAGCGTCTTTTGAGGGAAGACACAGTTGAACTCAAACAGGGTGGAACACGCACCATCGCCTTTCCTTGCCACTTCTTACACCTCTGCCTGCCTTTCATTTTGGACCACTTTTATCTCCTCATTTCCCTAGGAGGGTCCATTTTCTGGGGAAGCCGCTGCAATTCAGCCCTTCGGTTCTCTTCATCCAGTAAAAGCACACTTTCCTGTGTCCCCCTCCCCCAGAGCCCAACTCTCAGCGCCAGCGTCGGTAAATTAAGCTCAGGAAGGTGATAATAGTTGAGAACAGACAAATATCGCCCCTCCCAGGTGTTGGCATTCCTCAGCCACTATCGGGAACCAGTGCTTTATCCCACAGGAGCAAGTGCAAATGTTGCAGTGGGTAAGATTTTGTTTTTCAGTAAACAGGGCTATCTGGCTCCTTGAATCGTTGCTTTCTCCGTCTGTGTGAGAAATGAGCCCCGTTTCTCTGTGACTCTCCGAAGGGGAAGACATTGCAGCAGACGGTTTGATCTGTCTTTGAATTGGTTGCATTTATTAGCCCGTGATTGTAAGTGTGTCAGAAGAGATTCACTCCTCACAAGGAAGTCCATCAAGCAAAAGAATCTTGTTTCAGAAAATGTCAACCTGGGGATAAAGCTTGAGGCGGGTAAGCCCATTTTAAACCATGGATAATTTTCAAAGAATAAACCTGTGAGAGGGAGGGAATTTGATTGCTAGGAAAATAGAATAAAATAAACACAATCTCCCTGCCCTCTTCTTTTTCCCTTTAGGGTGGGCTGTGCGTGCCAGTCCTGCTGGGGAGTGCCTGTCCCTACCATCACAGTGGTGACAGACTACAGTGATGCCTGCGTGTCTGTCTCGCAGGTGTGGGATCTGCTTGCCAGCTTAGCGAGACTTGGGAGGAATCTCCCACAGTGGTTGTAAAGAGAGAAAGAGAGAGGTAATAGTTCGCTGGCACCGATGCTCTCCTTCCTCCAACCGACTGAAAGCCAGAATAATACCCTCGGCCCTTGCCCTCCTACACCTCCT
Organism: Dinomys branickii; assembly: GCA_004027595.1. NCBI lineage: Eukaryota > Metazoa > Chordata > Mammalia > Rodentia > Dinomyidae > Dinomys > Dinomys branickii. The sequence goes on along the minus strand of PVLD010001095.1, from coordinate 133,883 downwards.
CCCCTGGCTCTGCCGCTGTCAGATTCTCTTCCCTTCTCCACAACTGGGAGCTCGAGGGAGCAGATTGTTTTGGCTGGAATTAGCCGGGCACAGATGGTACCACCTGCTGCATGTTCTGCACTTCTTATTGGCTCCTCTCGCAGCTCTGTGAGGTTTTGTATTTTTTAGAAGTTCAGAGGAAGGGGAAATGGCTGAGGCCCTTGCTCATGCCTGATTCTAGCACAGCTGTTTCAAGCAAACTGGCAAGAGTGGGGATTGTGCCGGGCCATGCTGATTGGGGAAGGCGCTTCCTTGGTAATGCGCGGCAGCGGCATCCTGTTTGCGTTATCTAGTGCTTTAGTTTCCAAAATACAAACTTTCTTTGGGCCAAACAATTTCTGCTTTCCAGTCTGACAGATCTGCGTGTGACCAGACAGCAGGCAGGTGGTCTTAGGAAGTCTGAGAAGGGAGGTTTCATTCATTCTCAAATCAGAGGAGTACAGAATGTCGTGTTACTGTCCGCTTATAGGGCAGAAAATTATGAATAGGCCAGAAATAGGTTTGTAATAATAACCCACCGATTCAGACTTCCAACAGTGTGAAATTCCAAGATTAATAAACTCAGTTTTCTCACCTATGAAAACATGGCACTGGACCAAAGTTCCCCAAGAAGATTTGCTCTTTAAAATTCTCTGAATTCTCTACCTCTCAAACTTCACCTTTCACCCTTCTACGTTTTATTAGATGATGTGGTGAATCAACTAATGGTCAGCTTGTCACACCCACCTGAACTGAGTGACCATGGTGTTGGGTATGGAAGGCCCACCTGAGGGTTGTTGCCAACAGCATAAAAAGAGAACTGGGGCGGAAGATGGGGCTGTTGATTCTCCTGGAGACACACTGGCTTTCCTGAGAAGAACTCAGCTGTTCTCTTTGTCAGAGGAGCTGTGGTCCTTGCTGTCACTGAGGATGGGTGCGGTTCTCTTTGGGGGAGCTCTGATCCTCACCTTGAGTGTCACTTCCTGGCTCCAGTGCAGATCCCCCAGCCTGCTGACACAGATCCTCCACCCTGCGGGTGCAGACTTTCTAGCTTCCACCACTGACCTTTGAGCTTTCCCAAGCAGATCTGTGGAAGACTTGCATGAGACTGTCTTGGGCTCTTGGCCTCCAGTTAGGCTTGTGGGGAGTATTGTCATGGGCTCCAGGTCTTCAGCTGGACTGATGCAGGACACTGCCATGGTATCTAGGTCCTCAGCTGGATCCTTTGTGTCTCTAGTGTGTGGAGAGATCTCCCACACTATCGCATCTGACTCTGGGTGAATATTATACAATAATCCTATACATTATGTGTCCTGCACCGAAACTTTCTCCCTCGTAAACCCTGAATACAACAGAAGGCTTCTTTTTATTTGTGAAAAAGCAGACTCATTCTGGCTTCAGGTATTTGCACCTGAAGTTCCTTCTTCCTGGAGCACTCACTCTGGGTCTTCCTACAGCTCACTTCTTGTTCTCCAAACTCCACTCAAACATCACTAATTTACAGAACCTTTGCCTGATACTCTTCCTTCCCCAGATGAAACCACCTGTCCCTCATGCCCACCTCACTCACTATTGTATCATTTTCTTTAATTTTCAAGCAATAGCCCTGTCTATAGGGATTGCTTTTGTTTTGTACCTTCTCCTCTACAGTATGCATCCCTGAAGTTTGGAGTATTGCCTATTTCTTTACCACAGCGCCTCTATTCCATGTCGTAGGACTCAAGAGAAATATTATAGAGGGAATGGTGTTATTTTGTGTTTAAGTAGAGGAAACACCTTGATGTAGAAGGAGTGTGCTTCTGACTTATGTAGAAGTGCAGTCCCTAAGGCACCTGGAACTCATTATTGTATTTATTTGTGTATGTTCCTCTGCCAGATTATAGGAAATCTAATGACAGTGATGTTATCTGGCTCCCTTTTATCCCATAGTCCCTAGTATTGTGCTTTATACATGGTAGGGACCCAACAAACTAAACCATTGTTAATGTTGCAACTCTTATTAGTGCTATTTTCAGGACAACTAAAAGTAATAGAACACAAACGTCATGGAAGTAATGTGAACAATAAGAGAAGCAATAAAAACAACTGTGCTCTAAGTGGAGACCTGACTTCTGGTTCCATTTCTGTCTGACCGCAAGGTCAAAGGTCTAAGACTGGATGAGAAGGTGTCTAAAATTCCTTTCCACTCTAGCCCTCTTTGGTCTTTCTGCCTCTATTCCAATATTGTCATGGGACATTAATAAATCTCCTTCTGTTCCTGTCCCTGTGTTTACCTGCTACCACCTCCAATCACATCTTGGTCATTCCAAGCACACAGGGTTGAGAAAAGTCATGACTAGGGAAAAAATGGTACTGATGGCTTGGGAAGTAGACTTAGGCTGAAAAATGTGGGTGGGGAGGCTAGACTGGAACTGTGGGTCCTCAGTAGATGTGAGAATTGTCAAGATCTTTTGCGAAAACTGGGTGAAATGTATCAATAGCAGGTAAATTGTGAAGAGTATTGCTCAAGTTTAACAGGTATCTCTGGCTCTTAGTTAAAAAAGACTATAGTCTGTAAGTGATTGGCTCAGAGCCCTCAGATGAGGTGACATGTTAGAGGAGCCCAGGTTTCCAAAGTAGATTATTTTCATTCCATTCTTGCATGAAGAGCTCTTATAGAACAGAATGAACTTCTTACAGGAAGCAGAGGAGCCCACCCATGCCTTCTGATGTTTCCACAGCCATCTGAAGGAATGTTTTGCTGTGGTGTGTGGGAAGGAGTACAGGACAGTGTTTCAGAAGACTGGGATTCTGACGGTCTGTGACTATTGCTTTCTAGATCCATTGCGGGGCAAAAACAAACAACCAGTATCTTCTCAAGGACACAAAAAACTCACTTTCTTCCTCTATATTATTTAGGTGGTAGATAACATTTTGTTCCAAGTGAACAAACATAAAGATGTTTTTCCTACCCAACTCATAGGAAAGTTTCATTGAGGAACAAGAAAAAGATTTTTTGACAATTTTAATGTACACAGTGTGTCATAATTTAGTCAAGCTGTGAAGCAGTTTACGACATAGGCTGATTTGTAGGTGAAGGCATCAAATGCAAATGACCATGAAAATTCCTAGAAAAATAGTATAAATCAATATCATAATTTTTCATTTTCAAAATCAAGGAAGGACATGTGAAGGAGTTCTTGTGGTGCTAGGAATTGAACCCAGGGCCTTTCACACTCCAGGCAAATGCTCTACCATTAACCGACATTCCCAGACTTTTAAATTTTTTTAAAATTTTGAGCCAAGTTCTCACTAAATTGCCCAGGTTGTGGCAATCCTCCTGCCTCAGCCTCCTGAATAGCTGGGATTATAAGCTTGTGCCAATATGTTCAGTTTCTATCACCAATTATTTCAAAGTGAATGAATTGTCCCTTTTCATGGGATTGCCCTTGATAACATGAAAACACTTTATATTGCAGAAAAGCGTCTACTTAGATGTTAGGTTTATTATGTTTAAGCTAAACATTCTAGAAATGACTTTTTAGGATTAAAACAAGTTCAGCAGGTTGGTTTGTATCTCTTCCCCCCATCTCTTGCTTAGATGTACCTTCAACTGGAAACTTATGAGCTCACACTTCCTAAGCATGCTCAGTGATAAAGTCTCAGACCTCCACAGAATGTTTCAGGATGGCAGGAAGTAGTTGAGGATTATTCACTAGGTGGTGTTCTCCCTTGATTTCTGCACTAGGTTGGGAAATGTTTGTATTGGAAGTGATGTCATTCAGGGGAGATGTAAGATCAAGGTCTAGGCTGCTTGTGGTCACTAAATACAGCATGTTTTTTTTTATGAGCATAGTGGTGTTCTTGACTTTAATTTTACATTTATATTTCTTTATTCATCCTTGGTTTTTCATTTAATTTGCTGTCTGTATTTCTCTTTTCCTAAATAAAACCAGCATGGCGCATAACTGTAATTCCTTGCACTATAACAAGACTGTTTTAAGGATGGATAAAAGTGATTTTTTTTTCTTGTGTGAGGTAAGGTCAGATACTAAAATCTAAGTCTCCTATAAAACGGGTAAAGATAATTTGTATTTTCTCTATTGTTAGCATACTTTATAAATTATGTCAAAAATGTTTGTGCAGTTATCCTCAGGATTTATTTTTCTAGCCAGTGTTTTGAATGCTTTCAACTTATTTCAGATAGCAAAATAGAAAATGTCTCAAGAGTACCCTGTTTAGACTTTTTCATCCTCTGAGTACTGTTCGTTTTAACATTAGCTACACATATGTATACATAATTTCACACACACACACACACACACACACACACACACACACACACTTTGCTTCCTTTTGACAGCTCTGAAAATGGTCAGAACAGGATCATAATGCATGAATCTTTCTCTGAATGTTTCCTTATGTTAGATCAGTTCTGTCTGAGTTCCGTGCTTGCCAATGCTAAGTTTCTTGCCAGGGCAGTAGTCTATTTTTAACGTTTTGGGGGCTTATCCTTCGTTCCAAATGTAACAGGCATATTCATTCTGTGGAGTGAAAGAGAGCTTACTGAGTACACTTACAACTCAAGATCATCAGGATTTGCAATTTGTGTGGAATCAAAGCTGTGAATGAGAAAGATCAATTAGAATACTTAAAAGATCATTTGCCACTGCTTTAATCTTCTTGTATTTTTTACTCATCATTTTCTTTGACTAAAATTATTAGAATCTTTGTCATAGTCTTCTCAAGCCCAAATGGGAACAGTGATGTTCATTTTCCACTTTCACACTCTGGAGCATTTCAACATGTCATCCTAGATAATAGGTAGTAGGTGACTTTTATAAAGTTTGAGCTTGTGGCATATTCAGCATCACATCAATGTCATTTCTCTGGCTAATTCCATATTTCATATACAAATGAAGGCTGAGGGATTTATTTTCTTTACTTAGTAGCATTTGTTTAATTCAGAGATTAATATATCCTCTTCAACCCTGGAACAGAGGCCCTCTAAAACATCAGACCCAAAAAATTGGACACGGCCTACTAGCCCAAAAGAGAACATGTTGCCAATTATCTCCATGTTTATTTAAATATTTTTCTCTAAAGGAAGCAATCATTCCTTTATACTTCTTTAAATTTAGTATCGACATTTTTATTTTGGGAAAGGAGGTCTTTTTTTTTAACATGGATACAGGAAAAGAAAATTCTTCAATAAAAATATTGTCTAAAAAGTTTGTTTTGTCTGCATGATTTACTAAATATGTACAATTTCAATTCACAGCGAAGGTAACAAAGATTTAAACAGCCAACATCACAAATGTCTCAAGTTCTAAAAAAAATTCACTGTGCACAGTTTAACAATTTAATTGAATAAAAACCAAAGCTAAGCCTTCAGTCTGAATCATTTTTTATGATGGGCACAAGCCATGTATTTTCTTTATCTTTGTTACACAATGCATATTTCAGTGACTAAAAGCCTCTTCCCATTTTAGTATATTAGGTTGTGTCAGTACATACTTAAGAGAGGCAGATATAGCCTCTTGGTTCACCAATACAATTTGTGATGTGTTCACATATATGTTGTAATACTTATTAATATATAAAAAGATCAGATGAGCCACCTGTAGTTTTAATGTTTTCAAAAGTAGGAATGTTTTGTTGCATGTATAAAATATTTGCAATTCCCAGGTATATATTTAAGCCATAATAATTTGACCAGCATCCCCTTGATACGAGGTATCTGGAAAGAACGAGCCTGCTTTTGAAATATAGAGATTTCACATCTCTATCCAGTAAAGGTTTGTAAAGTTTGCTATTGTATGAGTCTGAATGTTGTGGTCATTCTGATACAATGATAAAGTGAGTGAGCTGATTAATGATTAGAAACAAATGTCATTTGAATACATAACAGTTGAGTTAGAGTACAGAAGGGAGCCAATTACTTTCGCTACCCCATATAATCTATAATAATGTTCTTTTCACATATATTTTTCCCACGTAAATTCTTTGGTGTTTCTCCCCTCTGTTTTTAGTGCAATGACTGATGAACATGCAATGTGAGATTCAAATAATTGCATCGAGCATGTTTATTTGAATCATTGCCCCATTGCACAATCAAATAAATCTGCTGAGTGTGTTTGTTTGAATGTTTTTACATGTACATGGGAGCACATACTCAAATAAATGCAGCTGTGTTTATTACAATGTGAGGGGCTTCAGATGCACACACACTTACTTGTGTGTAGTTCCAGGGCCCATAGCCCTTGAACGGCCTCACGCATCCTGAAGGAACAAGAGTGGTTAACAATCTCTCAGTTCAAATACATATAAGCATATTATTGGGCAATCTTCTCCAATTTGTAATTCAGATTTGATGTTATTAAGGC
>PVLD010001095.1:87500-122500 GCA_004027595.1 Dinomys branickii | reverse complement strand
ACCTTCCATAGCTGCCATACTTTAAAAAAATTTATTTCCAAAATAGAACTGACAAAATTTTTTTTTATCAGCCCGATGCTCCAGAGTTAAACTCAGAAATGTGTCATGTAGAGCACTATTATATCATCATGACATACATGAAGTGCTATGCACTTCTATTTCCTAATACAGAACTTTCATTTTGGCAAATTAAATTAAAAACCAGCATTAGCAGATTCAACCCAATTTTCATTTGCTAAGTGTCAGGTTATAAGATTAGGAGCCCATTCTACACACTTCAGGTATTTAGTTATAGGGTAATATATAATCTGAATTAGTAATCAAATATCTTCAATAATGGTATTGAATGCCTCCAGGGCATGCCACTATTTGGAAAACAGTCTAGACTGTTACATGTTGTTTCATTAATGATCTTTATTTTACTTCCAGTAAAATAAAGTGATGATTTCGTGGTAACTGATGTGGTAAGGCACCATATGTAAGTAGAAGTTATTTACCTGAAAGAGAGGAACAACAGATATTTGTTGGCAACTAGTAGTTGAATGGAAATAAAGAAAATTATACTAACCTACTTTAAGACAGCTATTAGTGTAAAGAAAAACGTGTAATTCAAACCCCACAAGAACCCTTCCTTAACTTTTGGAAAAGATGCTGTGAATAGGGTAAACTGGATGGCCGAAAGTTACAGTGGAGGGCCGGGGGTCAGGAGAGACTGTGATCTTCCAGTTGACAAAACCACCGTGGTGCGAAGGCAGTGTAACAGAAAGCAGAAGTATATCTGGGGAAAAGGCATGAGGTTTTGATTTTGTTTTGCTTTTCCTTCCAGGGAACTTCAAGTTGCTGCATTATGAACTTGGTCTCTCTTCTGTGTCCATGCACTTTTGGGGAAATGGTGCTAATGGGAGACAGGGTTGGACCTGTGTAGTAGTGGCAGTTCATCCATAGGGACAGATGGCACAGTGTTCAGTAGGGGAGGTGGGTTTTAGAATCTGACTGCCTGGTTCAGGTTGTGTTGTATTCTCACACATATCAACCTCTTTAAGGACCAGGGTCCTTGCAGGCAAAGGACAATCACTGGGAGGCCTAACAAGGACTGGCCAGAGCATGTAAAGGAGACAACAAATGTAAAATGTTCAGCACAGGGCACTGGAGATATAGCTCAGTGGAATAAGCGCCTGCCTGGCAAGTGTAAGGTCCTGAGTTCAATCCCCGGTACCGCCAAAAAAATAAAGTTTAGGACAAGGATCTCATAGTAAGCACTCAATTAATGTTAGATCATTTTATTCTTATTCAGTAATACATGTTCAATAATTCCCCAAGCTTAAGCAAGATGCATGCATCAGGAGCAGTGTACATGGAAGAAATAACTGAATGGAGAGGAAAGAAATTGCTCATGAAAAGTTTCCTGGGGCTGAGGTTACGACAGAGCGCGTGGGCCAAAGTGTCTTGCAACTTCCTTTGGATGCTGATGTTTCATCAGCTCAGGAGAACAGAAAGATCGACAAATTAGGTAACTTCTGGGAAAGAATGTGTGAATAATTTTGAATGACCATTACAGTTGTTCCAAAGCAGCAAAACACAGAACAGAGTCTCGAGAGAAAGCACACATTCACCAGCACAGGTCCAGAAGCCTACTGGGAATGCCGAGGCGAAGCCCACTGAACTTGCTGCCTGTCCCATCACTATCCTCTGATTCATTTTCAGACAATTCATTTTCAGAAAGTTCATTCAGTGGAACATTTATGATAGAAATATCTCCATTCTGCATTACGAATTAGCAAACTGAAAGAATAAAGTATTCAACTATGATGCAATGGAAAGTATAGAAATTTGGAACTGGTGAGTATTTTTATGTATATCTTTTATATAGTTATTAAATATCTACCAATTGCCAGAAGTTTCTATAGTAAGAACTTAACAAAATCATTTTAAACATAAAGTGATTTGGGCATACATCGCTTTTTAACTGTTTTGATTGGTTTACCTGATTGAAATCAGGATGTCCTAAAATTAAGTTTCCACATGAGCAAGATTCAGAAAAACATCCAAATTGATAATGAATAAAAAAAATTTAGGGTAAATTTTTTTCTCTAATATCTAGGTTCATGATTCATCTGATAGCCAGAATGATAATCAAAGTTAATAATCAATGGAAGGTTTGTGGTAAAAAAAAAAAAGTCTATAGCTGAGCAATACAATTATTGAAAACTTTTATCTACTCAAAAGTAGAAACATTTTTGTTTTCTAAATAAGATGGGTCTAAAAGCACTTACCACAATATCTCAAAGAGAAAGCACTCAGTAAATGTCAGATTTAAATTTTAGTGAAATACAAATGAGTTCTTAACAGTGCCTAACAGCAGTTTCAGATTTTTTATTTCACAGTTCTTGTTTGTGACAATTAATACTATGGAAGTCAACATTTACATAGTGTGTCCTTTCTCTGGCCCAGTCCTTGGTCCCAAGTAGAGAAAAGGAAAGCAATAAGCCATTGGAGAGAAAAATTAAGCATTATGACTTTGGTATCTGCCTAGGAAATAAAACAGGTTGTGGCAAAAGAGCACAGGATCTCAAGAACAAGACGCTCATAGACATGTATAATAAACACACTTTATCAACAATACAGTCATAATCAATACATAATAATCAAATGACAATTCAACTTCATTTTCCAACCTTAAAATCAGTCAACACTGAGGCAATTCGCACTTATAATATTCATATTAATTCATTCTCAAAAGATTGCTCAAAAGATTAATATAAACAAATTCAAGGTTTATAGGACCCAATTAGGATAAGAAAATGGACTAAATTTCCACATACATCATAGTGATAGAAAATTCATGAAGAGCTTCACTTGGATGGAAACTAATACACTGACAGTAGTAATATCATGAAGATTTTGGTCAAGAGACCAACACATTAAAACTGGAAAATTGGCAAGCTAGGAAACCAACAACAGGATAATTAATCACAAGTTTAGGGAAGCCATTGTATGGCTATCATCCTGTTGCTAGGCAACATTTCTGGGCAGCAGATTTCACATTGTAAAGACCAGAACATGTTATTTTTACTTTTTCAAGTTAATTCTATACATTTGTATTTTTAATATTTTGGTCTTTCAATTAGGTATCTATGAAGCTATGGACTACTGAAAGACATATATTGACTAGATGCTAATATGTATGGCAGCCCTCACTAAAATAAAAGTCTTACAGTCACCCTGTAGTATATGATAGAGTTTGCATATAGTCATATGATGAAACCAATCAGAGGGGCAAACACGCCCTCGGGGATGTGCCTTTTAGAAGCGATTAGGCAAATACAAATATATTTGAGGTTGCTTAAAATATTAAAGCAAGTTTAGACATAAAACTATCTATTTTGAAAATGCTAAAATAGGTCTTGGCAGTACTGAAAATATCTATAATAAAAGACAAATGTAGGAAAAACTTGATGTTTCAAAAGTTCACACATGTATAAAAATATCTGGATTTATTATTCATGTTGGATTGTTTTAAAGTATCTTAGTTGAACTTTTAAAATAATTATCAGGCACATCAGATGGTTAGAGAGAAAGGAAACCGGATTAGTTGGAGTAAGAGCACTGTTACTTTTCAACACTTAACTGACCAAACTCACTTACCATGTCATGGTACCTCCCAGCATTTAACTGACAGAAATCTCCTGCCTGATTCCGGTCCCTTTCACTGCCTCCACAGCATGCCCAGTAAGGAATAAAAGGTGGTGATGTGTACAAGTCCTTCCCGAGGATAGTTTGCAATCTCTAAAAAAGGTACTGTGTACATGGGCAGTCAAAATGTAACAGGAAATGTTTCCACTCCCATTTTCTTTGCCTCCCTGTCATTTCCAGAAAGCATTAACGTTAGGTTATTCTTTCCTTCTTATGAAAATGTTTGACGCAAGACTTCCTGGTTTAATGTGCGATATTTCCTTACACTTTCTCCTTCTTTTTTCCTCTTGCCAATGTTCTAGTTGAGATCCTACACTCTTTTCTCAGCCAGGCCCAACCAAGCATGCCAAACTTCTAGTGGGGAAGATCTGGAGGCGGGTTAGGGAAAGGCGGGAGGCTGAGATGTATTGTTCGGGATGTGAAGAGGAAGCGTGAGGGAGGGAACACAGGCGGACTCCACCACAGAGCTGCAAATCAGAGCTCGGACTGAGGGAAAAACAATTGCTTTACATCACAGTACTTCCTCTTTTAAAATATTAACCCACTATCTCTTCATTCACAGGGAAGAATCAGGCAACTGTCTGATCAACTTGTTGTCATTGTTCTTGATTAGTAATGCATGAACTGAAGATAAGCTAATTAAATTTAGAAAGTTTTCCTTTGTTCTTCCACATATGGGTAGATGTGGTAGCTCATTTGGTCTGCTGCTTTGCTTTTATGGTATACTAACACTTTTAGTTTATTCAAAATGTGGCCATTCACAAGAACCAAACAAAATAACTGCAAAACCATGGCTTACTTGGTGATGAGACTAGCGCGTAATTATCAGATCTTTATTATTATATTTTTACATATTTAGGTTCATCAGAGCCTAAGAATTGGAGGATATTTTCAATAACTATTTGTGTCATGCCATTTCATTATTCTGGCCATTTAAGTATTCCCTTGACATGATTTGTGAATTTGTCTTACAGGTGAACTGGAAAGATATGTAGATAAGCACACTCATAAACACATGAGTGATCCAATAAACAGGCAACAAAAAGTCCTACCGAGCTAGGCAAAAGCGTTATTTCTTCCTTGTTGAAGGTATCAGCATATGTTACATCTTATGTTGTACAAGTGTGCTCATTAAATATTATGAAATGTACAGCAGGCTGAGAAGCTCTAACTAGCTAGTCAAAGTCACTCATACCTGTGTGTTCGTATTTATGTCGCAGAAGGGAACTGCTTTTCTGGAATGTCTTGTCACATAAGTCACATGCATACATGCCGCTCTCTGTTTTCTTGATCTTCTTTCGAGACAGACAGGAATCGGAGTCTGTCATGTCATCTAGGCCTGACATGTAGTCTTGTGCTCCATCAAGCAATTCTCCCTGTGATAGAATCGCACAACTCGATTTAGACTCTTCTCTGTGTGTTTACACCAAGCAACTCTGCATAAGCTGACATTTGGAGAACCTTAAAACTACTTGCTATAGGTTGAGCTACTTTTAAAAAATTTCTAAAATTCTTCTCTGAACAACATATGAGGGTTCACATTTCCACAGAATTACAACCGTCTCTACTGTAGAGGGTAGAGTTTGCTGTTTTTCAAGGACAGAGAATATCAACTCTAAAGGTGGAGAAAAATACAAACCTTTCTAAAATCCTTCTTTTTTTAGTACCAGAAAATATCTGTGAGTGAACATTAAACATCAGGATTTGTGTATTTTCCAGTATAGTTTAGAGATGATCTGTAGCTGTAGAAACTCCATTTTAATTGAATTTTATATTTAGGTACAAAATGTTATTATTATGCAATCTATTTAAATGTATGTCTACCAACTAAAAGCCTCAAGCTATATTTTTATATTTAATTTTCTAATTTGAAATAGGGAATATTAATAACACTTTTTATCAATGTTCTATCTATGTTAAAAACAGCCTTCAGCATTGAACAATAATGAATGTGGATCAGTAAATTATTAAATTTCTTGATATTTATTTTGTCTTGATCCAAAGGAGTGCAAACTTGCATGATAACATACCCTTCATTTGCTAGCCCACAGTTCAGTTTTCTTAGACTAGGTTTGCACTAATTAATATTAGAGAAGATTAAATAGGCTTAAATACATTTACAGAGAGGGCAGATGTACTGTAAATTGGAATACTGCAACAGCTGTTACAGAGGTGCATTGCCTCTGTGCTCCTATTTTGCAAGCAAGGATTATCCTGCATAATGCTAAAACATACCTGCTTTCGTATTTGAAAACCCATAAATTATTCACAAATGTGAAGATTAGGTAATAATTCATGTGGAATGTGCAACATATTTTTAAAAATACTCTTCAAATAAACTATTCACTATAAAACAAGTTCATCAAATTGATTTATATATTACCTGCAGGTTGTGAACCTCTCTGAAGCATGTGTCTGTTACACATTTTAACTTTTCACACCTGGGTAAGTCCTATCAGCCGTTGTTAGCAATGTATAATTCTAAAAGAAGGTGAGTATTCATTTCTTCTTTATGATTTTTTTAAAAAGCAAATGTACTCCAGTGTTTTCATCCGCCCATTTTTCTAGCCCGCTTATAGCTTTGGGTTCACATTAAAAACCTCTTCTATTTCTACTGATATTTATCATCAAGGTTCTTTCTTACAAGCACATAACTGCGGGTGTGTGTGCGTGCATGTGCGCAGGTGTGCACTTGCCTGTGATGCAGGAATATGGAACTGAGGCCCTCACACTAGTGTGCTACCGCGGAGCCAAATCCCCAGCCCAAGGGTATACTTTTGTCTACTTTCTTCAGCACAAACAGACATGATTTCTTACCTGAAATCCTTGTTTCCGCTGGTACTTTCTCCTTTGCTGCATGTCAGCAAAAGTAGCTGCTCCAGTTGGGTAGGTATAGGCCATGTGTGGTAGGAAGCTCATCTGATCCAGTCCCGGATATGGTCGTAGCCCAGGAATACTGGTCTGGACAGGCGGCATGAAAGTGGCAGGGGGAAATGCGCTTTGTGGTGGAAGAGCTGTGTATAAAGGTTTGGCACTGAACGGGTTCATGCCGAACACGGGGTTAGTGCTTTTGTTGTCCAGATTATTTGAATTTGAAAACTCTTTCTTGATAAAAGTCAAGTTCAGAGGCTCATCTGAGTTTTCAGATGATGAAGAAACACTGTTATGGTCTAAATTTATGCTACTAGCTTTTGTTTTGTTCTTTGTGGCTATAATACTTTTGGGTTCTTTCATTTGTTTTGGTAATGACAAGTCCAAAGGCTCAGCCTGGAGCTCCTCAGAGGAGAAGCTGTTTGGAGTGTATGAACTACTGTGGGAGTTTTTAGAAGATGTGGAGGAAAGATTTAAGGGAGAAGGAGTGTTACTCCTTGAGTGGTCCAATTTTTCAACCGGTTTAATATTGGTAAAATGGGAAGATTTTGTTAGCCTGAGAGGAGGATCACAATTTGCAACACTGTTGTGGAGTTCTGCGATAGATGGTGGTGTTATGGAGTCCATAGGTTTTACAGGAGACCTAGGTAATAATGAGTCTTTTGTGGGAGCGTTACTATTGGGAGCTAACGGCTTCGAGTTCCTTTCCAGTGATGGTGACCTGGAATTTGAATACTGGTAGATTTTTCGTTGCTCAAACCATTCCTTCACAAATTCCTGAGGAAGGCCCACAGCAATGGAAATTTTCAGCAGTTCATCGGAGTTGGGCTCCATGTTCATAGCATAATATGCTTTGAGTACAGACATGTGGTCCTTGTATGGGTTAATGGGGCTTGTCAGTCCTTTCTCAGAAAGTACAGATGACAAGAGGAGGGCTTTATTATCCACAAAAACTCCAGCTTTGTTGGGGACTATGTTTTCATGAGGTTGCAGGACTGCCTTGATCTCTTCATTCATTTTACAAAGGTAACGTTCATGCTGATGCAAGGGAATGGGGCCAGGAAAGCTTTCTTTACAGAACTGGCATGAAAATGGAGTGGATATGTTGTGGTTCTCAATCATTTTATCATCGGTGACCAAATCCATTAAAGTACGTAGCTTCTCTTTCTTTATATTACTGATCTGTCTCCTTGAGTCAGTAGTTAAGCTCTGGAGGCAAGCTTTGGCTTCATTGACTTTTTCTAATGTATAGTCAATAATACTTTTAGTGGCACCATTGTGACTCACGACTGGAAGACCGACTGGTGGAATATTAGGAGAAGTAATGCCTTGTTCCTCAGGTTGAGAGCATGGATCTTTCATGTGATAACCTTTCAACTTTGAAATTTCTTCGGCTTTGCAGTCCATTTTTTGCCTGGAAACCGTATTGTCCACAATCTGTAGAACCTTTTGTACCTCACTTAAATTACTATTCATTGTGGGAAACCCTAGCAAAGGGGCTTCCATCCCTACACCTAAGTGCTGCATTGGACTCTGAGCAGATGGGTGAACTCCTAAAGGACTGGTGGCTCCCAGCCCACCATTCATAAAGGAGGGACCAGTGCCACTAAATCCATGTGTGGCCATAAGAACTTTGTAGTCATTAAAGTCTAGTGGTTCTGTTTTAATTTTAAGTAAGCCTGTTTGTTCAGACATACTAAGTGGTTTTCCATTCTCTAACTTATTTCTTAACTGAGTAATGGCTGAATTAGTAGGAGAAGAAGAAACAGAATTAGGGGAGGAACCCGTCTTGATATTGTTTCTCATTCGGCCGTTCACAGAGATTAACCCAATGCATTTCTTGCTGCTGATGTGCGAACTGTAGGAACCAGAATGGGAGAAGCGTTTCTTGCAGTTTGGGCATTCATAAGGTTTTTCACCTAAAATGATAATTAAAATTAACATTACATTTCTTTGACTGGGTAACAACTGTAGATGTCTAACTAGACAAGCATCTATGAAACCAAATTAAAGGAACACAATGGGGTTACCTCTACATTTTAGGTGCTTAGATTAGAATTATGTGGCTGTAGCTGTTACTGAGTTTTATCTATCCTGGGAGGACATAATTCAAGATGTTAGCAGGGGAGGGTGAAGACTATCTATGTTTCTTTTTTTCTTTTCAGCTAAGATCCCAAATCTTGTTTTGCCATCGGCAGCCTCCTATTTAAACAGAGTGTCAGATTAATGTGTGGTCAATAGCACAATAAAGATGTCACAGTATTTAAAGGGAAGTGCAGCCATGGTTTTAATCAACTCTGTAGAGATTCCATTGATTCTACCAATCCAACTAGTTCTCTGAATAGCATCCAATTTGGTAATAAAATGCTTGGCAGAGCTATCAAAGTAGTTATATAGAAGAAATCTCAGTGGTAGGATACAGGTCTGTGATACATACACAGCTCTCAGGAATCAAGGAACATTTATCACACCAAGCTCTTGTCCCAAACTCTTTTTCTATTGTGATTAGTTATCAAAAATAAATATCCTTCAAAATTTGCAACCTGAGTGTCTTCAGGTCAAAAATATTTAACCTGGAGAAAGGATTCTAAGAGGACCGAGAAGAACCTCTAGATTTGGTAATAAATCAAAGGCCTTGCAATATTTAAGAAGGAAAAGCACTCCTTTTATAAGAGTACCACTGTCTTACAGTGCCACAGTACAATGAGTCTCAGGAAGGCACATAGAATTGCTGAAGTAAATGCATAGTTCCAAAAAGCTACAAACAGGATTGCATAAATTTTAAACAATCTTTAAGAGCTTCTTTAAGTAAACAAAATGTGGATGTGAGCACCAGCCCCTCTGGGACTCACCGCTGTGAATTCTCAGGTGCTCCTTCAGGTGGTGCTTGTACTTGAAGGCCTTGCCACACTCTGTGCATTTGAATTTGCGGTTACCTGCTCCTTGCGTTAGCATTTGGTGCTATAAAAGAAGGCAGATGGACATGGACATCAGTTTTGTGAGGGAGGAACAAAGAAAATTTGAGGTGGTTATCTTTTTTAGGAGGCCAAAAGGCTTGAGTGTGTGCTTGCTTATTTATCTGTCTAGTCATTCAGAATCGAGATAAAAGTGATAACGTTAGTAATAAAATTGGAACAAATAAAAAAGGTGCTTTCAAATGTTCATCGACGCTTTACAATTGTTTCTGCAGTCTCTTTTTCAAAGATTTCCTTGACCTGTTGGAGATGAGAAAGTGTAATTGTAAAGATGTTTGTGTTTCTTTTTGTTTTGTGCAAGATCTAAAATCTGAAGATTCCCTGTTAGAATGCAACTGTTTTATCAGGGGAAAAAAATCAGCTTCCCGAAAATTCTAAAAGTGTTCAACAAACTATACGTGTGAAACTATACATTTTATCTGTTCTGTACAGGAAAAGGTGTATCTTACTTATACTGAAGCAATCTGTAATTTAAAGTACAGTAAAAAAAAAAAATTGTCCTTTCCCATAAAAAAACACAGAAACAAAGCCTGACTACAAATATTTTGCTACGGGGTTAGCATGTTTAAATATCTCATTCATTGTGCTAGTGGCACATATAAACTCTGCTTTCCTGAGGTTGTGCCTATCAGATTTGATTCATTATCAAACATAAGAGACAACATCTTGGGCTATAGCTGCTTGAGCAGTTTTATCACAGGCCAGTAGGAAAGACTTCAGCGACTTTTCCTTCTCCTTTTTAGTAGTGTACAAGGGAGTAGGGACCAAAAGACAAAAGTGCTGAAAAGACAAGTTAAAAGCAGCAAAGATATAATCAAACACAGCTGACCTTTTTGAACAAGGGGGAAAAAAAGCAGTGTGACTTAGAATTCTGGAGAAAAAAAGTCACCCACTCTGGATGCTCAAGGTAGGAGGTCAGCCTTTTTCAAGCAGCAGCCACACAAAAGCCTTTTGCAAAAAGACAGCAGAGAAGCGGTATGACAACTGCTAGGGTGTGCGGCATCTTCCCACATTCCTAGTGAGACAGATGGTGTTACATGGGACACAGGGAGGTTTGTTCAAACAGCAGCAACCTTCAAAGATCAAGCGGAGCCCAGCCCGCCGAGCGCCATTGAGGGACCAGCGTTCATATGTTGCTGAGTTGCATAAACAAACAGCAACAGCTGCTTTGTCTCCCCCCACAGCCCTCAGAGGACTACTATAAACTTTAGTTGTGCCACTGTTAATATGATACAATCATTTTAATTTACTAATTGTAAATGCCATGAGCAAATGAGGGGACTTTTCAACACCAAAGCTACCATTCATAATGCGCCAACACAATCACACTTCTGCATGTGAAATTTAAAGCAGTTATGCTAGATAAATATCCGGGCCTGTTCTTTTCTTCCTAGAGTTCTGTTTTGTTTTGGTTTGGTTTTTCGCATAGAAGCATGGGGAAGATAAACTGTTACATAAGTGTAACTAGGCAAGCATACTTTTAAAATAACTGATCCTTGAAAAACACCCAGGTGACAAGCTCAATCAGAAATAAATGGAATGATTTATATGAGCTATTGTTTTAAAATAGTAAAATTCCATAGTAGAGCATCACCATAATTGTTTGTGTTGGCTTATTCTTGTTTTCCTTGTTCAAAGAAAATAAAGCCTACAAGGAAGAAAAAGGAATTCTATATAGAGTATTGTGGTTAATCATTTTAAAAACAGATACAGGATCAAGGCTTTATAGGACAATTCCAGATCCGTAGGGCCAGTTATCATGACTTATGATACCCCGTTTTGTCACCAGCAGAACACATCATAATATCAATTTGCGGAGTCAATTCTCCTAGGAGGATGGAAAGAGCAGTTTTGTTGAAACATTTAAAGGATGATGTGAATCAACCCTATTCAGTCATTTGAAGGATTTAAGAAGCTATGCATACCTACTCAAGGCAGAGTTCTTGTTTTTAAGATAGGTAAGCCAAAAGAAGTATAGCAATTTAAACATTTGGCTGCAAATAGGCACATCAAGACAGGGTCATTTAAAAAGTACATTCAATGTTTAGTACTAATCCAATTTATTTTATATATACATAATTTATTATATATACTTTTTATTTTACTTCAATAATTAGATTTCATAAACTCATAGCAGCCTGAAAAAATAATTTGAAGTGTTACATGACAAATGAAAGAAATACATACTTTACTTTTTTTTACTATAACTTAGTTTCTATATAAAAAAACTATGTAAAACTAGGTGAAAAATGGAATTAAAATTGCTGAGATGTTTAATAATGTATAATTAAAATGCTACAATTTCATTCATTTTTTGTGGAACATAAAAATGAAACTAAAGTCGAGTTAAAGTGCAAATAAAATTTCTAAATTAGAAATTAACACACTCATTCGATCGTGAACATAAGACTATTAAATCATATTAGAAGAGACCATCAAAAAATCATTTAGACCTCAATTAAAGCTATTACCATTAAAAGATCTGCATCTTCAAAATGCCATGAAAAATTAATAATGATTGCCAATCAAAGCAATATCGTTTCTCTAAGGGGTTATTATAGAAAGAAATCACTTAAAACCAACCCCCCACCTGATCTGTCCCTGGCTTGTGCGTCACCATATGCCGCTCGAGCTGGGTGCGGTAGGCAAACGTGTAGCTACAAAGAGGGCAGGAAAAGTTCTCCTCATTCTTCTCGTGGCGGTACTTGATGTGCTCCTTCAGTGATGTCAAGCGCTTGTAGCCCCGGTCGCAGTAGGGGCAGGTCAGCAGTTGGGCAAAAGCATCTGGAGTTCCAGGTGGCAGGTCTGTAGCCGAGAGAGGAGGGAGAGAGACACGGGCCAAAAGGTCAGTAAATCAATGGCAGCTAATGGGCTGACTGCCCGGGATGGTATGACAGGAATCACTGCAATCTGCTCCACCAGAGTGCCATCATTGTACCAGCCTCTTCGCACACCAGTCCCTTGCCCGCCCAGGACGGACTTGTAGGAATCAGCTCACACTGCGCTTGAAAATTAATTAATTACTTGAGCTTCTGAGGGGAGGACTTTAACAGCTGATAAATGTGGAAGTTCTCTTCAGGTGACTGACAGTTGCTATGAAAACTTTGCTCACATTTTACCCAGGGATCCACACCCTGAAGGGGCTTTTCAGGTGTCGGTAGAGAATAAAATGGCGAGGGTCAGTGTTTTGAAACTCTTTTTCCCCTCCAAAGTGAAATATTTCAGAAAGATAGGCATACATTTAGATATTTTTATCTCTTAGAAATGGGCTCTAATTGTTCTTGTTCTCTATTGGATGTACAAATGACACAAATTTGCTGACAAAAAATTTCACAATACCCTAAAATTACAGTTCTAATCTTTGCTCATGAAATTCCATGCCTCAGCAGCTGTTCTTCAAATTTTAAGGTAAACACCCAGGCATGTAGTGCATTTGTAATTGTAACAGCTGCAGAGGTCAGTGTAGTGGCTAAAAATGAATTACGGCCTCACCATTTTCTTCTTGCCCATTGGCCTCTGGCGTGCCAAGGCGAGACAGCTCCTCAGGGGCTTCTGGGTAAATAATGGCTGTGTCACTGCGCTGAAGGTATTCCTCAATGCTGACTGCGTGGCCATCGCGTTCCTCCAGTTTTCTTTTGGCAAAGTATTCCTCGAAGTCTGATGTGCAATTTGCATTCTTAACTGAAATCATAAAAGAAAAAGAAATGTCTTGTCAAGGGCTTCTTCTTCAGAGTCAAAGACCAGCTACATCATTGTTAGTAACAAGTGCTGACTTGCAGTAAGTCTACAAATCCTTGGTCTGTTTGGAAGCAGTGTAGAAGATGACCGTTTGTGGATTAAATGCTTATTTTCATAATATATACAAAAGGATAACACTTTGCCTTAAGGAAAAGAAATACATTTTATCTTTTTCCTCTGAGATTATTAGTCCACGTAACCCACAAAAAAATTTAAAGAATTGGTCAAAATTTAAATATCTAAGATCTTTTCTCTAAGACATTCTAAACATTCTCATCAATAAACATGAGCAATAATAGAAGCTTAAAGCTACTTTAATGGTCTATATAAAACTTTCTTTTCCTTTTAGGTAAAGTATATTTAATATTGTATTGTCCACTAAACATCCCTAACTACAGATCCATGTGATTGCTAAATATAAGCTTTTAACCCTCCACCCTCTAAATAGCACAGACAGCCAAGACAACATGGTCTGAGACAGATGTGAAAGGACAGATAGTCCTAGAGAAATAGTAGTGTGATTCTGTTAAAAAAATCCATAATGTGGCAGTGTATCTTTACCTATAATTTCAATCTTTAGTTCATGTTTTTAAGAATGCTGAAAATAAAGTTAAGCACGTGGCTGACGGAAATAAAAGGTAACAGCGGGTGCTGAGAAAGTAATGATACTGCTCTGTGATTTTGATATGATTTTAACTTCCGTAATTATGTCTCTAATCCCATGAAATGAGTAGTAGTGGTAAACCAATTTTAGCACCTTGTATCACAAGACACTGCATATTTGAAACCCCTAGGTATGCTCCTGAAATTGGGTATGACTTAAATATTTTAAGTAAAAAATTGTATGCATAAGCAGAGTTGGTTTAGTTGCTACCTTATTCTACATAATAGGTGCAAAAAGTGCTTTGTTAGTACAAGTGGTGGAACCCTACTACCGTAGTTTTGAGAGCAGCTAACCTTGGTTCCACTAGATTCTTCACCTTGCTTTCTCTGCCACAAACAATATTAGAGCATTTGTCATATTCATTTTCCTTGGCAAGTTGTGACAGGATGATGTTTGAGAAAGAAGTCTATCTATTCATTTATTTAGCTTCCATGATTAAAAACTTGAGATTTCAAATAATAAGAGCAGACATTGGACCCTCCCATTCCTGTTGAATGCACTGTATGAGATAGGAACCATGTCTTGCTCTGGGAAGTAAAGAACAGATCTGGTCTCACTGTTCAGGAAGTCATGAGAAAGATCAATACAACTGATATTATCTTAAACGGAACACGTCATTACCAGTGCCCCCCAGTCTAGGTGTTAGGAAAGAAAGCTGTGTAGTATTACAGAAGAAATAACAGAAGGACTCGATGGGGCTCAGAAGATCAAGGCCTTAAAGGAGGATGCATGCAGTTAATTCACACTAGACTGTAGGACATGGAGCGCGTGTAACCGTGTGGGGACCAGAAGAAGCAAAGTCATTTCATGAACCAGAAAGGGAGTGCTGGAGCAGCAGGGTAAAGGTGGAACCTCGGGATGTAAGGGTGGAAAGCAAAGTAGGAACCAGTCCATGCAATAGCATTAGCCCTGCTCATGATTTGGGTTTTATTCCTAGAGAAGCAGGACACCATTGAAGGGTTTTAAGTAAGGAGCAGAGTTGGATTAAATGATAATTCAATTACAGTACTGTACAATACAATAGAGGTTGGCAAGACAGAAAAGTAGATTCTAGGAAACCAGTAAGGGTGCTTCTACCCTGAATCAGGCAAATATATAAGGGTTAATGAGTTGGTTGGTGGAAATGAAAACAAGTGGCTGGATTTGAGAAATATTTAAGAAGCAAAATCTCTAAGACTTGGGAAAGGATTAGATTTGCCAAGGTGAGAGATGCTAGGATACCCCTTCAAGTTTAGGACTTCCAGTTTGAAGGGTGGTTGGTGGCATTCACCACAGCAGGATAGAGTGGAATTCTAGCAAGATCTGAAACTATGGTAAATTCATGAGATCAAGTTTTTTTAAAATGGGTAGAATTGCACCTCGTGGACTATGAAACTAAATACTAACAACCCTGAAGGCAGTAATCTCAAATCTTTCTCCTTTGGTGCTCCAACTGCTGTTAAGGTTGTTTTGGTGATTCTAAGTCAGTGACTGTAAGACCTATCTTTTCCTCAAAAATAGGTTTGGAATGTGAGCAGTGGATTAAAAGGTTACACCTTGAAATTTTGCTTCAGTCTTTTCTCAGCCGGATTTAACAGAAGAATAGGAACATTAGTTAAGATCTTATTTCTGCTGCTGCATTCACAATGCTATGGTATTTTCCTAAGGGTACTGATTGGTGGTGATCGAAATGATGTCATTTAACTTGTATCACTGAGCCCTCAGGGAGTTCACAGGAACTGCCAACTGTTTGTGCATTGTTCAGACCATCAAAATAGCTTCAAATCCACCCAAAATTACCTTCTGCTTTCAGTGACAAGAAATCATAAAGGAGAACAAAGCGATGCATTCTGAGCAATATCTTTTGAATGGCTGGTCTGATTTTACCAATGACTGACTTCTTTTCCAGTGCTGGGAGAGTAGACAGTTATGCAATAGTTCCTTTCTGAATCCATACCTTCTAGATATAGGCAAATGTGTAAGACACGATTTATTTAAGTTTTTCAAGAACATGGTTTCATTTGATGACCTTGGTGTAACCTAGTAAACATAGATGGATGTACATTTAATATCCTAATTTTATCTTGATATTTCAGCAACTATTTGAATTATCTGGCTATCTTTGTATGAATTTTCATTTGCATATGAATGTTTCCATCAGAAATGTAATCAAATGCAAATGCAATTTGATTTGCATTAATAGCCTTTGGGTTTAAAAGGAAAGAAAATTCTGATTTTTTTCTGGATAGGCAAACTAAACTACATCTAGGTACACTTCTGGTGTTTGGAGAG
Organism: Dinomys branickii; assembly: GCA_004027595.1. NCBI lineage: Eukaryota > Metazoa > Chordata > Mammalia > Rodentia > Dinomyidae > Dinomys > Dinomys branickii. Next base: position 106,288 of record PVLD010001095.1, on the reverse strand, counting down.
GCAATTCAGCGGATGGATCAAATTTGGCCGTGGGAGATTTCTGTGTCAAGTGTATTGGGGACAAAAGACATCAGAGCATGAGCTTTCCTTAAGGATCATTTTTTTTATCCTAATTATTGCTATTTCTATAGCTTAGAAATTAGTAAGTGCTCAAAAAAAATTTATGGGATGAATGTGGAACACATTACATCTTCAACATTGAACTTGATGTAAAAATCTTTTAGCCAAAAAAGGTATAAAATAAAATACCGATATCTGGCTGTGGTGGTACATGCCTGTAATTCTAGAAAATCTGGGGAGGCTGAGGCGGGGGATAGTACTTTGAAGGCAATGTGGCAGCAACTTGGAGAGACTTTATCTCAACAAATAAAAAACAGGGCTAGTGAGTCAGCTCAGTGTGAAGGCCCTGGTTTCAATCCCCAGAACATACATACATACATGCATGAATACATATGTACGTACAGTTGAACTAGGGACTTAGGCCCTGGATCCACGTCAATTCAGAGAACTATGGAACAATATGATATATGGTGTAATAGTGCTCATAAATTCTTGCAAGAGCTGGACAGGCTTCAAAAAAGGTTTCATGAAGAAGATGCCCCTCAATCATAAATCTCCTTACTCCATTTGATTTTCCTTATGGCCCTGGTTATAGAACTTGTATTTCTAGTCACTTGTTATCCAAGGCAGCAGCTGCATTATACAGGTGCCTGCTCCCCCAGCCACTGTCCATTGTCTGTACCTGCAGTGAGCCAGCCACGCTCCCAGCCAAACCAGTGATTAGTCCAGGGGTGGCCAATGGATCCAATTACATTCGACGAATCCCTTTCCTATAACTCTAGGACCTTCTTCCAACCCCCTGCCACACCTCCAAGTGGCTGCACACGAGAGGTACAGAATGAAAGACTTGATATTTTCCATTGAGAAAAGAAAGCTCTGTGAAGAGAGAATAAAGCAGGCAGCAGATAGGACGGCACAGCCTGACGATGCATTTCTGGCTCTATTCTTGAGGCCGTGCTGCACCTTCCTGGGGCTCTGCTGTCAACCCTTTTCGGTTTCTGGGAGCCAAGAAATTTTCCTTTCTACTTTAAGCCCTATAGTGTTTCAGTCTCTGAAAACCAGAATCACCATGTTATAGAGCTGGAACAAATGATGAGATTAAACTTGTTACTCTCAAAACTGTTGGGCAGGATGAGGTTCAGACTGTGTTTGGAAGTTTGTATTTTTGTTTCTAGAAAGCTTTTGTAATACTGTGTAGTGGACACAGGAATGAGGCCGAACATTTGCTAGGAAGTTATAGAATTCCCCATTGCATTTTTCCAGTATAAAATCAACCTCATTTTTGTTCTTTCTGTAATCCTCTCCACTCCCTGGTCTCATTGGAAGAACTGCCAAAACACACTGACAAAGGATATTTGCATGGTATTTATCACCAACCACAGCAAAAATCCATGAGGCATCCCAAGTCATTTCTTCTCAAACTTTCTCCAGAGATTTTGCATTTAGTCCTAAAATTCACCCTAATGTCTTACAAATATCTCAATCTTCCCTAAGATTAAGTAAACTTTTCTCTATAAAAAAATCTTTGTTAATTAAAATTGTCTCCTCATCGCTATATGTATTTTAATATTGTTAGGGAAATTTCTAAATTGCTTCAGGCAACAAAAGTCTCAATTTTCTTGGAAATATGTTAGTCACTTTTACTAGTATTGCTTATTAATGATACTTTCATAGATTCCTGTGTGTGTCTTAGATATATACAGATACTTAAAAAACAATGTCAACAGAACTCTAAATTTAAAAAGAATTGATCGCTTCCCATAACTGCATTGTTTTCTGATACTTTTTTCTTTTAATAATGGGCATGGAACCCAGGGGCTACTCACCACTAAACTGTAACTCCAGACTTTTCTTTTTCTTTTTTTGACACAGCACCTTCTAAACTGTTACATTACCAGGTGGGCTGAACCTTATAATCTTCCTGCCTCAGCCTCCCAGAGTGCTGGGATTACAGGGATATGTTACCATGCCTGGTTTAGGATACTTTCTTAAAGATACTTAAAAACAGGTTTCACTGCATGTTTACACCTTTCATTTAAGTACAATGTGGCCCTAATACATATTTTTTCTCCTTTTCTGTTTCCTTGGCCATTTGTTTCCTTTGTAACAATATTTGCTAGTAGAGGAAGTAGGTTTTCTTGTATTAGGGTTTAGTATTTCGCATGTTTTTAATTTTCATCACTAATATTAAAAATTTGGATACTTTTGTTGATTTATTTTAATAAACCTCAAAATGAATATGTAATTCTTTTGGAAAAGAAATTGTCCAGAGAGCTCAGTTTATAAAAAAAAATGAGTAGAATCATTCCTCCAACCCTTGGTTTAATTATTTATTGATCACCTACTAGTGCCGGAGAATGTACTTGGGATGAGGACATCAGATTAACTGATAATTTTTCTTTTTGTGTTTCTGTGATTCTCATATTTGGAGACATACAAAAATGGCTATAATTCTGCAATACACAAATACAAGTAAAAGAAGGGATCACATGATCTCACACATATAATACTACACTTCCTCGATGTAATGCAGAAATCATGTATTTATTATATAATCTAGCTTTTATTCACCTCATTATGTCAAGCCATCATTCAGTTAGGTAACAATATTCCCTATCTGTTGAAAACCAGTCTGTTTGTAAATATTATGGATAACAAAAGGACATAGAAAATTATTTTAAATTTTGTCACTTGTATGGAAATTTTTAGTTTAAAAAAGCACATACTCAGCATTTGTTGAAGTGTATTAATTTCCATGGGCACTTTTAAAAAGTTCACTAATGAATGTAAGTGTTTCATTATTAAAAATGCATGGGTACATTTTTGCAGAAAGTTTCTGAAATACATATTAGCACTAGATGTGGAAAAGCACCCGTGGGGGGGCTGCCTAATCTTTTGCTCATCACACAGCTGTAGGGGCAGCCTCACAGAGTCTTTGACTGGTACAGAGGCATGGAGAACGCCGAGGCAGGATACTCGAGGGCAACTGAAAAGTTTTCTTCTCTTACTGGGAATTAGTACAGTGTCTGGGCCAGTCTCTCCACCCTTGCTCTGCAGGGCTTTTTCTGGGAAATCCATGTTCAGGGACCAATGAGAGTCCATACTTACTGACAGGGCTTTAGGACAGATAGGTGAAAAATGAACAGGGGCGGGACTCTAGGATCATCTTCGGGATTAAATGTCTCTTAGCAGCAGGAAGCAGCCCAGTCAGGGACAATGTCTAATTTTAAAGATAGATTTTATAGCCATGGATTGTGAATAGCAAGATTTAGTGACTACCAACCCTTAGACAGTTGTGATTACTATATATCAATACAGAAAAATACAGACATGACTTTAAAACATTCCAGTTAAACAATAGACATTCACCTGTCCCTTTTGGTGTAATCTAAAATTTTTGGAATTGGTTTATTACCAAAGTAGACAGGTGATTTTACTTTATTTTGGAGGGGCTTATGAAGTAAGGTGATTTTGGCCAGCAGTTCATTACTTATTTCCTGTGCTTTTTGTGGACACACACACAACAGTCTGGAGTTTGCTCTAGGACATTCAGTGATTGTCAAAATGTGGTCCTCAGGCAGTGGCCCCAGAACTACCTAAGAACTTGTTCAAAATGCAAATTCTTGGGGCTCCTACTAATCAGAAATCTGTACTTTAATGAGCCTTTCAGGAAATTCTGAACCATACCAGTTTAAGTACCACTACTCTTTTACCTCACGTGGCTAAATACGACAACTGAGTGACATGCTTTTGAGGAAAGGACGGAATGATTTTGATGGCAAATAATGTTCCTAACTCAGCTGCAGTTCACAGCCTTTACTTCACTTGCTGCATATCTCAATGGCTGATCTTACCACATCCCACAGCAAGCTTTCCTTTATGTGCTTGTGACCTTACAGAGGCAGAGACCATGTCTTACTCAGCCTTGTACAATCCAGACCTAGCACATTGCCTGGGACATGGCTATTGCTCAATAGTTGAATGATTAGACCAGGTTCAGGGCCTTGGACTCCTCATTTTGACTCAGTTATTTATGTTTTTGAATTTCAGATTCCTTATCTGTAAAATGAGCTAGGGTGTACTCTCTAGGATACCCTTAAAGTTCCAGAATTCCATCATTTCAGTTAATGAATGACAATCGATTTACTTTTCATTCACTCACTAAACCCAGAGAGTTTAATCTGTATTCTTTTCAATTAAAAACTCAAAATAATACAGGTTTCTGACGGAGGAACTATGACATACAAAGATTACGAAAAAATATTTTGGAGGTGCCTGGAAACCACAGGCAACATCACAAGGGATACAGTGCTTATTAAACATTCGTCAGCTGAATGGAGGAGGTACTCAAGAAGCTTGGGCGATTCGTTATTTCTTGTGGGAACTCTTGCTGTGAAGTGGAGATAGCTGCTCCTAATCACAAACAAAGCTAATAAAACCACAGCATTCATTAGCCAGGAAGTGAACAAGCTCTTCTTGGTGTACACTGATTATGGTCTGAACATGACCAGTTCCTGTCTGCCCTGTCAACTGCTACTTCCGCTTTTCTCTCCTTCCCTTCCTTTACTTCTAGAAGCTCAGTGTATGGAATTTGCTCTTAAAAAACATAAAACCAGTAATTCCCTTGGCACATATCTGACTGAACAGCAAAACTCTTCTAACCTACAAACATGAGACAGACATAAACAAGGAGAAAACAACACATTTTAAAGTCTACGGCTCCCTCCTGGTTAAGTATTTAGGTACTAATTGAATTATCTGATCTTGTACCATTGATTAACACTATACTTCCACTCAACTCTTACTGAGAAATACCTTATAATCAAATTTGTGTGGTTTCTGCCCATGTAAGAGAACTAGTTATACACACTTTTTGGTTTAAGCTCCATGTAAGATAAATAAGAGGAATTATTAAATCTAGAAGATAATAAATAGAGGTGCAAAACATTTTTTTACTCTTTTTCCCACTTTCTTCAAGGCTAAGGGCAGAATGAACGCACCGGGTTTTGCTCCCACGGGCTTCCTGGCATGCCAGCTGCGAGTGCTGTCCCTAGTACCACCCAGCCAGAGGACTCATGCCTTGTACTCCTTTTTCGCTCAGTCTGGATCTAGCTCTTTACTTGTGATCTCGTTGCTCTGGAAACACACTAGGAAAGGTCCTGTCAATTCAGGCCCAACTGGCATTTCTACCTGGTATTTCCCTCCCACCTGGCTTATGCTCTGCTGTCATTCTAACGCATTTTGAGAGGTGTAACCGTGACTAGTTACCTGACTAGTAGGACCCAGGGCAAAATGGAAAGGCAAGGCCTCCTTGTCTGCAAAAGTGGTTAAGAATTTCAAGACAGCAGCAGCAGAGCAACCAAATGTGAAGTCCACGTCAGCACAGGTCCCATATGTCTGTGCAGGTCACATAACAAGGAGCTGGCTCTGTAGAACAGTGGGAGGCAGCCCCCCAGAACATCCCGCACCAACCAGGGAAGTCCAGCTGTTGTGCTCTTTGTCCATGCTCCCCACTACAGTTTCACTAGGAGAAAGGGTACAGTGGGGTAGAATCGGAAATTTCTAGCCAAACGTCCGCATTTAACAGCTGACACCAGTAAGGCGCAGTGAGGTGAAGGGTTCACACAGAGTTACACAACTAATTTCTGGAAGCGCCGGATGCAGACTCACATAGCTTGACTGAACCGTTGCTCTTTCCATTGTAACAGAATGTCTCAATAGGAGAAGGCGAGAGAGAGACAGACAGACAGAGAAAGAGAAGCAGAGACAGAGACAGACACAGATGCACAGAGACACAGAAAGCGCCACCACTTTGGTTTTCACAGGCCCGCTCGAATACCGTCAGACACGGTCTGATGTGCTGGAAAGATCACCGCGATGTTGTCATTCTCAATGACAGCCATAAATTATTACACTATGAATTAGTTTCAGGGAAACATGTTAAAATGGCTATATATTTTAAACTTTTTGTCTCTTTTTTCATGCCCTTACTCTTTTGAATTCTGTTTCTTTTTTTCCTTTCTTTGTATTTTTTTACTAGGTGATCCAGATTTGGTCTACTGGGGCAAAACCCCCCAAAATCACAAAAGTACTTTAGATTCTGTGCTTCAAGAAGCTTATTTAAAATTTCCATTTAATATTTAAGGATTCTATTTTCCTAAACTAGGTAGTTCTTACTTTTAGTCAAGTTTTTAAAGTTACAAAATAAAAGTTAACATTTCCCCCAAAGCACCTTGCAAAGGTGAACTGGTACTAGGCATTGATTCATTATGTACTTTGTGGCTACAGTAAATAAGAATTGTCTCAAGCTCCCATATTTCATGAACCCCCATATGCTTAATGACACCTGCCCACAGTGTTCCACTCCCTCAGATTAAACGAAACGGTGCCATCCCTGGTTAACACCCCCCCCCCTCCAGCCCTCTCCCATAGAACACTTTCCACTTATATCTGTCCTAACACACAGAGTAAAGGGGGTGGGTGAGTGGATAATTTAACACACACAACCATTGCAAACCAGTGTCACCTGTTTCATCAATTCATCCCTTGTCATTTATTTATTCAATGATTCAATAAACAACCTGTTTTCAACCATCAACCCACATAAACCACTGTGCCCACTGAGAGGCATGTGGAGAAAAGCAACCTCAAAACTCTGTACTCAAAGAGAGCCTCCATTCTGTAACTACACAGTTTTGTAGGGTAAAGTTACCCGTGTTCACCTTGGTTGCAGACTCTGTTTACACAGCTCCAGGAAGATGATATCTACCGCATGACTGTTTTTCCCCAAGGCAGCCACAACTGCTACTCTGGTAAACTTCATCCCTCAAAAGCTGGTTTATACAGAATCCTGTCTTCTGGGTGCCTCAACTTTCTCTAGTTCAACAACATGCATGGCTACACCTTGGTGCTGTGCTAAATGCAGGACAAGTCCGCATCACAGAACCAGAACCAGGAACTTTGCACTTGCCTTACATACTTGCCTCAGTTCACCTTGGAGCTTGAAATCATTTCCATCTCTCTCCTGCTAGAGTGTAGACTAAATTCTGTGTTCTCAAAGCATCAAGTGTATCTAAGAGATGTAAGTAATTATATGATCTAATTTCAGACTGCCCTGTTTCCTGATACTGACTGAAGCTCCATGCACTCTTATAGCAATTCCTCTAAATGCGCGCTCCTCGAGATCACACCCTACCCCTGTGCCTTGCTGCCTGCTCACGACCTCTTTTCCCTGCCTACTTAGAAGGGTGTAAATTCCTTAGACAACCTTAAACTTGACTAAATCCTCTCTACCATCATTCCCCTTTCTTCTATCTTACTGCTAAAAGTAAAAACTAGACACACACACACACACACACACACTGAAGAGGGACATATTCTTGTTCACGACCACAGCTACCATCTAAATCTGTTCTCTCACAGCTCTTCTCGTAGCCTACTCTGCCTTTCACCCAATTTTGTTTCAGATTTTCAGGGTGCCTCCCTCTCTCTTTTTTGCACAGAAATATGTTTACAAAGCTTTTTGCTTGAGAAAGCTTTCTCTGAAATGTGCAGTCTCTGGAAGGCATCTCTTGATTATCCACCCTATCTCCGATAAACTATTTGATCCAACACTCTGTCAGAGACCCTCTATAACATTAAACAATTTGCATTTGAACTTACATAGCTTATTGTATTTCAAATAAAATATCATAATCCATACCTACATTGTTGTAACCAATAACAAAAACAGAGGAATGGATAAAAAAAATGTGGTATTTTTGTACAATGGAGTATTACTCAGGTATAAAAAAGGTAAACTCAAGGCTTTTATAGGCAAATGGATGCAACTAGAAACCATACTTATAGATGAATAAATCAGACCCGCATGTATAAACATTGTGTTGTCTCCCTAGCGTAAGAACCTGAAGAGTAAATAAGATTCTAAAGGTACAATAGATACAGTGAAATGGAAAGAATTTGTTCAAAGGGAAGGAACAACTGGGATGAGGAAAAGGAGAAAAGAAAGAACGGAAAAGTATGTATGTATATACAAGAATAGCTGGGATAGTTTTAATGCTGATGTCTAATGGTTTATTGAAAGGAACAGCTGATGTTTAAATGTTTTTCTTGACCAATTTTGTATGCTTATATCTGATAATCTGAACAATTAATTTGAAGACAACAATATGCAACATAACAACTATTGGTGAATTCCTACCATCTTGTTTAGTGAAGCTCTGTATTATTTCTAATGTTTTTTAAATTCTTTTTAATGGTTTGATCAATCTTGCATTCTTAAATCTGGTAATCTGAGCAACTTTGTTGAAGATAACAATATGTAATATAACAACCATTGCTAAATACTATCATCTTGTTGTGAGATCCTGCATTGTTTTTATTGTTTTTGTGTTGTTTTGTTTTTGTCTTTGTTGTTATTTTATTTTTTCTCTTTAAAATAAAAATAAATAAATAAATAATGTTAGCCAAGATTGAGCCTTTATACCCTAATACTGTGTTTTACACACATTTCTTATTCATCTACCATTATTTTATTCACCTAATTGAATGCCATTCCTTAATGACAGTGACTATTCTTCACTCACTGTATCTTTCATGATGCTTAACAAAATATCTTGCACTTAGTAGGCTCTCAAGTGACTTTTCAAAGTGCTAATGTAGAACCACTATAGTGGTTCTTCGGTTCACAAACTTAATTCATTTCGTGATCCTGCGGAAGATGAAAGACTGCCACATTCAAGCTCCTCACCAGACGTAGAGTCAGGGTACAGAAGTGAACTTTTGCTGAATGCTTCAGTTTGTGAACTTAACTGGCAAAAGCTCTCAAAACTGGTGAGTCTTTTCATTATAAAGCTGTGAAATATTATTTTCTTTTTGTTTTCCAAAGAAATTAACTGAGAAACCATTAACATTCAGGATGAAGAGAGGACACAGCATACAATACATTCATTTCTTAGTGAGTAGCAATAGTGTAAGGATTATGTGTAGATGCAAACAAATAAACCAGCCAGAGGAATATGGTAAGCAGCTAACCTAGTTAGACACTGTACTAGGTACTTTTAAAATGGCATATATTCATTCTCTGCAGTGAAGCTTTGTACACATAGAATTACTATTTCGTCTACACTGTTGTAGAAATGAAGGGTTATCAATTACTATATGAACTCAAGTTCATGTAATAAATAATTGGTAAAGAAAAAATTCAAATGCAAATGATCTGACTCTAGAATCTGGAGAACTGCAAGATGATTGTCTCTCACATGTGAGATACTTTATAGATGGCTAATAGAATGTTAGAGGCATGTTTAATGACCATGGTTCGAGTCTATATAGTTGGTTACCAGGCAAAAGTTTTCATGTGTTGTGCAAGATTAAGAACTGAGACCTAAATTGGTCCTGCTTGATTTCAGCATTAAGGGTCACCCTCTCCCTCCTACCAAAAGGAGGCAAAGATGCAGGTGGTTATTAATAACATCTCATAACTCCAGTACTAGCTTATCTGAGTAAATATAACTTTGTCACATTCAATAAGGAAAACATCCTGGGCTCCTTTGGGCCTTCACATGCACGTGGAACTACATTAATGCTAATGATCACACACACCTAAGGCAGATCCTTGTTACTCTGTTGTGTAGGCAAACTTGTAGGTGTAATGCTCCTAAATTTTTCCATTTCTCTAATCTTCTTAGAAAACGGGTTTTTCCACACACACTCTTGAAAATTTTACCTAGTAATTTCATTTTGAATTTGAATTCCATTAATATCTGGGTGACATCAGGTTCTTTGTAAAATGATGTTCTTTATAGTTCAGAACATTATTATTTTCTTTCTTTCAAAATAGTGAAATTATGAAATGAAAGTCTAATATAAATAAGGAGTTTCAATGCTTTATGTTGTCATAAATCAATTTTGATGTACTATTAATCTAACTTTATTGTAGAAAGAAAATATTGATGCATTGGGCTGGTTTCCTTTGCCTTTAACAAGTTGATTTCAGGAATTTAAATCATGGTTTCACTGTGAAAATGCTAACTCAATCCCCTCAGCAAACAATGTTGTCACCTATGTGCCTTTTTTTTAAAGTTAGAATTCATTCACCTACATTAAATGTTTGCTGTTTATTCTTTCAAAAGTCATAAAGTCTACCATGTGTATTCATTGCACTTTGAGTCCAACAAAATAGTCTTTTCCTTAAAGTCAGTGTTTCTGGTCAGTGTATATGTTATCAACTCAGTGACCTCCATAACACAAAGAAGCAGATGACATCATAATATGCCATCCCTTCTCAGATGAAGAAACATCTTCATGAAATTTAATATAAAGAAGAATAATTCAACATAGTAACATTTATGGTATGCAAATTAGTATGGTGAGGTTGCTGAGAAGGAAGAGAGACTGATATGGCTGGGGATGCTTAAAGATGACCACATAAGCACATGTGAGCTAGTCCTGAAAACCAAGAGGATGGGAAATGTTTGCATGACTAGAGGGGTTACGGTCTGAAGAGATGGCATGGACAGAGATTCAGTGATGCACAAATGTGAGTCTCTCAATGTCGTCAAGGAATTTGGTCAGATTAGAAATGAACACTGCTGCTAAGAAATGGGTAGCACTGAACAATGGACTGAGGAATGTTGGTTTTTCTTATCAGTCCTACGCAGCACTTAAGGATTGTAAGAAGGGAAGGGGACATTGAGAAAAGGATTGTAGGAGGGATGTGGACACTGTGCAAAGCACGATGTAAAGGCACAAGGACAGTCAAATGTGATGCTTTCCTGCTTGTGGGACTTGAATAAGGAGAGTGGGAGAACAGGTGTCAAAAACATTCCAACCTAAAAATGTTAAAAGGAAATCTAAATGATGTTTGTCTCTTACTCATTTTTGACCTAGAGATCCCAGGATCAATGGCATTAGAGTGATCAAAGCCTTATAGGTCCATTGGAGGAAGATACATTTATAGCTTGGAATGGCCAAGGAAGTTCAGCCAAGAGCTGGATATTGGTGAATAAGACATGGGAGGGAAGAACGGCAGGGTCCATTGGGAAGAAATTTCTAACAAAAAAGATGTATTGTTTCAATTCCACACATATTTACCATCCAAAAAGATGCCAGGAACAAGAAGAGGTGAGCTTAGGAACTGGAAAGAGATGTGTATTCTCTGAAAGGGTAGAGCTGTAAATTACGGATCACCAGTTAATTCCTAATTACCAAGTCCCCTGTGTTCACTCAGTATTCTTTCACATGTAGTTGTCTGAAGCTGTTAATTGAAGTGACCATTTTTATCTTTATGGAGTTATTTCTTTTTGCTTCCAAATTTTTATGTTTACATTTTCCTTCTCTTCTCACAATCTTTTATTTCTTTGAATGAATTTGATATTTCCCTCATCCACAAGGAATCCTGGGCTCAAATATTTGTGTCAATAAATATACTTTCAGTTGTAAAAATCTCATATCCCTATGGTATTAAACACTATCTGAATATATTTGCATGACTCAAATTTCTATCTTATGAATTCTTACTTATTGGGGTTCAGTTCCTCATTTCCAATGAAGATTCATAAAACTTTTCTAAGAAATTCATGATATCTGAAAGATAATTCAAGTTCTTTTCAAAATTGAATTCTTCTACAGATCTAGAAATACCAAGAATGATCCTATTCTAAACATGCCGATGTGTAATTTTGAAACTACTTTCTCTCCCTCATCCAGACTCAGTTGTTAAGAAGTCACGTTGCTAATTTGTCCACTGTCACCACCCACAAGATCTTTATCACTTCCTACCTGAATAACTATGACTTCCAGCTGTTTTCCAGAGTGTAGTTTTCCCCACAGGTATCACAGGAGGAAAACATGACTGAAAAACCAGTTTTTGCTTTTTCAGACATTTTATATTCTTCAACACCTGGCTTTAGCTTGCAGGCCCAGCTTTATTTCCCCATGTTTCTTCTAGGACTCCTTGATCTAACCAAATGTTTTCCCTCACTATCTTCTGCATAGCTACCTCTCCCCTTCTTGGGTCGCATATTCCTCTTCTGCTAGGATGCCCTCCGCCATTCCCGCATAGCTATTGAAAGTGTACTTGGTTCAAATTCTACTTCCTTTAAAAAATCTTACATGAATTCCTACCTCACTGAATCTTTCTTATTTCTATAATTCAAATAATTATTGGTCCTATAATTTGTTGCATATTTATCATGTTTTCATATTTTTTCATATGTATTAGGCTCATCTTCCAGATTAAATGAAACCATGTCTTAATCTTCCTGGCCCATCTTCCCCACATATGCACACAACAGCGAGTACATTGAAGGCACTCACCAAGTACTTACTGATTTATTTATTGGAATAAATAAATTGATTTATTGGAATAAACACTTAAGGAACAGTATTTGGAGAGAAAGAGTTTTTAAAGCGCAGAGAAAGGGTGTGTTCAGGATTGATTTGTAAACCTTTGGATGGGAATGATTTTTATTAACCTTACTATAGACTTTAGGTATATAAAATAGCTAGTAACTTATCACTGTACAATAAATCTTTTGTGATACTTTGAAATTTCACATTTTTATTTAAAAGGAACACAAGGCCATCCCTAAGTCCATGATTAGGACAATGGAGAGAGTACATAATTCATAGTACCTATTACTATATTTTCATATGAAATTATTTGATCTTATTTTCATTTTTTACACGTGGTAGGATCCTAGCAACGTAGAATATTTAAACACAAAATATTCTTAGCAAGAAAGTAGCTCAACCTGTTCATGGAAAAGGTGTGGAAACCGAGTTCCAAAGAGGGTAAGTGACTTGTCCAAGGTCATGATCTAGTTATTGCCACAGCTACATTTAGAAATTAATTTGAATTCTATACTCTTTCTATAAGCATGTAACGTACAGTTTCATTTTGTACCTTAAGTTGATATTATTCAAATGAATAAAAAAATGACAATAGTTTTTCATTATTTCTCTTATTTTACTTCCAAGAACATGAATTAATGCCTTTTAAGTTATTAATGAGGGCATTTAAATAGAAGCACAGCATGCGCAGTTTATTATGATGTGTATCAACATAAAGGAGATATGAATATCATCTTAATTATTTACATTTTGGAAACTTCATAAAAATGCCAGCTTTTTTTCATTGGTGAGTAGAGTAGAAATAGTTATTTTTTTTGTTGTTTCACTTCCAAAGATAATTTTATACTGGGTCCTGTGCTAATATGTGTAGCGGTATTGTGAAGGATTGCTTGAAACACTGAAAAGCATTAGTCTCATCCAGACAAAGAGAGATACACATAGTGAGTCAATGTAAATTTCTGTGGGTGACATGGGAATGTGAGAGAAGTTGCCATTTCGTTTTTGGGGAGAATGGAATGTGGCAATTGTCCTTAACCTCTATTCTGTAGCAGTAGCAGAGAAAAGCAAAACACTGCTTAATGCCTTCCCACTCTGAGTTTTTCATTTTATTAAAAATAAATAAAACTGTCAGTTTCTCTCTAAAGCTTCTACCTAGAAAATATTGTTCAGAGGGGCTAACAGATGCAGAGAACTAAAAGTGAAGAAAGCATTAAAAATAATGTACATGATTAGTTTTTATGGAATGTTCATGGAAATTTGGTTTTCTGAAAAAATTCACAATCTACATTATAATATATCCTTTCAATTCTCCATGACTGATGCAGGTGGTAGCTAGTAGGGGCATACCATATTCCAATCTAAAGATTATTTTAAGTCTTTTAAAGTAAAAATTACTACTAGATATTCACCCAATTCACGCTATAAAGAGATACATTGATGCAGTTCAATATTCTTGCCTTTCAGAGGCAAATTTAGGCTATTAGAATGAAAGACATTTGCTCACAAAATATCAACATATAGAAAATTTGGATTTAAAACAAAAGTAGAGACTTGTAACATCTGACTTCCTTGTGAGGTCACGGAGATACAGAAGGATGGGTCAGGGTTTCTTTCCCTGACTCAGTACTTCCGCCTGACAAAGGACAGACATAGTCTTAGTGTGGTAAACAGAACTTACCTGTACCATTGTTAACTGTGGTCTGGATTGTGGCTTCTGGCCCCATAGTGACATAGTCTTCCTTTATTTCTTCTGTGGAGGAAAATTATCTTTAGCATTTGAAAATTGTAGAAAGGCTTACTATACTAAGCATGCCAAGCACAGGAACAAGGAAGATTCTTTTAAAGGAAACAGAGAAAAGGCTTGTTGTAAACCTCTAAACAATAGCTTTGTTCAGGCAACTGAATGAATCCTATAGTGCTAGCTGCACAAGAACTTATTTACTTTAAGCATTACTGCAAGCTGTGAAAAACAGAGGTGCTTATTTGGAGCAAATGAAGGGCTTTTCTTCGGGTGGCAGTTCTAGTGACAAACGGGGAAGATATTATTTTTTCAATAAGAGTCAAAAGCAACTAAGTATTTGTACTTATGAAGAGGCACGCTAGCTGCTATCCTTCTGGCAACTCGGGGTGCTCAGTGACAAGCGAGAATCTCTCACTGTATTTCATGCTTCTCTTTGTCCTTGGGCTAGCCGTGGTGGTGCTAATCTAAGCAAACATGCTGCTTTAAAGTCCTAACTCTACATATTGAAACTTAGAATGCCTACATGATAGAACAAACATCCCCGAAGCATCAAAGATACATGTTTAACTGTTTCATATAAACTTCTAAAACACAGCCTTCTTATTTCTTTCCCAGCCTCTCCTGAGTACCTTTTTCTTCTTATCATTTCTGCCTCCTCAACCATAGGCATTTTCTGAGGAAAAATATATAGGTAGGGCAGCAGCTCAATGTTCCACAAAGATGAAAATATTTAACATTGAAGCTGAGGATTCATAAATAATGAAGGGCCATTTTCAAAAACTGTAATATTTTCAAACAAGGGAGAGTTTGAAAACCAGAGAACTCTTGAATTTCTCTGCCTACTGAACTATAGAGTATGTGAGAAGATAGGGCAGGACAGCTGCCCATTAATAATCTTTTAAGCAAATTAAACAAAGCCTTTCTACGAGTGAAATTTTACAATGACAATACTAATGAGAACTAAACACGTTCCAGGATGAATCTCTATCTTCGATAATGATTGTATTTAAAATAAGAGACGCTATAAATGGGACCTTGTAAATTCACAAATTCATCTTGATCATTCTTTTCTTATCGCATCCCAAAATCACTTTGACAGAAGGTTCTAGAAAACATTACAGCTAAATTAAAACATATTTTACAAGCAGTGTCTCGCCCAGTATCTGTTTGTGGGGTCAGAGCTGAGATGCCATGGCCCTCTTAAAGTAGAATAGAAAAGTATACATAGATGCTAACTTCAGGCCACTGCTGGAACAGATCATTTGAATGGTATTTGTTTAAAGGGTACAACCACTTAAAACCCGTGCCTGACCCTGGACTTCTCTTGTATTTAGGGAATATTTTCCCAAGGACATTTTGCATAAAACATTTAGAAGTTCAATGTATAGTAATAGTGCATTGTCAATTGTAATAATTGATCGTTTGAAAGGCTCCCTCATCTGATATTTTTATCAGCCTCTGCTAGAAATTAAATTAAGTTATTTCTGAGAAGTTCACTACGAGATATAAATATAGCTTTTGTGTCTTTCTTCCTTGCTTGTCTCATGTGATTTCTGGTAGCCAAGACTCCCAAGAATCATAAGTTTTCCATCTGAGAGCGCCTCAAGTCACTGAGGGGAAAACAGTCCACAGCATTTTTTTTTGCATAACAGCGGTAATGTTCAAGATTTCTGCTGCACTTCCTTCCTCATTGTCATTTTCTTATGAAAAAGTAAAGAGAAGTGACCCTAGGTGGTTGCTCCCAAATTAATAAATGCTGCATGCAGAAATGTGTGGTCAGCATTTGGGGTGTAGTGCATGCAGGCTGTAGTGTTATTTAGCAATAATCCCTTTTTACTTTTTTACTAAAGATTGTGCAACTGAAATCATTCAGGGACATCAGATTCGATGGTGTCACTTTTACCTACAATGTGTTTTGCTTCAGTTTACTGAGCTTCAACCTTTTCCTTCTATGACTATCAACCTCAACTTATTAGAAAGAAACACTAGGCATTTTCAGGTATGTATTTGAAATGTTACACACATGCCTATTTAAGTAGGTTCCACGTGAATTCATATTCAGAAGCATGTAATGATGTATAGTGTAGGAGTAGCTCCTTTGAGTTAATGGCAAGCCTGGCTGTCTTTCTATCTCATGTCTAACCTTAAACATTTTCTAAGACACCTCTGACTCAGCATATTGTGTCTGAAACCACATAGTATATTTATTTTTAAAACATTTGTTAAAGTTTGCATTTTCCAGTCACCCCTGGGATGAAGGTCTGTAAAAATAAAGAGCACTTTCTTCCGTAAGATGAAGACTCCTTGAATAAGCAGAAAGAAGCCAAGACGCAGGTGATTTATTTAAGTCTGTGTCAATGATAATGATGTCATCGTTTCCAGCACACTGTGTCCACCCCATTGTGGGACGAAAGAATGTCAAGGACAATTCCAAACACAAAACTTTGATTGTGCTGGAACCGGAAAGGCACAGTAAGAACTCCACGGCGCTCTTCAGTCCCAGACCTGCATCCTGCAGACAAACTACAGAGAGCATGGGAGAAAGCGCAAAGGAGAGGGCTTATCTCAGAGTGGAGCTATGTGCTGGGGTAGCCCGTAGACAGCCAGGCACCGGGCATAAAACACTACTAAATAAAACAGCACCAGAATTAGAATTATTGTCTATACTGTATGTTTTGAACAATAAATAAGAAAAATATTTTATCAGAAGAAAAATGTGTTATCTGAGAGGCAGGATAAACAATGAGTAGCTTTTTAAGACCAATTTCTTTTCATTAGACATCAAGGCACCACATCAGAGCACTTTCAGAACAATAATAAAAAAGAACAATAAATCATTACTAATCATTAGAACTAGACAGGTAATAGCCGGGTAACTTTCTTGGTCCAAATAGCCAAACGAGATTAGGGATTTACATTTTATTTAATTATTGTGACTCCAGAATGCTAGTTTATTTACCATAAAGGTAAGAGCAAAGAATGGCCTGTTCATTTGTATCACAGGCACCATTAACCACAGGTGATAACAGAGTCTGCAATGCATTCGTATGGATTATTGTGTATTAAAATGTTTAGAATTATGATCCATGACCAACACAGAAAGCAGCCTCGATCGCAAACTACTACAGCTTGGCATTGCTGCTTTGGCTGTTTTTCAACTATTGATCTTCATTTTTTCTTAAATTAAACTTTTTTTTTAGAAGTTTGAGGTGATACATTTGTTATATCATTATTAATTATTCCTTTAAGGGTGGAAATTCTAGTAATTGGTCCTTACCCTTGATTTCTGGATATTAAAATTTAAAGCATCAGAACATTCATTCTTATAGCTCTGCATATCTAGTTCATTAACAAATATGAATAGCTAACACCAGCTCATTTAAATAGTATGTCTTACATGAGTTCTCGCCACACTCTGTTTCTGTCACACTGCTCCCAAGAATCATTGGCTCTTATTATACATGTAAATGGCTATCATAAAAATAAAAATTTCATTTAAGATTGTTAATGACTTCTGCAGCAGTCAGACTTCCTTTAATGATCATCCTCTGCCCCTAATTAAACGTATTTATCTTTCAAGCATCTTTGGCTGAGTTCTCCCTCATAGTTGAAAATCTAAAACCTTAAGTCTTAATGGATATAACGATAAATGTTTATGTGTGGGATTGCTGAGATTCGAGAAACCTTCACCGACAGCAAAATTGGAAACAGAAAGAGTACAAAACTTGGCACGGTATCTTAGGAAAACGCAAAACAAATATACTACACTGAAACTGCCATCCGTCTTTTTTCTTTTCCTTTTTTATGTCTAATTTTCTTTAGCAGTGGAAGTGCTTTTATTATCCTGTTTCCAGTATACCAAGCAATTACTCTCCTATGCTCCATGTTTGGAAGTCTAATATCACTGTAACCCGTGGACAGAGTCCTTCCTGCCCAGCTTGCCTACTTACGAAAATGCTACTCTTGCCTGTGTTGTCAGAGCAAAACTAAGGTGGGGTGGGTAATGACAGCCGCCACTGGTGCCTGGGGATAGAATGAGGGAGACATAAGATCTGCCCTGGGGGGGCCTTTACAAACTTACTTACAAGACACACTGCCAGATGAGCAGGGAGTGTTTGTGAGAGTAAGTCCTTTTATCTTGCTAAGAGACATCTTTAGCGATGACCCGCCATAACTGAATTTTAGGCCCAGGCATTTCCATTTACACATGGCATCCAAGTTTTATTTTGAGCCTCATTTATCTTATTTTCATTATAGTTGGCTTTGGACCATATTTACTTCCCTTGGGATTCCCACCAAACAGCAGGAATCATTACCAAGTACTTAGCTGTTAAATAATACAAAAAAAAAAAAAAAAGCTACCTGACCAGGTAAAAGTGTGAAATCACATTTACACTTAACAAAAGGGAATGGTTAGATGACAGAATTACAATAGGAGGTGTCAGACAGATGCTGAAACTACACTCCACTGACAGTTACTGGGTTTGAAATGTTACATGATTTTCACAGAAAACATGTATATATATTTACATTTGCTTCCATTTCCTGTCAGGGAAGTATAGATCTTGATAATGTTCTGTAATTTGCACATGGTAAATGTTGTACAAATACTTCACGTTACGTGTTGAACATG
>PVLD010001095.1:80000-82500 GCA_004027595.1 Dinomys branickii | reverse complement strand
CAGCAAACTACAGCCACATAAAAAAAATGCCATAATAATATAGATTCTTAGTGAAGAATGCAATCTAAATTTAAACTTCACCGATTTAGAATAAAAGCACAGAAATTTCTGGAACGTTGGGGCATTTTCATGCTGTAGAATGGAGACTGTTGCTTAATTTTAAATTGTTTTGACGATTGTTACTTGCATGGATCCCCTGAATTTGACTTACAGAAGCCTACCAGTTTGATCAATTACCAGATTCTAACAGTACACCCATGCTTCCTGCAATAGTTGGGAAGCAATAGAAATACAGAGACAGCTCACAGAATTACGAGCTTGACAACTTGCCTTCCTGCCCCAGCACCAGCATGTAACCAGCTGTGTGGCCTCGGCCTATCACCCAAGGAAACCTGGTACAAATGGATGAAAATAACGGTAATGCCTTCCCTGTGCATGAGCCTGTCACGGGGCCGGTGAAATTGCACGTGCGGTAGCACTTGGCGAACTGCAGCACTCTAAGGTGAGATGCAGGGTGATGGAACTGGCTTAGCCACTGAGATAAAAATAAAGAGGGACCACTGCTCCCATGTCGTCTTTTCCCTGCTGCTTGCAATGTGTGAAAGCTATAGTAGAAAGGGAAGATCTGAACGTGTGACAGTCAAAACTTTGGTGCTGGCCTTTCAGTGAGAAATCTATTTGCAAAGGTGTTTTTGAGTAGGAGGCTCAGGATGGCACTGGGTACAATTCTTCAGTTAAGATGTGACAGAGGCAGGAGACTTCATTTTAAAAATATTTTGCTAATAATACGACTTAAAACTTGAAAGAAGCCCTTGGGAATTTTATGTCATTTGACTCTAAATTTTTTATGCTTGAGATAGCTGGAGATCATTCATATTTGAGCCAGTGGGCCAAAGGCCTCACTGAGTTGCTGTCTTAGAATGTTTTTTCGTTTGCAGAGTGTTTTGAGGACCTTCTTAGAGTTTTTATCTGTACTACACCTTCTCTGCTTCCTTCCCACATCTTGCTTTCCAGGTATGTGCTCCTGAGGAGAGGACATGGGCTTTTTTCAAGAGTTTTTATCCAGTGACCCTTGTTTTTCCAGGGAAGATTTATCAGTGACAGTCCTTTATCACAGTTAGCTTGTTACCTCTGCACTTGGGTGGGTAAAGATCATAGGGTTAAACTCAAGGTCCAATTTCTCAGTCGTGGGAGCCTAGTGACAGGTACAACAAGGCAGAGACAAATTCAAGCAGAGAATTTCTTCAGAACTTGAACATGTGTTCTTGAAGTGCATGAGCCTTCATTTCTTAGTTTATACATGGGAATAGCAGATGAAAGACAAATTAAGGCTAAGTAGAAGCCATGCTACTTTGGAACATTCTAGTGGAATGTGCTATATAGTGTAAAACACTGTTATAAAGGAATTACTATGGACATGCTGCAGCCAGCCTTTATACAAACTAGCTTGGTCACTTTAATTTTTTATCCCAGAAACATTCAAAGGCATTAAACCCACATTATAAATTAATGAGTTGTAAAATGTCAGCTGATAAAACAAAAGCAGTTTTGAGTATAGGGATAAAAATGTTTCCATTTCAGATTAGCTATGTAAAAAATATGCATATTAAGGGAAATGAGAGAGGAATTTCTGCTATGCCAAAGTTTCAGGGAGGGAAAGGTTAGTTCTGAGCTCCCGCCACAACTTCCTGGTTACAGGAGCATCTTGGGAAGATGGTAGCTACCCATCTCCTCGGAAGCAATAGCAGCCTTCTTTGAACTGAAGAGAGGTCTGCCACTTTCAGTAGTGCTCATGATATAAAAAAGGTTCAAGTTTTCATAAATCTGTGGAGTTTGTGGATAAGCTCTCACATGCAGGTAAGGAAATCCTAGTTATATAAATTTCCCCCAAATATCTTCTCTGATAGAGGAAATAGAAAAATAATAATGGCAAATAAGGATAATGGGAAGGATCCTCCCTTCACCAAACCATCATAAAAACAGATATTTGTAGGAGAAGTTGTAACAGTAAATTCAGTTATCTTTTAAGAGAAGACACGATATTCCTAGGTCACAATGTTCTAAGTGAAATTTATTCTTTTCTAAAGACTTCACATCTGTTTATTTTTTATAAAAGTAAATATATTCAGGTTTTCCTTTATATCCAGGACTCATAATGGTTTTGATTACCTTACTTAAGTCCTACTAAAGGAAACTAGTCATTTTATTCATGTTTCAAACCCACATGCTATGCACTTCTCCTTTTATTTAGTCAATTTTTGTAGTTCTAATTTAAAAAAACTTTTTTTTAAACTTCACTTTCTGTCTACATCTATAATATGTGTACACTCAAGTGATATAACATGTAGCTAATTCATATTCCTGAACACGAGTCAGTAATTCCTTTGGTGGCTAAAAATGTCTAACGCCATCTTCACCAGAAAGTCTATCTTCATAGGCAGAGGGAAGACTTCAAACCAATTGTGCTACATACACGTTTATACAAATTATACATTTATTT
>PVLD010001095.1:67500-72500 GCA_004027595.1 Dinomys branickii | reverse complement strand
ATCAAAACGAGGGCTGACTACATGGAAGCGCTCCTGGAAGCTTGACAGTAAGTAATATTGTGCAATTAAAACATTTGCAAATGCTTCATTGTGTACAACAACAATAGCAAGAGGGAAGAGACCCCTTGTTTATGCTTTCGTATGGAAAGGAAATTTTGATCTAAGAATGTATTTCACCTCTGGGTTCATCCTCCCCGCTTCCATCATCTCTCTCCTCTTTTTTTTTTTGATCAGAGGCTTGAAAGAGTGAGGAAGTGTGAATGCTTAGGTACCTGGGGTATGGAAAGGTGGTAATTAGCACAGCGGGATAATTGATGTGTAGATTGCAGCATGAACAAATGCTTTGACTTGTTTTTTCTTCTCACTCTTCCACATCCATTCTCTCTCTCTCTCCCTCTTGCTCTCCCTCTCTCGCTCTTTGAACCCCCAGCCTAACTCCTGAACACCTTACCTGCTTAGTTAAGCTGATTACGGATAGACATTGGTCTAAAGAAGCATCCCAGCCTCCCAGAAGATGCCCAGGTGGTACCTTTGCTCTCCGCTGCAAACCAAGATCTCTCTGCCTCCCCCACCCTTCATTTTCCAAGCCCCAGCCGAGACCACAGTGTCACCCAGCCACATGAAAAGTCACAAACAGCATCCCTCTTTGAAAAAAAAAGTGAAAATAGAAATACTTAGGGGTATAAATCAGAACCTGAGAAAATTCCCAAACACCCTTACTTGGGTAGCAAATGCGCGGTATTCACAGGACTTTGCACTTTGGGGGATCTCAGAATTACGATTATGGGAGCTCTGCTGGGTCAGTGGTCTTCCTGTCTCGGAAAATTAGTGAACTGAAGTCTTCAGAGATAAATGTAAAGTGTGTCCACACGTTTGCTTTCTAGTGGACTTCACTGCAGCTGTTTTCCAAGGAGGTAGAACACACAGGGATACTCTGTACACTGTGCCATTTCCCTTCCCTCTTCTTCTTCCTCCTTCTCCTAAAATTAAGTGTGCACATTCTGACTTTCACACAGGCAGTTCAGTGCAGGAACCCCTGCCTGACAGTCTCAGAACACACCCCCACATGCTCGCACGGCGACGTGTCCAAACATTTGAGTGGTGTCTGCAGACCCGCTCTCGCACCAACTCTTCCCCTTCACCCCAGACAGGCCTGGTGTCAGGGCCAAAGGACCCTGAACCATCTTTTCCTCTCCTTTTTCCCTTTCTCTCTTCTTTCCTTCCTCAGAAGAACAATGTCTCCATTTAGCATGGAGCTTTGTCTTCACCATTCGGTTTTTGCAGAACATCTCTCCCTCTCTCTCTCTCTCCCTCTCCCTCTCTCTCTCTCTCTCTTATATACACGCGCGCGCGCGCACACACACACACACACACACACACACACACACTCACGCACAATATCTCCAGCAAGCTTTAGACTCTTTGGACGGATGCTTGTCCATAGGATGCCGGGTGCTATTTTTTATACTATTCTGGATCTCAGGTATTTGGATGACCACTGACCCATCTACTTTTACTTTCTCCCCAAATTTTTCATATGCGTCTGTTGGTAACCATAAGGGGACTGTACCCAAGATTAAGGAGTAAGGTTAATGGCTGTCAGTTTTAGAAAAGTGAGCTTAAAAGTTGATAAAAAGTTGGAAAACTTTGGTGTTTAAAAGTTATCAGAGTTCTCTCAATCTTATACCCGCAGCTCTTCAGACCCCTGCTCTGTCTCACGTGTGAGCCTCTCTCCGGCTGCGGAGAACCCAGTCCATAAGAGCTTTCGTCATACAAAGAGGAGGTCTGCTGCACTGGTCTCCTCAGCTCTGTAACAATCACAATGGGAGCAAGGCAGAGACAATTTATACATAGTTTATAAAAACTGCAGAAAACACATGTAACTGGTTCTCAACATCTTACACATATAATACACTCTGTTGTTTTTTGTATGTCTAACACGCCCCTATATGGTCTTTCTTTGATCAGTGGATTTTATGTCCTTTCATTTTATTTCATTTCATTATTATTCCTTACTATGTTCCCACTCATTCCTGTCTTGCTTATGCTTCATGACTAAGAGACAACTTTTGACCTAAAAAAACCCCACATTTTGTCCAAATTTGCTGGATTCTCCCCAGCTATGTTCAGCTCAAGATAAACTAAGGAGCCACAGGAAATCTACCGCTGGATTAAACGTCCTGAGCACGAGGAGGCCACTTTTTCCCTTGAAGAGGGACCCCCTTAACTGGCTGCTAGGCGAGGGTCCCAGCTGGACCCGCCTCTCTGTCTGCCCATTTTGCCCCAAAGAGGCCTCCACCAGAAAGGAAGTGCAACAAGAGGAAACAACTTCACACTGGAAGCCGGAGAAGCTTCAGAATGTGCACGTTCCTCTTTTGCTTTATTTTTCTCTAACTTCCAGGATCAAGCTGCTTAAGTTTTTGGCTTGTAATTTCTCAACTTCCTAACTGAGAGTTTTGATGAGCTAGTTAACCTGCGGTAGTGCTCATTATTAGAGGATCTAAGTAGCATCTATCTGTGGGTACTCATGAGGATTAGTACCCAGAGCTCAATACATAGTAAGTGCTTAATAAATGATAGGTGATTTTTATTAGTACTATATGTGAAATCCAGAGACAATATTCAGTGATGGGATTGCACATCATTTTCTCACATAATAATTTTGAGACTGAATCCTATGATAATTTGTAGCAGTCACACTGAGATGGTAAGATTTTATTCTTACTCCATTTTTGTGGTATAGGGCACCGAAAGGTCATGACATTTAAGCATGAAACATATAATTTAGGCCTTGGGGGCACCTGCTGTGAAAAGGGGGCTTCTCAGGTGCTAAATTAGACCTTGCACCACCACCTGATGAGGTGGGCACAGGATTCCACTGTTCAGAAGAAAATAAAGCTGCAAGACGATAAGGGTCTTAAAGAATGTTCCTGCAATGAAGTGGTAACATTAGGCCTTGCATGTCTCACCTGTCCTAGAGCAAAATGCAACGTTTTCCTGAATACAGCACAACCCTTCTCACAGCCATGCATACAAGGTACACGCTAGAAAGAGATTTTATGGTGTTTCACATTTACATTGCACATATTCAAAGGAGATAAAAATAGACTCCTTGCTGTTGATATAATTACTAGAGGCTATAAAAGCCAGGCAGAAATCTGGAGAGGGGGCGTGGGAATAGTCAGGGAAGCACATAAGCGGGGGAGCAATGGCACAAACCAGGGCTCCACACCATGCTCAAGTCCTCGCAGGGCCCCTCACGGCCCCGTGGAGGTCCGCCACGGAGGAGGGAGCCTTCGCCCTGCACTTGGAAGTTTCCCATTTGCAGGCAGTGGTAATGCCAGGGAGCCCCAGGTGGGCACCACAGGAGTAGGTGAGAAATGCGAGAGGTGAGGGGAGGACAAGGATTCAGTGTCTCTCGAAGAGCACATGCATTCCAATTACCCTGCCTGGGTGCACGACTGCAAGTTTACTTGGGCATTTATCTTTTCTAGTCAGCAGTGCAGGAGGCTTTTAAGACAGGCGCGTCCCTGCCTTGGGAATGCCTCAGGAGGAAGGCGAGGCAGCCTTCGAAAGGGAAACTGGCTGAGATCTCAGCCCGCCTGCCCGGGGTGAAGAAGCCACATGGTACTGAGCTGGCACCCTGTTCCTGGCCCAGCTGACAGCATCTCCACCTGGAAACTGAGAAAAACCTGAGAATGAACTTCTTTTTGTTTTGTTGTTGTTGTTGAGACAAGGTCTTGCTTTATAGCCAAGGCTGACAGCAAATTTGCAATCCCCCTGCCTCAGCCTCCCGACTCCCAAGTGCTGGGGTTACAGGTGTGTGCCACCATGGATGGCTAGTAATGATCTTCTGCACTGCAGCTCAGAAGGAAGCAGGCTGGAGAGGAAACAGGATTTTGAATTGTGAGTAAAACCAAACAGAAAACAGGGATAGCTCTTCCGGAAATGTGCCCGTTATCTCCTTCCGGCTCTTTCCTCCTTACCAGTCTAATTTTTAACTTGCTGAAATTCATACAGCAGCCTAAATGACATCACGCTGAGTGGAGGTAAAAGCGACGTCTCCTCCTGCACCCTCGCAACACCCCTCAGTCCTCACAAACAGTGCTGACAGAGCCCACGAAGACCTACAGTACCTAACTCTAAAATTCAAATCCTTGCTTTTCCTGGCTTTTAGGTGGAAAGTAAGGCAGGGAGAAGTAGCTGAGCTTCAAGACCCAGTCAGATGAAGTGCAAAGTGAAGTTTGGTCTTGAAACTTTGTGTGTTCCCTTTCTGAGCAGAACAAAGGTAGATGCCTTGACACAGAATTGCTGGCCCTTCTGAGAGCTGGCCTCGCTTTGAATCGCACATGTGACTGTCCTTCAGCAAGCAGTGACCATGAAACCAAGTTCATTATTTGAGGAAAAGGACAAAAACTGGGGTGAAATGATTGGTAAAAGGTTACAAACTGAATTGGGACAGCAGAAAGATTAAAACATGCAGCTCTCAGGGTGTCCAGCTCAACCCAGGACTCACATAATTCTAATCCAGAAAGGTACCAAACTTTTGAAATGTTTTCCGACAGGGCAAATGACTTTTGGGCATTGCAGACATACATTTGGGCCATTCTGACTGGTTATTTTGGGAAGGCGTGTCGTGGACCTGAGTGCCAAGATATACTACTATATTTATTATAGCAGTCCTAGTGGGACGTGCATACTAATTTTGCTTTTCAGTCTTGAAAGTGAGAATCACAAAGAAGCGTACCTCTTACAGCTACACTTTACTGACAGCAGGTCTGACGAGTGTCTGACAGAGTCAGTTCCTGCCCTAAGCATGGGCCCTGGCTCTCTGGAGTAGACAGGGTTTTCAGAAGCTGGAAGAAGGGGAGTCAGAAGAGATGGGGGAGAGGAAGAGAGAAAGGATGTGCAAAAGAAAACATATTTAAATCTGTTACTATACATGAGACCATATTTCTGGCATTTTTTTCAAGGTCCTATAGAAGCTGTTAGTTCCAATA
>PVLD010001095.1:0-62500 GCA_004027595.1 Dinomys branickii | reverse complement strand
TCTCATAGATTCCATGTTGGCTTCTTTCACTGTAGTCTTCCTCAAGTAACTGCAGTAGAAATTTGACAAGTTTCTATTTTTTTCTTTCTTTCTCGGGTCCGTTCTGATTGCTTCTATCATGCTGAATGACAGAAAATGAGGAACTGCTGCAAATTCTTTGATAGATGGTATAGCTAGTGTTTAAAAAGGCATTGCATATATCCTATCACAATAATCAGTGCTATTAGTATGTTTGGTGCGATTATTTAAGAGACTTCCTTGAAGTAGCTCTAGCAAATCCTCCTTCTTCGGGTCAAAAATAATGTCCTTAGCCCTGGGTCCAGCTCTTGTACAGTTGTTGGTACAGTGGCCCGGGCTTAAGCTCCAGTACTGTAAGAGTATGCAAACAAGCAGATTTCACAATCAGATGACACTGAGAAGTGGGCGCACTCTGCCAGACTCTCTTTACTGACCATTCTCTCATCTTGGGCCAACTTAGGGATCTGAGAACCTGTTACAGTTAGAAAGAAGTCACCTGACTGAAAAGTTTCCCTCCTGTCTATTTTCAGTCGCTCCAGCCCTCACAAGTCACCATGAGTCAGGGCTTCCCACCCTTGTCCAGGCCAGCACAGTTCCCTGGACGGGTGCATTGGCCTCTCCTGGGAGGAATGCATGGAGAAGAACTCATGCTCACAGGCTCTGTAGACTTTCAATACCACCTCCATTTTTACCGTCTCGGGTTTGCCTAAAGACCTCTTTTCTTCAAAGTTTCAAAGAGAAGTTTGCTATAAAACCTAGATGTATGCATTGATATGCTATTCATGGACATTGGCCACCTGGTTCTTACACCAATCTGTTGAAGGTGCAGCAGCTTTATAGATAAGTACCTAGAGGTGAACATATTTTTGCTAACTTACCCCCAGGTCACTTCATGTGAGGAACTGGACCTGACTTCTGGCTCAAGAGTCTATCTGGCTCTCTGGTCTTGCTGTGCTCTTTCCTTCACTTCTGGAGCACAAATGTAGCTTAGCACACAAAATCCAAACTTATATTTCTAACTATTCAGGAGGTTATGGTAGTATAGGTGCATCCTCACTCCTACGATCCAGGATAAGCGATGCAGTAAGAGAAGGGAGGAGGCGAGAGCAAAGATCAAGAGCAACTGTGGTGAAATTTTGAGGGAACGCAAATGGAGATTACCGTGTGTTAAAAGTGTATTCGCGGGACAGGTGATACCCATCATGTGGAGATGGGGTGTTCTGCCTCACTGGAAGGGTTTTAAAAACTTTTACATTTTTTCATGAAAAGTCACCCAAATTGCATGCCTATCTTCTACCATATTCATTCTGGTCTCCAATGTATATGAACATAAAATTCAAATGAACTCTACAAATGAACTGATAGCTCTGTGCTAAATAACTCCTGTGAAAACTTGCCCTGTTGACATTTTCTCTACCTCGGTGAATACTTTTTTTTTTTTTTTTTGCGGTACTGGGAATCGAACTCAGGACCCTGCGCTTACTAGGCAAGCGCTTATTCCACTGAGCTATATCCCTAGCCCCTCGGTGAATACTTTTTTGAGGATTTGAGGTTAGATAGTAATTTATAAGTATATCCTTTACACAGTCATGAGAATGTACTTCGAGTATTAATACTAGGACTAATTTAGAGATCAGAGATGTAACATGACATGTTCCATGATATACATGGGAACTGAGTGCCTTTCTCTGCAGACATTTGAAACAGAATCTCTGTTGCCCATATCCCTGGACTATTTTCATTGTTTTATTTCTTTACTGTTATCTATGTTATACACAAACACACACCTACCACTGCTGCTACAGTCACCACACATCATCACACATGACTTCACATTTTTATTTTCTAGAGTTCAAGAAAAAAAAATAGAAACGTCAAGCAAGGTTTTATAACATCATTAAGTAACCTTACTTCATATTTTTATAACTGAAATATGAGCTCTGCATGATTAGAAATGGAGTGGGAAACCCTGTCCAGTCTTTATGTTAGTTAGCATTGGGAAAGACCTGTAACGGTTTCATAAGAATAGTTTCAGAATGAGTTTGTGATCCTTACAGGCTAGAGAGTCTTACCAGCATTGATTCATTAGCAGAGTAAGCACCTTGGGCTTGATATAGATAAGCTGAATATTAAGGAGTCTGGACTTTAAAAAGCAATATTTTGTTATTTTCACATTTCAACTGATAAAAGACACAACAGATATTTAAATGTTGTAAGAGAAAGAAAAAAATCCTGCCCATTCTTCTGAAATTTAAGCAGGCAGCCCTTGAAAGATCACTGAGAAAAGTCTGTATTTTCTCAGGTTTAACTAAATAATTTATGCATACTTTCACTTTGGCATGATGAAGCAATTTTAGCCTTTAAAACCCACAACTACTCAGGAGGGAAAAGGTCTGGTTCCTGCAACTTAAATAATTTAAACATCCAGGTGGAAATGTTTTCAGCAGTTTCCCTTTTTGAGACAAAGGAAGAAGACCTTAGAATTTTGTGATACCAAGAAAAAAGAAATGATGAAAGCACAACCTTGGGTGTATTTAATTTAGAATGGAAACCCTGCAATATTTTTGAGTGACGGAGACCAGAGCAAGGCAAGAGAAGTGTCTGCTTGTCTGCTGTTCATAATAAATGGATACATAGAAAATAATGTAGGCATAGCCCTAAGCCAAACCTATATGCACATAAATGCAATTTATGCATAAATATCCACATAATATCCACAGAGGCTAGCGTAACCTATAAGCTACGTGGGCCCAAACTGTGTTAGTTGGCTATCAAAGACCTTAGATCCAATTATGTTAAGATACTCTCTGGTTTAATCCCTGTCTTCCTGGATTATATCAATGTATATATCTCTTGGTACATACCTAAATAGATTGAGATTAACGCGAATAGACCACAGCACAGACTCCTTAGGACACATGTACATGGAGCTACCAAAACACTGGAGGAGATATGGAATGCAGGTGTCTAGTGCCGCCCGTCCTTTGAGTCCATAGTCTCTTAGGCCTCCATCAGATTTTGGAACTGTCAGTGAAGAAATTTGCCTTCTCACTTGCAGGTCTGCCATGACATACGCTTGTATTTGTCAGGAAGTATGGGACTTGGGACACAGGTCCTTTACATGTAGAGCATAGTTTACATAGTGCATATAATCCAAAAGTTTTGAGAGGCAAGAAGAATTTTCTCCTTTCTTATTAATATACTCAAAAACATATATGGCACTTGGAGTTGCTTCTTATAAGAGAGAAAGACTCATAGATAAGGCATTGTTCTGATTTTTAAAACATCTTTATCATATCTGGACTTGATGGCTCATGTAAATATGAATATCTGATATATAATAAGTTAACAGACAGAGCCCGGGAGAGTTGTTTTCACCTGGATGCAGTGGTGCATGCCTATAATAATAGCTACTTAGGAAGCTGAGGCAGGAGGATCCCACATTCAAGGCCAGCCAGGGCAATTGAACAAGGCCCTGTCTCAAAAAATACCAAGGGGCTAAGGACAGGGCAGTGATAGAGCACCCCTGGTTTGGGTTGGAACTCCGGCATTGCTAAAAAAAATTGTTTTCCTTTACAGCTCAGCATGATAAAAATTATATAAAAAGAAACCTTGTTCTGCATGGATTCTTTGCATGCAGAATTCATCCTCCTCTAAAGAAGAACATGGATCTTCACTATCCATGAATTTTAACACCTCTAAACTTGGGGCTTTGTGCCTCAGGGGCATGCAAAACACTGGACCTTGAAAAGAGGGTCCTAAAGAAAACAAGAAGAAAGGTTACCTTCTGCACAGACAGGAAAGCATAGCCTGGCCAGGGCGGCACAACAAGGGTTGCTGAAACCCCGACGTCACATCCTGAGCGAGGTTGCTGTGTGATGACGATTTTATTCTGAATGCAGTGCTGACTCTGCTTCTGATGTGGTGGGATGGGTGAGGGCCGCCTAAGTGACCTGGGCTGGAGAAGGGGTTGGGGACACGTGACATTAAGCCACAGACACAGCAGCTCTGTGCAGGGGTGAGGTGTCCTGATGTCTCTGGAGGACGTGACCATCGAGAGCCTCAAGGATGCAATGTGAATGGAAGAGCCCAGGGAGCCTGGAGTGGAGTGGGTGGTGGTTCTTTTATTTTCTTTTCCTTTTTTTTTTTGGTCATCCATTGACTTTAATTAAGCCCAGCCAGCCTCATAGCATGGGAAACTTGGAGAACGTTTTTGTTTAAAGTGACCTTGTTCCCAGGGTTTGCCCTACAACTTCACTCAGCTCTGCTGCAAGGGCGAATATTCACATTCCCGCTCTGAATCTTAGAACAGGGCACCTGGCAGGAAAAGGGAACTTTCATCTCATGTGCTGTTTGCCACCGAAACACCATGTTTTAAGGAAAAGAAACTTTTCTGTGATCCTGCTGGCTACACTTCTTAAGTGTATTATTTCAGTCAATTAATTCAGATTTTAAAATAATGAAATTACTAGCAGAGACTCTAAACTTCTTTTAGTATATTAAATTGGGCAGATTGCTTCTCTCCTTCTAATTATGAATGTTGCAGTTACAAAAGAAACTGTCATTTTGATAGAGCAAAAGACAATCTGTCTGCCAAAAATGTCCAACCATAATTCTAAAAAAAAAGTCACCGCCATCAAGAACATGCTACTTTGTTTGATGTACTGTCTTATTGGAACTCTAATTTGCTTTCAACCTCTGAGGCAACACATAACATAAGTTAGTGTGACTAATTTTTCTTGGAAATATGAGTAATTAGAATTAGGGGCCATTTTCATAGCAGGAGTGGACAGGTTTTTAAAACAATTCAATGTGCTATAGTTATTTTCTTTGCTTATTTTATAGCACTTCTAAAACCAAGTAGAAGGGGGATGCCGAGCTTCATAGTGGATAGTGTGAGTCCCAAGTAAATCACAAAGTACGGAAAGGTTTATTACCTAAGGTGAGCCCTCTCCGAGCTCCTGCAGTATGAAAGCATTAAGCGTATGTTCTAACAAAGTCATAAAAATCAATAAACAGGAACCCCCACCTGTGCAACGGCCCCAGTGTTAAGTTTTATACATGTAGTAATAGTGCATATCAATTTTCACCCGCCCTTCCTACGCTGGCTATTACAGGGCCTACCACCACCGGGGGGACTGCGAGGGCCACGCCGTTCGTCCACCCCCCGAGTTGTCTACATGCCAGGCCTATTGCATCATTGTCAGTATTATTCTATCTGCAACTGGACAAGGCTGCAGCCCTAGCTTCTATACACCCACTCGGCGGCGCGACAATTGCAAACTGTGTGCCTCTGTTTAAAGAGTTTACGAGTCCTTCTGAAAGAAAAACAGAACTGTTGCATATTAATGCCCCCCGACTCCGGACGATAACACAATGGGAAGGGGAGAGCCACATCGCTTCCACCGATATGTGACCTTGTCAGAGTGCTGCAGTCTGTGGCTTATCTACCAAGGTTTAGAAAATAACACTACATTCTCAAGGAGCATCTGGATGACCAGGTTTCTACTGCAACTAGTTCTGATGTGTGTGCTCCCTAGAAGCCAAAAGACTCAGAAAGTCCAGGCCACCACTTTACTACACGGATGGGAACATATGCTAAAAATTAGCCCCTAAGTATGCAGTATTTTCACCAGGTTACAGAAATAACTACTAACATCACACTTATTTCATAATTAAAGGAAATCCTCCCACCCCACCTCCCCATTTTACCCACAAGGCAGAAAACACCACTGAATGTGTAACCTTTGCACCACATCCACTCCTTGCCATCCGTTACCCTGCGCGGGGCGAGGGCGGGGCCGGGCATATTGAGTCCCAGCCACTTGTTGGTGAAAAGGCCCAGTAACTTTGGGGGAAATACTTCACTGGGGACGTCCTGAAAAAACCAAACAGCACGAAAGGAAAAAGAGCCTCATTTTAATTATAGTCCAAAGATAACTGGTAATGAGTTGAGAGAAGAGCCTGCATTCAGACACAGAACGGGGTGAACTTTTCCTTTCTGCTAAAGGTTCTATTGGTTATAGTTTTAATAGGCCTGAAAAACAAAACAAGGCCCTTGGTGATGACTCCTCTTCTTCACTCCCCAGCAAAGAAAACAAAACCAAACAAAAGAACCCAGGAGTTTTATCTGTCTGAGGTCCCCTTTGATAGCGCTCGCAGCACGGAAGTGCCACTCATGGGTACTTAAAGCTGCGTCATTTAAGAGCATAAAAATAGAATAAAGTTGTGCAGCAAATGAGAAATTATGATATAACTCAAGTGCCATGGCATGAAACAGGCAAAGTGAACTATCTGCACATTTTTCAGAATCAAAAAAATAAAAACACAGGGAATGGAAAGTTGAACTCCAGCATGATCCCCACGAAGGTGTGCTTGAAGTCTCGCTGACATCAGTGGGATCTACAAGAACAGCCACTATGGATATTATGAGAAAATTAGGCATTTCCACCCATGCAAAAAAAGTGAAGCACTGCAGTTGTGAACAGCTGGCACACAATAGATAATTTAAGGGAAAGTGACCCTCATGTATAATTTTTAACTGAAGAACTCTCAGGCTCCATTAGTTCCAATAGGGTCTGCCAGGACCAAGATGGTTTATAGGGGTATTGTACCAGCATAGTTTCTGAAAGACCAGCATGAAAACATAATATAGGGATTTGGTAAATTTAGTACTTTAAAAATTTGTGCACATTCTTTGTTCTACTGACATTAATGCTTGCTGCCTATGTGTTCAAAATGAAAAGCTCAACGGGGTAGTAACTGCCACAGTAAACAACTTGGGAAAAGCCCTTGTGAGCAGTGGTTACTGTGCGCAGAAGTAACGCCCGGAAGTTAGAAGGGAAAAGTCAAGTGTGGGCACAGTACTGATTATTCACTGTGATACTGAAGTATTCTAACTCCAAGGCCTTGGGAGGAAATAGGGAAGCAGCAGAAAAATGACATATATCCATTCCAGGGCAGTTCACGTTAGAACATATGGAAATTCTAGTCCGTGAAGGATGTAATGAGGTCTAACTCGGGAATATAACATGCATTTCAAAAATAATACTCAAAG
Source organism: Dinomys branickii (assembly GCA_004027595.1). Taxonomy (NCBI): domain Eukaryota; kingdom Metazoa; phylum Chordata; class Mammalia; order Rodentia; family Dinomyidae; genus Dinomys; species Dinomys branickii. Next base: position 55,425 of record PVLD010001095.1, on the reverse strand, counting down.
TAAATTATAGAGAAAAAAAAAGGTCACCTCTTTCACTTCAAGTTAGTCATTTAACCAAGCAATACTTTCTTGGAACCAGAGTTATCTTACTTAAACACATGGCAGAATGACAATGATGTATGGTGACATGCTATGGTTTCAAGTAGCACGGTCTTAACTGAAGCCATAGATTCATCACAGAGTAAAGGAAAGAATGAATACTCAGGGAAAACTTAATGGAGAAAAGGTTAATGAAGCAGATATCTATACAAAATGCTCACTTAACTGAGCGCTCTGTAGCTTTAAAAATGGTGGCTATTTAGCAACTGGTGGCAGGCACTGTCCCCCATGCTATTGTGTGCCGCTGCACAGTTCCAAATTATGTTTGCCTTACCTCTGATCCTTATGGAGAACTGCTTGATATTGTCATGTTGTTATTCTTTGGTGTTAAACGTTTTGAGGAAATTTCAGGCACTTATATCCCAAATTAATGGGATTCTTGGCATCCTCTCTCCCTTTTAATGTTGTACTGATGTGGAATTAATCTCTCTATTTAGGTGGTTTTTCTTTGCAAAATATTAAATAGTCAAGTCAACATCTTTATATATTTAAATCTACCGTTTTGTTACTTAGAGAGGTAACTATTCAATTCCATAATTACAGCCACTTAAATCAAAGTCTACTAATTAGGTAACATAGCAGAGCTTTACAGGTATTATAGAATACTCTTTACTAGACACTATATTACAAGCAATCATTAGCTCAGCTATAAAAGAGTTTAAATACTAATGTATTGTTTAATTTGTTTTATAACCTAAATAAGCAATCAATGTATGTTAATAAGTATAATTTTTTTGGCATTTATCCATTCATCGGGTCCACCTTAACAGGTCCTCCATGCATGTCAGCAAAGCTCAGTAACCACAATGCACAAGTACGAATCATCCATGATATCTTCTCAAATATGTCTCATATATTACATTATCTTGACAAGAGATTAAAGCCTCTACAGTTTCCATATCTCCCTTGCAGATGTTCTAGACAAGTACTTTGGCAGATATTTCCAATTCAAACATCACTTTCAAGTGGCCATAAAACAAGCCTTAATAAGGTGATAAACGTATTTACCTTTGATTAGGTGAGCTGCTCTATAAGATGACAAGGAGAAGCAGCTCCTGAGAGCACATACGTACAGAAACCCCTCATTACTATCATATGGTTCAGGTTCTGGAGCGGAACCCGATTACCACAGGAACAGCTCACTAGTCTAGCTCATTTCTCCACTGCTAATATGGCCTTTGCAGTGGGAAAAGGAACATGTAGATGAAAACTTTACACCATCTGTGGACCCCGACAGTTCTTAGAAAGAGCATTCCTGGGTTCCAAGACTCAACGTGATTGTACAACTCAACCGTAGCCCTTAGCCTGTGAATTTCTCAAGAAACTGTGAAGACTGAGATTTTGTTTCCCTCGTCTTCCAAAGCTAGCGCTTTATATGACTTGTGGTCACCGGTGCCTGTGTGGAATGCATGAATCTTCATCTCTTTTATTATGAAGACACTGGAGCAGTAATGTTCCGGAACTCTGGAGGTCTTCCTTAGACGGCAGGAGCCCTGCGTCTAGTCTTATGTGTATGAACTTTGATGTCTCACCACCTTTGGCCAAGCAGGGAGATAAACACCTGCTAAAAGCGCTACAGAGAAATCTCTCTTTACTCATTTTGGTTGACCTTCCTGCAGGGGGACTCTGGTGTCCTCTACGCAAAGGTGTGACTGCTGCCTTTCACACGAGGAGACGTATTTCATTTGGTCCTTGACTGCTTCCATAACCATTACTGTTAGTCTAGCAAGCAAACAGATGATGGTTACAATTGGAAGGAAAGTAAGGCAGCTTACCCTACAGCCAACGTGTAAACGAAAGGGAATATGAATAAAAGGTAACTTATTCAGTGTCACTCGTACATATTTATAGTTTAAAAATTAGTAGCAGTTTATGTCCCGAGGTGGCACCTACAGGAAGGCAGATGTGCCTTCTGCATGTGACCTAAGACAGGCCTAGAGCAACAACTAGATAATTTCTCGCTCATCCTCTACACCGTCGATCGCGGCGGCTTTCTGAGGTGAGAGAAACTGACAGCACTAACTCTCCAGGGCAGAACTTTCCAGTCAAGTGGATCAACGGACTGAAAATCTCTTATGAATAGTCATTAGGCCTTCATTACAAACCCTCAAAACCCAGTTCTCTTCTCGCAACCAAATGCCTTTTGTCATCTTCACAAGGTGCATCATTTAATTACCAATTGATTTCTTTATATATGACAACATGTCAGATAGCAAAATACAGTGTACGTCCCTTAGGGGGGAGCAGTCTGTTAACTATCAGTGTGCCAGCTTGTGGAACTGTCTCAATCGCAGGCACCCTGCATGTTATTTCTTCATTCTAACCACTTTTGCTAACATCAGTTTCTTTTTGTTGAGGAAAGCCAATAAAAGAAAAGGAGAAAAGCTCATGAGAATCAGGATGGACTCTTCCCAGGCCCTGGAACACTGTCAGATCAGTGAGAACACATTTTAAGCTTTCTCCATGAGAAAAACAAACCCTCAACAACATACAGAGAATATGGAGTGAATTCCACATACAACTATATAGTGAACTACCACCACCCATCTTTCTACATACAAAAAAGTCCAACAATTGTTCTCATTATACCAAGAATTTACTCAGCTTCTGACTTAGCTAATGCATGGAATCTTCTGCTTCACAACTGCAGCCTGATAATCAAGTCAGTGCTGTATTAATAAGCTGAATAATCAGGGAATTTCAAAAATGTACAGGACTATTATACCGTAACAATAAAACCTCAAACGGAGTACACCAGGGCAGAGCTGAAGGTAGGCGTCAGAAATAATGAAACCAGTGTTGCAGCAATGCGCCCCATTGTGTGGTAGTGTAAATGCCTGCTTCTTTCATACACAGAAGCCACATTACATGAGTCCGAAATGTTCTCAGAGCATCACTGTGACTGGTTGTGCTAGAACCTGGCACCAATGGGCACTGAAAGCTGACATTATACTGTAGGATGTGCTGCAGGTGTGCAGGCCTGGGAACGTGCTCTAATTACATATTTTCCTGCCGCGCAACAATTAAGGTCGCCAAAATAATTGCCAGTTTCTTAATCCCTCTCTAACAAGACTGACATAAGGAATGGTTTACTTTTCTCTGGTTGTTTTGAAAGTGTTCCTTAAGATTTTGGTTTTCTATGGAACTGCATAAAACTAATTCTTATGTTCAGATGTGTGATTATACCCATTGTTAAAAAAAAGGGGTCTGTCTTTGAATTGTAGTAAAACTGAAATAATAAAAAAAATGTGAATTGTATAACCTCGTAGGTGGTTTAAATATTTTTCATTTACAGATGGCAAAATTTGCTTTTAAAGCCCCATGAAGTGCTTGAGTCATGCAGGACACTGACGAGTGCTGGGTGAGGGAGGCCAGGGATGCATAGACAACCAGTGATTTCACCTACAGTGAACACTTTAACCTCGTTTTTTGGGAGGTAGAAGGAGGGAGTCATAGAAACTTTTCAGAATCTGATTAAAGGTGTGCTGGACCCACTGCTCAAGAAAATGCATCAATGTACAAAACATTACATTCAATTTTTAGTAGTTCACTGAGGCCTTAAAAAAGCCATTAATGAATTCCAGGGAAAGAAGCTCAGTTAACTAAAATATATTGCAATTATTTACACACCTCCCTTCATTCATTCATCTTTGCATTCTCTGCACCCATCTGATCACCATATGCGGGATACAGTATCCACTACAGGCACCCGGCATCAAGTTTGTACAGTTTATACTCGTAACTAAAATCCACTTCTTTTATTCACATTAGTTGTCAGTTTCCCGTTTTCGACGGTCTAACTGGGCAGAGCCGCATCACAGAGACGTTGAGCCAGCTTGCTCACGCTTGCCCCATCCTAGAAATCAGAAGAGAGCGGTGCACGCCGACTGAGTACTTAGCACACAAACCAAAGTTGTGTCAGGCGCATGACAGTCTAATACAGGCTGAATGGTAGGGCAGCAGACGTGAGTGACGGGGTTAGGGAGAGACGATACCAGGGCAGTGAGAGAAGGGGCGGGAGGGACACAGAAGGGACTGCATTGGTAATAGAGACTTCAAAGGGGAGTAGGTTGGAAGATTCGGGGGGTGCCTAGCAAATGGGTAAAGTAGCACATCTGCCTATGGAGAGAGGAAAGCCTGCCAGGAGAGAAAGCAAAGGAAGAAATCAAAGGCAAGGAAATGTAGAGCTGTGGAAGAAAGGAAGCTTGATTCTATTTATGGAGATAATGACACAGACCTCATACAGTTGGAACTGTCCCAAGCTGTCCTGTTTTGAGTATCCCAACCAGAAGACTTCTTGCTAAGCTGCAGATAAAAAGTAACTTCAGCAACTTAATAAGACAATTTCATCTTGATGTTCCAAAGACTTTTCCTTATAAGACTGTTGGGGGTATAAATATTAAATGTTCCCCTGACCTTATTTTCGTAAGAGTCAGTATGTTTAAGAATAGTGTTGGGTCAGAAAAGACCTCTCTTCGTGGGCAACCAAGATGTGAGTTTTAGGGATAAATGTGGCCACCAGGCGTGGGACTCTTGCTACAGAAAAGGAGCAAAAGCATTGATTCGTGCGTGCCACGCTGAACACTTGAATTCCAATGGTGGTGTGTGTGTGTGTGCTGCTGACAGTGCAACAGGGAATGAGGAAACAAGGACAAAGGCTAACTAGTGGTCAGAACTAGGCTGTGCCACCAAGAATCACGACACATCCTGGGGGTGTTTCCACCACCAGTGGATCATACTGTCATGATCCACATAGCAAAAGCTTCTTATTTTTCTAAAGGTCACTTTAAGGGTTTCTTTTCTTATAGCTTTACTAACCTGTTCAAGGAATGGGACTCTTAGTCCTTTCTTGAATATACACTACATGGAGGAATTCCCTCTCTTGTCACTGGAGTCATTCTATCAGTCACTCGACAAACATTTTTCAGATACTTAAAATGTGTCAGGTCTGAGCTTTGTCAAGTGTTTCTTTCTGACGCCGAGCTGTGATGCTATGTGGGGACTCACCATTGGATCCTGAATGCTACTCCATATACCTGGCCCATGATAAGTAGCTAGTGGTTTACAGTAAAATGTTTAAAATAATGTAAGCATTAAAAATGACTTTCCCATGCAAGACCACACTCTTAAAGGCGTGCAGTAAGTTTTTAAAATGTTGCCGTTCACTCCCTGCTTTGATCACAGCTGTCCTGTGGGTAGCTTTCTCCTGGGCACAGCCCTGACATCACCAACTCTCTGCCCTCACAGAGCACGCAGGGCAGAGGCACCCAGAATCATTTCAGACTGGTAAAAATACCATCAGTGCGGAGCGGTCACAAACGCTTGTGAGATGACAGTCCACCACCTCCCGAGGGCCTGCACACTGCCTGCCAGACACTATCCATAGGGCCCTATACCTTGCCCAGAACAGGCATTTGTTTTGCTAACCCAGTTCCTTTTCTAACCCTGTGTTTTCCTTCCAACCAGACTTCAGAAACAAAGGCAGGGCAGTAAATCATTTTCTTAGAAAACACCATCAGGCTGTTGCAGTCTTTGCGCTGTAATTTATACACCTTACCTGAAAAATTATTTTAGTTAGTGGAAGTCGTCAAATTATATTTTCCTCATTATCATTATTACTTCAAAATAATCATTAATTTGCTCTTTGGCTTCTTAAGTGGGAAAACATCAAAGAAGTAAGAGTTCTCCCTAATTTAACTTTTCTTGAAAGGTAACTGATTTACAAACAAATTACTTGTGCCTTGTAAGGAAGAGCCAAATGTGTCTGCTCGTTTGATACATTTTCAAGGGCTATAGTGTGAAAATGAAGCTCTAAGAAGCTCCCCTGTGATCCGCAAACAACTTCACGCTGTATTACACGTGCATCAGATACAGAGGCCAAACTCCGAGTTACAAGCAACCTGTGATGTGGAAAGCCTGCCTTGCAGTGCCTCAAACAGCTTATTTAAATTGCAGACTTTGCAGTCACTACTTACAGGTGATTTGCAAAGTTCATTATAGAACCCAAACAGCTTCGCCTCCATACGTTGTGTCTTAGATCATACATACATCAACTTGGAAAGATGCCATTTAATCTCACACAACCTCATCAAGTTTGTTAAAAAAACCAACGCTGCCTTAGAGAGTAAAAATGTATTTAAAACATGCATAGAGCTTAAACAAATATTCCAACTTGAGGGCAAATGATGTTAAGAGACCTGGGAAGGAATTTCCAGGATAAAGTTTGCCTTGAACAGAGATCACATGAAAAGTATTTGAAGTCATAACTTTACAGTGTAAGATGATCAAAGCCAAGTATTAATACTTTTTATCAGCTCACCTTCTAAACAATATTTCAGTAGATTTCCTTTCACACAGTGATATTTGTAATAAATGTTCTGCCTTTGTTTTAAAGTCAGTCTGTAGAAAGATGACATCAGCTTAGCAAACAATAAAGTGCCTGTAATATTGTCTCCAGAGGGCTGTTACATTTACTTTGTAGCAGTAAAATTCAATTTTCAAAAAACACTACATGAATGATGTTAGGTTATTAACCCTATCACCACCGTAAAATATCATTATTGTGTGCAGAACGTAGGTCACAATCTAGAAGCCAGAAGTTGATTTTTTGGTCAAATAATCCACTTAAGCTTCTTTTCTCTTTTATAGCTTGGGTTGTACCCCTTCTTTTGGGGAAAAATATTTCAGCATTTCATTGGCAGAAAGGAACAAGCCCCTCACACTTTTCATTTTTCGCCTCTTTTCCTCTGTTATCATTCCGCTACACCTCTCTGTTTTGAAGCCATCCTTTGCATTTATTTATTATCAAAGCCTGTTGTTCTTCAATCAAAAACCAGTATATATCTTGTCTTTTTTGTGTGTGTGCTTTGTTTTGATGCTGAGGATGGAACCCAGGGCCTTGTGCATGCAAGGCAAGAACTCTACCACTGAGCCACATCCCTGGCCTCATCTTGTCATAGTTTTTTTTCAAATGACAGAGTCATACATCTCACATGTATCAATTCTAGGACAAAAATACAAATAAAAATAAAGATGTGTCCCAATTCGAAGGGTGAATCACTCTTAGGTTTGAAGACGCTGAAGGCAAGCTTTTTACTTCCGGACCTCACACCGCCTCATTTGCTCTGCTCGTACGAAAGCAGCAGTTACCTGGTAGACGTGACTAAAACCCTTCCTGTTTGGAAGGAGCACTACTCGGGGAGAGCACAGAGGCGTCAGCAGGCAAAGAGTTAACTAGTTAAACCTCTACAAAGCCCCACAGTAACTTTCCAAAAGCTGACAATAAGTAAAAGAAGTGCTGGTTATCCATTTTTTAAAGGGATGGGATTGGTTTTAGAAGAAAGGGAAAGAGGATCAAACACCTCAATGCAACAAAAGGTTGTGTCAGAGGGCCCTCAATCACAAACCGCCTTCCACAACAGATATTCCAACCTTCCAGAGCAGTTACCCAGGCAGCACAGCTAAAAAGTTCCATGACATGAAAAGAACAAAAACCAAAGGGACAGAGGTAGTTATTGTCGTGCACACTCCTCTCTCCCTCTCTCTCTTTCTCTCTCTCTTTCTCTCTTCTAGTGTGGGGGGGCTTGGGCTTTCCCTCCCTGCCCCCAGGAAACTTCTGCATAAGCTGTTAGAGAAAAGTAATGGTGTGGCTTTCTGAAAAGAAATCCTCTATTTGTCAGCTACTTCCTAGGTGGTGAGGTAGGCCCTGTGGACTTTCTGCAAGGAGCACCTGATGAATGGAGAGGTCATCTATGGGAAAACTTCAAAAGAGTCAGCTGAAGTTAGTAAGTGTAGCTATGGCCCTGTAAATATGGTCAGTCTTCCCTTGAAAACCTTTGGTTGTTTTATTTCTTCTTTTTTAAATTGATACTGTTTTCTTCTCAATTTCTGTCTTCAGTGCACAGTGGATATAAGTTATTTGCATTTTTTGTGCTGGGTCTTAGAGATATCCTAACAGCATGTATGAATTTTCCACTAAAATGTAAATTATTAACAAGTCAGAGTTTTCATTTGTTTTATCTCCTGATGTGAGATCTAAATAAGTATGTAGAACACTTAACATTCTCACCATCTCTCTGTCTTCTGAGAAATAAATCTCACGCACACTGCACAGTCTATTTCCTCACGCATAACGTGCTTCCATGTAATGGGGGGAAAACTAATTTTAGGGGGAGTTTTGTATGCTTCTTGGAGACTCAGAGCAGAGTGTTAACTCAAAGGAGCATCTGGCCACGCTTCCACCTTCACCATCGTCACCCTTAACACCCTTTTCATAATCATCTTTAAAATGCACTGAAATCACCATCATTACCTGGCTTGATACTAGGTAGGATGCATTACACTTCTCCTTAGTTTTCAGAAGACGTACAGGCTATTGCTAGAATCAGAATAAAGACCAGCAGTGTTGCCACTGACCCTCACATGCCGGATAAAGAGCATGCGGCGGGGTGACAGTGGAAGGGATGTGACCAGACAGTTGTCCTTTGAGATGTGGCAAGAGTGACAGCAAACTGTGAAGCAGTGCTTACTGTGGCGCTGGCGAGCGGGGTTCGACACAGGATGTCCCCGTTATTCCTCACCACGACCCACGGTATAGGTGAGGAAGCTGCAGTGCAGAGATGCTAGGTGCCTCCCCAGTGTGCGTGGTAGACAGGGACGAAACTGGGCATTTGGGACTTGGACATGTTCACCATGACAACACCATGCTACACCAGGAGGGAAGGAAGCAGGGAAGGAAGGAGGGAAGGAAGGAAGGGAGGGAGGAAAGAAGGAAGAAAGGCGGGTATGTGGCTCACTCCCAAAAAGGACAAAAAAAAAAGAAAGGAAAGGAAAAGACAAGGAGTCAGAGTCTGCCACTTACAGAACAAAGGAGGAACGCAGATAATAACTAAGAGTTTCTGAAGCAATGAGAATAACTGAGTAAAGAACAAACCTAAAGGCTCACCTCCAATGAGAAAAACGAAGATTCGAACAGGAGCTGGTCAGATGAAAAGGTGAGATGTGCATCGTGCACATTAGAACAGGGTCCGGAGCGCAGCTGGTGCAGTATCAGTGGAGCCCAAAGACAGTGGGTGAGCCAGTGAAGGACAAACTCAGGGGCAAAACACGTCCATCAGTGTCCTTAAGCGAGCTGGGCTTTGATATTCACATGTAGCAGGAGAGAGGAGAGAGGTCTGCAAAGTCCCAGTGGACCAAGGCCAAAGCCTACACTAACACCGCAACTATGAGAACGAAAAGGAAGAGGGTGGATTCAGGCAATGTTGGCAAAGGAAAAGGAGCAACAGTTGGTAACAGTCTGGATGTGGGGAATAAGAAAGACAGTGGTGAGACAAAAATAGCTCTGGGGTTCCTGGCTGGGAGGTCCACCATCAGCCGTATTTCCCACTGTAATGGAAAACTGGGCAGATAGGGCACAGAAGTAGTTTTATGCCATGTTATTTAATTTACCAAAGCCGATGGCAGTAAGTTTTGAGGTCTCTTGTGGGAAGAGTGGCATGTGGTCCTCAAGGCATGACTGGTTTAACTGGTGACTACTTTGACCCTTGACAGAGTATTATAGTAGCAGGAACATCAAGCAACAGGCTATCAAGCGTGTAAGAATCTGACGGGGTGATACAGACGCTGGATCTTTAGTGAACAGGGTGTGCGTGTGAAGAATGCCAGGGAAGTGGTCAAAGTAGTCAAAGGGGCAGAGGGTGGTGACAGAGGTGTGGAGAAAGTCAGTGTTAGTTCTTAAAGCCCGAAGCAGAATGAAATGGTAGGAAAATACTTAGGCGAAGTCAGGGTCATTGTCTCATCCCTGGGCTTCATCTGTTTCAGGTAAAATCACGCATCAATTCATGGTTTAAATTCAAGGCAAAGAAATGTCTTAAAAATTAGGTTCTAGAAGCTGGGCGGGTATGTGGCTCAGTGTTAGAGCACTTGTCTAGCACGTGGAAGTCCTGGAGTTTGGTCCCCAGCACATCAGAACAGGGAAAAAAGGATGTACATGTACAAAATGATGTAGTATCAGTTTTTATTTTCTGTGGTCAAGTATTTCTCCTATGACTCATGCACTTTTTCCAAGTACTGTTTCTGGGAGAACAGTTTATTGACAAAATATCCTTAAAAAATTCTGTCCTTTACAAAAACCTCTGTCCTTTAGAAAAATTCTATCCTATAGCTCATCCTTGACCAATGATTACAAACACACAGCCTCATGAAGAGGCCTGGCCTGGGCAGTGGTGAGCAGTGGCCTCCTGAAGGCAGAGGATGGGGGAACGAGGGTATTATTTCAGCTGGGAGAGGAGCAGAGCCCTGGGATGCGACTGATTGATTCAGACCAGATGGGTGGCCACACATAGGTGCTACCAGAATAGAAACACATTGCAGACATTCCAGGCACTGTCCTCCCCTGGCCAGGAGGTGGGTTGCCCGTGCACTGTTATCTACCTCCTAATGTGCTCTCCAATCAAAGAATGTTAATGACGCTGACTTGTCTCCTTTCTGTTCACAGCCTGACCACACCGCATCAGACCAGAGGTTCCATTTCCACTTAAAAAGTAAAATGATCACTGTCCAGGGTTTTCTGTAAGTAAAGCCAAGGCAAAGCATTTCATTTACTGCCTAAATATGTTGTCATTATGTTAATTTCCCCTTCCATATGGAGAAGACGCTGGAGCTAGAACTAGTCTCTGCTCCTGCCTTCATAGGAGAGAAGGGCACTTTTATAAGTAATATCAGTATTGTAACCATGGATTAGAAATTAATTTACAGAACTTAAAAGTTATTCTATTACTACAAAAGAATTGATGGGTCTAACCTGTTTATAGGCACATTAACCATACGTTTCCTGATCCCACAGACCTTTATTTGAAAAAGATAGGCCTTGATATTAGATTACCATAACCATGGATTTCTTTTAGGTCATTATTATTTTATGTTGAAGATGTTTCTTGAACTACTTGGACATTAATAAATTAGTGAATGTTCACCTTATAACCTCAGGAAAGTGTTTATTATCGTGACAACACTGGGAAAAGAAGTGCAATATTCTTATTTATTTCAAGAAGTTCTTTCTTAGTGGAAGGGAAACCCAAGAAGCATGGGAAATTTTCTATCATTCAAAACTGAAGTGCAGAAATTATGCACAAATTTGAATATTTATCGAAATTAAAGGAAACTCCAAAAGATTTTTGTAAGATAATACAAAACCTAGAGAAAGGGTGAGCATTTAATAATAACCTAGTAGCATTTTAACAATATTTGGAGAAGCTTTGTCATAATAAGAATAAGGTTTTCTCACTTGCTACCTCAAATGTCCTGCCCTGTTTTGTCCCAGCATGGAGTTTTAGCTTATGCGTTCTCACAGAGGCCTGAAACTATTACCTACTCGTTATAAACCTTCTCAGATTTCGCTGCCCTGGGTTAATCTGTAGGTTCTGACTGACATCCCTGACTGCCTCTCTCACAGACTAAACTCACACACAACTACCACCTGAAGCACAGGATAGGCCCTTGCTTTCACTTTGATCTCTATTTGCAACTTAAAAAGTAATTCTTCGAACACAATTTTAAACCAATTATATATTGAGGGAATTACTAATTGAGTTAAAAAGACATATCTATATACATTAGGTTTTCTTTCCCCAATATTGCTGGCCTGTTACTGTCATAACACTCATTTGGAATTAAGATTCTACAGCAGGATTTTCTCATAAAAGTATTCATTCTTGTGTCATAATTCCTAGAAGTAATGTAGCATTGATAGCTCTTGAATTTACCCTGCCAGTAGGATTTTATAAAATTCTTCGTGTGCAGGTGGAGATTAGCATATGAAAAATGCTTTTAATTTGTCCACTCTCTGACCCACCTATCTGTCAAACCCACACATGTGACAGCAGTTGGGTTCAACTTATCTCTACCACCTCAACGGCAGGTTTTAAATAGTCCATGGGCTGTTGGGTTATTTGTAAACTGAGCTCATTTAATTCCCTTTCTCCAAACAAAAGCAATGAAATACAAAGATACCAAACTGTTGGTTCAATTTCTGAGTATCACAAATAAAAATGATCACGTCTGAGTCTGTAAAAAATGGCTTCCTTTGGACATAAGAAAACAGCCAGTGTAAACAACCTCTTGATATCTACTTTATGGCCTCCTGTGGTTCTTTCAGAGTGGAACACGGTTTACACACTGCTCCTATGTAGTCATTTTATGTAGGATATGTTTTTCAATCACTTTTTTTTCTTGAAAACTAACCTGCCTAATTTTGTAGTGCTCCTTTGTGCAATTTTATCTGTGTAAACCACAGCTCCAAAGCCCTCCCAGCATGAAGTGAAATCGGATGTCTCAATGTTGGTGTAGCTCTGGATCCATTATGGCTTCATACGTCACTGAACAGCCAGATTCCCACAGGCAGGGCCTCAAGGGGTTAACGTGGGCTGAGTCTCAAAATAGACTTGGAGCTTGGCACACCTACTCACTTATAAGAACCAGCAGTAAATATGCACATGCAAATTCTGCTTCACTTAAAGGACGCCTAAGTTATGATGGAAAAGTAGAATGCTCTTTCTCACCAGTCAAACTAGAAGATTAAGAACACTAGGCACCTTGCATTTTTCAAAGGGACCAAACTGAGGGCAGCACCTGAAACAACTTTTCCCTGCCACCTACAGCCCCGAGGAGACTGCAACAGGAAGAGAGTTCTCATAGGAAAATAAACTAGTGTAGTCTTCTTCCAATTAGCTTGCTTCTCTACATGTTACTAGTGTTATTGTTTTACTAAGTTTCCAAGTGTTTAGTTGTCCCAGTTGAGATGATAGTCCCTAAAATTCAGTGATTTCATATATTTTCTCAATCTAAAATCCTTTACTATGTTAATCAAATGCCCCAAGGAATGGGCGGGGGGGATGTCAGTATTTCATATGCTACTTACATATTTCATACTGCATGGCCAGAGTCCTTCTGTTTTGGACCGCAAGAGGTGTGTGGACAGTGGCCAAATGCAACTTTCAAACTTAATCTATTTGGATCACTTTAGAACATTCGCAGGGGTAATGAAAGAAAATTTAGCTATTCTCTATTATCTCTGGTAAATATTGGTCTTAATAGTAAACTGTCTGATAGACTGATGAGATCTGTTCACTCTCCTATTGATATTTTACTGGCCATAACAGCTAAGCCCACACTCTATGTTAAATTTAACTCTATGAAAACGGGCAGTACCCAGGAAAATGCTTGCACAATTCCAAATAAAATATACTGTTGTGAGGCTGAAAAGTGCATGCAAAGCAAGCTGCATTATTAGAATGTTTAAATATTAATTATACCGCTGCGTAGTAAAGATGATCAACTATGAGTGTCAACTAATTTTCTAAAAGCTGCAACATTTACTTTCATCTAAACTTCCTTTGTTGAGCTAAAACTAAAAGCCTAGCAAGTTTAGTCTACTTGAGTGTGTTTATTTTTATTGGTTTCTGCATAATTTTTTCTACCATAAACCAACTTTAACCCCTTTTCTGTAATCTCTGCCAGTATAACTCCAATAGCACATCATAAAATTCCTATAATTCTTCAAAGCTACGGAGTTGGAAAGGAAAGGCTTGGGCACTTTGTAACAAATGCCAGCTATAAGCTTCAGCCAGTTACATTTAACTCTTACAAACCCTCTTTGTAGGCATGTGTGTGTGTGTGTGTGTGTGTGTGTGAACTCATAGATTTATGCTTTGTGGTCACTTTCATTCCCAGTGTAAGCACTGCATTCTTCAGTTGCTTTTGAATTGGAAGCCAATGCCACTGCACTGCAAACACTGGAGTGGAAGTAGTACCTCGCTGCATTAGCTCAGGGGGGCTAGACTGACAGATGGGGAGGCAGATGTCCAAAGCCATGTAAAGTCAGAGAGACTGTTACCTCCCATACAAGCTTGGAAGATGGAGATGAGGTGGCCTGCAAAGAGGGCGTTTTCCACGAACTCTGCTGATGGGAGGGTTAAGCAGAATCAGGGCCCTTCTCCCCGCTTGTTTCTTTTCCTAGAATCTATTGCCCTTTTCCATTCTAAAACTGCTACTAGAATCAGGCAGGAAAATCACTTTGAGATTCTAAGAAGAAACAAAAGGAAGAGCCTGTGAGTGGAGGGAGATGCCTAGGTTTTATCCCGTCACCCATGGATGCCCAAGCCAGGGTTTCCCACCTGAGACAGATTGCGACGCATGTTCAGCTCACTCATGCACAAGAAGCAATACACAAGTTCAGTGTAAAGCCACTTTAAAAGCTCATCGGGTGCATACTTTACTTGTACAAAATACCTTATTCATGACAGAGCAGTGAGGGCCTAGGTAATTACTTGAATCAAGGTGGCCTCAGAAGTATTTAAATCTGCAAGGACACTTAGAGCATGAATAATGCAAAATAATTTGCATCTAAATTTTTTAAGTGTTCTTTATTCAAAAACTAGAATGCAGTTCCGATTAAAGTTTGATGAGTGAAAGCTGAACGCTTCGTACCCACTGTGAAACGTCTTCTGTCTGTGGAAATTATTCCAGACAGTGGCAGAGGGACGGCAGAGTTTTTGTCTTTTAATTGAAGTTGTGATTGTCTCACTTCTTTTAATCCTAACTTCCTTCAGATTTTTTTTGTTTTTAGTGGCTACCAAGTTAATTCCCAGCTTGCTGATCAGGTACAAGATCAAATTTCAACCCAGCCCTTTAAAAAACACATTGAAAACACTTTATTTCTTAGACCCAGGGATTTGCAAAAAAAAAAAAAATGACATTTGGGTACAAAATTGATGCAATGCCACTTTCTATTCTCTTACCTAAATTATTTTTACTTTAATTTGCCTTCCTTTGGTATCAAAACAGCTGGGCTCTTTGCTATTACAAAAGTTTAGAACAGTCCACTTCGTTTTCTTGATATATTTATACTCTTGGGTGAATATATACATTATTTAATATGACATGGGTAACAACACGCTGGTGAAAAGCTAAGCAGTGTCAATACGATAACCTGTGCTTTTTTTTAAGAACACAAGATTGCAGAGCTAAAAATCAACTTAAGAAGCCAAAGGCAACTTTGTGACAATAGTCTGTCAAAGTCTATTATCACCTTAGAATAGCTTTCTTCGTCTACTTTTCTGAAGTTGAGCATTTTGAAGATTATTTCAAAAGAATGCTGTAGCGAGCTCGTCCCATTTCCAGTTGATAAATGTTTTTTAATCAGCAGTTAAAACAGAAGTAAATCAGAATTTAAAAATAATGTTTACTTTTAGTATGCTAATTTGCTACAATATATGATCAATTGAGCTGCATAGCCATTCCCAGAATTTCACAATGCTTGCATTCAATTTAATTTTGTGAACGTTTAAAAAACTTCGGTTCAAGAAACGACCATTGTTTCCTAGGCTATTTGGCGACCAGACAGAGAACCCTGGTAGCCTTTCTTCTCCACCTGAGACAAAAGTAAAGTTCAGTTAGAAAACAGGTTTGCCCTGCCTACTTCACATGTAACCCTCATGGCAGTGTGGAGTTGGGATGCTAGAAAACAGGTAGAAATATGAAGTAAATGCCACCGGTGCTCAGTGGTGGGCCTGACCTTCCCAGCAAATTTCAAGGTACGCTACTCTGTTGTGCACAGCACCTAAACTTTAAAGGTCTTTGCAAAGCGCATGATTTTCGTGCTGTAGCTCTTATAAAATGTAGACTCCCAATTTATTGCATGCTCCAAAGCAGACTTCTACTTTATTGGAATTTTAGATGAGTGTGTTTGCCACACTCTTGGTGACTGTGTATGCCACTTTTTTTTTTTTTGAACAATGAAAACATTTTTAAACTCATTGAACAAAGATTTCCCCAGCAACAGACCCCCTGCTCAGCAGGTCACCTATCTTTGCGACAGTTTTTCTTTTCCCACGCTAACCCCAGGGCTCATTTGCATAAGGTCTCTGTTGTGACAATTAGTTTCAGGTGAGCTGATTTCTATGCAGCTTGCCCAAGACGATGCACAAGCCCTGGGCCTCCCTGATCCTGGTCCTAATTGCGACTGACTGGCACCAGACACAATCATCCTCTTGATTCAGCAAATTGTCCTGCTAGTAGCTTGTTGTGACCCCGCAAAGCACAAATCATATTATGTCAGGCCAGCCTACCAAACAACAAATAAAATATACTCTGAATGAGCATACTAATGCCTTTTCCATATTTTAGGTATAGCTGACTAAATGAATGCAAAGGATAGCAAAGGTCTTCTAATTTTTGTCTAGGTTAGGAGTGATCGTGTGGCTCCCCAGAAAAACTTTTTTAAAAAAATGGACTACCCCCATGTTTAAATTCCACAGCTCTATACTACTATCACCTGGGAGAAAGTACCCAGGTAAAATAACTGGCTTTTAAAATACTCTCAGCTTTGTTGTTGTGGAAGTAAGTAATATGATCTTTCATCATCTCTGAAGCTACAGGGTGCGTCAATAGATACATTAGTAGGGCTCCCAGAACTCCCTACTTGACAGAAAAGAATTCAGAGCCAAGGAAATTTCACATCTCTGCATAGCAACCCCAGTTAGGGAAGAACTTTCCTTAATTCTAGAAAGTAAGGGAAAAAGAAAAAAAGAAAAGAAAAAGACAGAGGTGACTTAGCACTAAGCATCAGCAGAATGTTAAGGGCAGTACTTGTTCTTGAAATACAGTACTGCATGCCTTGCTCTCTGTCTGTGATTCTGAACCTAGCTGTATTGTGTTACATGTGGCAGCTCCCTCATAAATTCTTTCTGCCCTGATGGTCAGGAATTCTGTCTGCCACCCTGTTATCTTCCTGAGCTACCTACCTGTCATCTCTGTTTACTTACTCTATGTGCTAAAGGAAAAAAATTGATCGAATTCAATAAATACTCCAAAAGCCACTTGGCTATTTCTCTTACCTACGCATGTAAAATCAGTGTGTCATGACTGTGACATTTCTTCTCCTTTTTAGGATATATGCATGAATAATGTGAAAGATGTATGCATTTGTATGCTTTCTAGAAGTAGAAAAGTTTTCACACAGCTACTTTTAATAACTTCTTATTTTATTTCAGACTGGTTTTTCTAACAACTATAGTTTTACTTGTCTTACATCCTACTGACCGTTTTTCTTTTCAGACACCTAACTTTGAGGTGAATAGCATAGAACAGGGTCAGGGATTATGACTATGATTTCTTATTGCATTTGCAGGGCACAGTTGTCTACCACCTTTGGATAAATTTATCTGTTACATGGCCCTTACCTCACTGGTCCTAAGGTGACTCCACCCACTCTGAGGGGGGCACCTTCTGCACCTGGTCAAGGCACATGGCCTAGGCACAAGGTTCAGAGAGTGACTGGAATTACACAGTACTAATTTTCTCCTATTTTTGAGTATGTTTTGACTTTTAACTCAATCTTTACAGTGACACAGAAATTGGGTTGTTAAAGGCTTTATACTAATTCAGTGCTGAGACTGGAGACAGCAGGTGGAGAGGGGACATCTGAATTCTAGAGCCCCACTGAGTTATACTTTTAAAACTTTGAAATTGCTCAGATCCAGGAAAATAAGCACATATATTGTCAAGATGAAGAATTATTGCAGGATCTACACAATATGACTGTAAAACTGAACCCATAAATAGAATTTTGCTATGAAAAATCTGTACATCAAACAATTTGAACACTCAAGAGACCTTCAGTATAAGCAATGTAAATTAATATTGAGTGTGTTTTACTATCAATGTTTGAACCTCATTCCCACTTTCTATGAACTATGAATGTGTTGAACCAACAGTCTTGGAAATAATTACCTCTAGCCCCATTTTCCCAGTCACTCTAGTGCTTCCTCCTCCAGACAGAGAGCCATCAATGTTTATCTTCTGTGAAATTAAAAAATAAATACTTGTTGATCCTTGTAAACTACTTTTCCATGTGAACGTGTTACAGTAATGTAATACCATCATCAACATATGTGAAATCAGATAGGATATCCAGTTTTAGAGGTGAGAAAGCAGTGTAGAAGGGAAAATTCCAACAAAACATCACACTCTGACTTTCCTAGATGACACTCCACAACTTCGATGTGCTGTTTTCTCTTTTCTTCATTTCCCTCCTTCTCCTTCTTCGCTCTCTCTTTCTACAGCACATAACCTCTCGCTTTTCCCCCTTGCTGGGAGCTCCTCTCCCTGCTCTCTTCAGATGCGCTTTCTGTGCATCAGTGTGCTTTCCTAGACCCCGTTCATGATCTGTCTTGGCTCCTTTTATTCCTCACTTCCGCCTGCCCCAGGGTCTCTCATCCCGCGTCCACCAGCTCCCTTTCTCCTTGGAGTGGGGTTTCTCTTCTTAATTCAGACTCAAGACTTTCTTACTAATTTCTGTTCTGCTAATTACCTTCCTTTCTTCTAACCCAAACATGTTGATTCTGTCTTGACAGGGTTTTGTGATAAAAATCTCTATTTTTCTCAATTTTGAGTCCTTGAAAACATTCCTTTCTACGTTTCCAGGGCTTTTCCCTCTCCTTTCCCCAAATCCTTGCTCAGATTTCTGGCCTGGAAGTTTTTCTTCCACACTGCCTAATCGCTGCTTGCTCCCTGTGCTTCCCATTTCTCTCCTGCTTCTATCCTAAAGGGTTTCACTACTTACATTCCTTGGCAGTGTCCTTTTTTTTCTCTTTATATTTCTTATCTCTCTATAATATCATTTTTGAGTGGTTCAGTCTTCTACCTCCAGGTTCACAGGTATGTCCTTATGTTTCCTACACTTCTAGCTGCCCATTTTATGAATTCTTTGCCCTTCTATCTCTTCATATCATTTCTTCATAAAACTTTTATCATAAATTATTCCCTACACTATTCTGTAGACGGTGTCCCTCCACCCCCAGTACCGAGTATTAAACCTGGGCCTTCTCACTGAACAATATCCCAGCCATTTTTAATTGTTGAGACAGGATCTCTCCAGTGAAGGTCATTTACAGCCAGTAGGGTCAGCTTAGGCCCTTTAATTCTTTCCTGGCAACTTTCTCACTGATTCTTCCTTCTCCCCACCCTTTTTCTGTGGCAGAACAGATCTAGCATTGGAATGGGACTGAAGTGGCAAAACCCACCAAATGCCAAGCTTACTATCCTGGGCTCAAGCTTACTCTCCCGTCTCAGCATCTCAGAGTGCTGAGATTATAGAATTGTAGCACCACATACTGCATGGATTGTGTTTTAATACAGTACCTATTACTTCCCTTCACAAAAACACAACATTCACATAAGAATGGCTACCAAAAAGAGTCTTCATGAAACTTAGGAAACATTAAGACAATTCTCAATTAATAAGAAAATTCTAATCCTCATTCCCAACAGTGAGTGAAACATAATAATGGTAGCATACAGAATATTCCCTATGAAGCCAGAAGCTGTGGATTTGACACCTTGTTCTTTTTCATATGAAACAAGCAGGATCAGGCCAATTTCCCAGTAATAATTTGCATTAAATATTGTCACTGTCTACCTCCTAGGACAGTTGAAAACATCAAATAAAATGAGATGTTTTAGTCAGTACACCTAGTACACTAGGAAACAATCTAACTGAGAATTGAAATGTTATCCCTGTGTTCAAATGGCTATGTCCAGAAATATAGCTTAGAAAAGTAAAACTTTCTAAATTGGAGTAATTTCTTTACTTTTAAAGAAGACCAAAGAGTTCCTGGGCCAACATAAATTTGTTTGCAATATTATGAACAGAAAAATTATATGAATGGAGATGTTTGTGACAGTTGTGAAAACATTCAATATCTTCAATATTAAGTGAAGGGGCTTATGTTATTTTGGCGGGAGAGTTAAAGAACCAGAATCAGTTTGGGGATACAGACGTACTATCTTGGATAAACAGGGACCAAACCATCTTTCCTGTGACAACCCTAAAGGGCATCTCTTCTGAGCTACTCCTGCCTCCCATCATCAGAAGTCTACATGGGCCAAGCAAACAGGGGACTCCATGGGTCCTTCATATCGGGACCGGCGTAGCCCCCATGTGTTCTTTTCATGAAGTTATGTGGCTCGGAGTTGCAAGATCTTTTGAGTTTTCCAGATGAACTGAAAAATCTAGATTTTTGTGGTGAAACTATTTAGTTTTTAAATATTGACAATCAATTCAAATGTTTTAAAAATATTTTGTGAACCCAACTAAACACACGTGGCAGCCACCATTTTGCAACTTCTGCTCAAAACTTGCATTTACTGAGAGGAATGTGAGGCCCAGAGGGCAGTGATGGTGAACTTTTCAGTGTTTTCAGTGACACAAGCAGCCCCTGTGGCACATATGCCATGAGTTCACCACTGCCAGGTTAAAGGATGACCCTGCAGCCATACAGGTATAGCCAGGAGTCCCCAAAGAACTTTCCTGAACCAAGACCAGTGCTCATATCCAGTTGTGACCCAAGACCTCTCCAGATCAATCAATCAGCCCACAGACACAGAATCTAGCAGAAGACATCTGGCCTAATTAGAAATGGCTTCTTCTGTACTTTTCTCACCTGAAACTTCCCTTGCCAATCTGCCATTGCTATTGCTTTTAGAGTTCAAGGCAGTGAAGGTAGATACAGCCAGTAGGGTCAGGTTAGGCCTTTTAATTCCTTCCTGGCAACCTTCCCACTGATTCTTCCTTCTCCCCACCCTTTTTCTGTGGCAGAACAAATCTAGCATTGGAATGGGACTGAAGTGACAAAACCCACTGAATGCCAAGCCAATGTCAAAGCCATATGAAACTTTAAAAAAGGTTTCTGATCAGCCTGTACAGAAATCAGGAAAATGGAACACCTCACTGATAAAGCAACTATAAAATCGACCTAAAAACCACAGGAGTAGTAAAACTTACAAAAAAGAAAAAGAAAAACAATGCTGAGTTTAGAACACAGGGCTCCATGTGCCAACATCTCACTGCTGTGGCTTGGATAGGAGTTGAGTTGTCCTCTAAGGATTTATGCCTTAGAAACTGGCTCTCAGGACGGCTATGTTGACAGTCTAGTGCAAGGTAAGGAGGTCCCTGGCTCCGTGACCCTTGCTGCAAATTAAGTCGTTCCCAAGAGACCCCCCCGTCAGTGTCCGTAGGGTTTGCTCTAGAGAAGCGGATCGGCTGCCCCTCTTCCCGGCTGCCCGCCTTGCTGTGCTCCCCATCCGCTGTGACGTCATTTGCTTCCGGGCCCTCACCTGGGATGAGCAGAGGTCCACGCAACACCCATAAACACCCAGAACGGTGAGCTCACTGAACCCCTGTTCACCACAACATGCCCAGCCTCCAGTACTTTGTTACAGCGGCAGAAAATGTACTAATACATTTATCACACAGGCACACTGGCTTTTCTGATTCTAGCCATCTTCATTCGTGGTGTAGAGCAGTTATAAACTGACACTTCAGGATAGAGAAACATGTAGCTTGAATTAAGACATTATCTCACTGTGGAATTTGAGAGCACAATATCAACAATGGTAGAGAAGAATTAACATTCGAAACAGTAACTTGTTCTTGATTTGAAATCTAAAGTTCAAATCTTGTTGCTGCCAGTTGTATTTCAATTTCTACCCAAGGAGAAAAGCGTAGGTATGAGAACAATTGAATTCATAGATTCCAGCTAAGTTCTAAATTGTATGCAAGCTTTAAGGGAAGTATTTTTAAAAATCAAATTATAAATTTGTCAGATCATGCAATGATTTTAAGACAGGAAAGGAAAGCCATATAGGTAGGTGTTAACTAACATTATCATTTAATCCTCAATATTGGAATTTTGGGGAATTTTGGAGGAGGCCTTCTTTTTCTTTTTGTTTTTTGACATAGCAGCAGAAAATGTACTAATGTACTAATTCAGGCTGGCCTTGAACTCACTATGTAGCCCAAATGGGCTTGAACTTGCAGTGGTCCTCCTGCCTCAGCCTCCTAAGTGCTGGGATGACAGGCATGTGCCACCACATCCAATGTGAAGCATTTTTATAACCAAAAATTTTCAGGAATCCCTTTTTAAAATACATATATTTGGGGACTGTATGAATATACCTCCTCTCTTACCTATAGTATTGCTTGGATGAACAGAAAAATTTTAAATGTTGTGAGTGCTAAAATGTTAGGGTTTTCATTCCTATATGCCATAAACTATTTCAAGAAGCATAAGTTAATTATCCAGTGCTGTTTTCCTTTTTATTTTTAGTTTAAGCCCTTCCCTCCAAACAGGTAAGGGATATTTTTGCATCAATGTTATTTGCCAAAAACCTCTGCATTTTTTAGGTTTCAAGTTGTTTTATACCCACAGTGATCTATCCTCTACCTTTGAATGTAAGTGACATTCTAGGTGAATCTAGAAATCTGATTGTAAAGTTTGACATAGAGCTAATCTGAATTTCTAAAACTTTTATATTTGCCTGGAAAAAACTATCAAAAAAAATTATAATCTTGAAAAGTTACCCTTGTTGTATTTATTCTTTCCAGTGACTAAAGCTTTCAGGTTAATCACCAAAATGTTGACTCTTACCTTTTTTTCTCCATGAAAAATAGCAAATTCAATAAGCACAGAAAAAGAAAATGTCAGATAAAATATGAAAAGGTTTTTTGTTTTGTTTTGTTTTGATAGAAAGAATATAACATTTTTCTCAATTGCATTTTATAAAATAAAGCAATGGCCATTCCAATAGAGCTTAGCAATTAATTTTATCCACTCCTTATTTCTGTGTGTATTTTTCAAAACTAAACTACCTTGATCATGGTTTTCATTACAAACCTGAAAACGATTATGGAAATGATCTTTAATATACTAATATATTTTACTGAATGTCTTAGCTTTTTCATTCGAACAACTGAAACAGAGACAATTCTTTGCATGTTGAAATGTGTAATTATCATGTATCCAAAAGGGAGGGTGTAATTTTCACATCTGATTACAAGGGCAGGGTGTAAGTGAAGCTGCCTGGGTAAATGTACATTTGTTTACAAAGAGCAGTACCTTTGATATTAAAAACTCAAAACATGCAAAACACTGGGAAAAATCAAGATTAACAAGCACAAAGCTAAACAAAACCCTTAGTATTTCTCTTGGCCCCACTACAAAAATAAAGTTGTTCCTTCTGAACTTGTATTGGTCTACTTCTGAGGATTTTAACAACCAACATTATTTCAGTTTACAGGCTTGCTAGTGAATACCTGATCAAATGTAGAAGGCTCGAACTCTATTTTAATTCAGTTGCTGTTTTTTGTTGTTGTTGTTGTTGTTGTTGTTGTTGTTGTTTTTTGGCGGTACTGGGGATCGAACTCAGGACGCTGAGCTTGCTAGGCAGGCGCTTATTCCACTGAACTATATCCCCAGCCCCTCTATTTTAATTCAGAAAGAAAGTTCAAGTCCCTTTCATACTTATAAACCCATGTGGTCAGTTTAAACTGGAGACCGATTTTCATCTCAACGGAACACACTTTTCCTAAATACAACATGAGTGCTTGCAAGATATACATTTTTGATGCTTTTATCTCCCTGCTATTTTTTGAACTTCTGATTTACCTTGATAAGATCAACTTCTGCTCATGTGAACTCATGTTTTGGACATGTAGGAAGTGATGATATCAAGGAAAGCCAGTGCTGCGACGATAGCTGTCTCTTAGCAAGAAGATTAAAGATAGATACAAGAGCTTACAACAGGTAGGAAGAAAGAAACTAACAGCCTGAGTATCTGGAGCGCTACAGCTATAACTGCCATGTAAGTGTGGTAGACTTTTGCAAAGTTTACAGAAGGCGACACTGAACAGCAAGTTTGCTGGTCGTCCTACCTATCATAAAAGAGGTAACAAAGAAAAATAAAGAGCAGGGAAAAAAAGGAAAGTTCTAACAATTATTTCTGAATAGAACACAAATTCTTATCCATGCTAAAAGGAGTTCACTAAAATGTAGTTATTTATTTAGCTTTACAAATAGAAAGCAATATAATTGTCAGAAAGCCATTAAGCGATATAGTTTTTCAAATGTAATACTAATGGCAAGACTGATTTTGGTATACTTCAGAAAAAATGTTTTGGTAATTTGCCAAATCAAACTTTACAAGCAAGAACTTGGAAAAAGAACACAAGCTAACCAAATGATTAAGATTGAAGAATGACTGTCATAAAAGTTATTCTGTGAAAAAGAAATAGGGTCTTTAGTTATTGTCTAAATAAAATTTTAACATGCATTTTTTCTTTATATATGATTTCACTGTGCATCTTCCATTAATTCAAAAAGCAAAACACCTGAGATGAATGTCTGTCCTCTTCTGTGTTCATGGGCTATCTGTGCTGGAGCCTGACCACCCTAGAAACGTGAGGGTGTGTCTGAAGGGCCAGCAGGTTTGCGGGCTGCAGGAGTTCCTAGGCAGCTCTGAGGCTCACCCAGCACACGCAGTCTGTGTCCACAGTGTAGCAATCAATGCTTAGTGCACAGCACATTTTTCACTGTGTTGTTGGAGTACATTTGCTTATATTTTGCACAATTTTAATTTAACCATATTGATCAAACTGAACACTCAATAAGACCCTAGGCACCTTAGGCTTATTAAAATTAGTCAACATGAAGCAAGTGAGCTAAGGAAGTAATGGAAACTGGAGATTTAAATACAGTGGAACCCACTTAAATAAATACCTGTTAATGAAATAAATCTATTAAATGAATTTATTTTCTCAGAACCCAATCAAAACACATAGAGTAATACTCAAGGGGACCTTTAAATGCATACTGCTTAAATGAATAAGCATCTTAAATGGACACATTTCTCTCGAAAGGCAAATAGTATTTTTATGTTCTCTAAGGTTAATTAAAGCAAGAAAATCCACGTTGACTTTTTTCTGGCTATATTGTCATTCTTTAGGATAAAACAGGAAAAATGTTTGACTAATACTACTTAAACACTATAAATACTATTCTTATTAAGGGAACTGTCATCTGTGCATATGTGTGAGAGAGAAAGAGAGAGAGGGAGATGCACGAAGACAGAGAGACAGAGACAGAGACAGAGAGATGGGGACAGGGACAGGGACAGGGACATACACACTTGGGGCATATGGAAGGAAAAGCCCTTAAAACAACTCTTTATTCATTTGTCAGACAACTTATCCATGGCAGGTTACAACAATAATACATTAATTTTAAATTGCCTTCCACACTCATATCAAAGAGAAAAGGGGTGCTACTTTTAACATAGAGTTCACTTGCCCCTTCAGAAAGTTGTATTATTTCTCCAGCATGGAGGAAAGGCGAGATTAGAAGCACTGGTTTCCTTCCTCCAGTGATTTGTAATAAGAGTCTCACTGGCACACTCACCGGGCTCAAAAGAATGTATCTTAAAAGACACAGTGCTTTTTAAAATAGGGATTAAAAACTTAGTTTGAAACCTACCCTAGCAGCAATTTTAAGGGTGCAGTAGAGTATTGGTAACTATATGCATATTGTTGTACAGCAGATCTTTGGAATTTAACATAAGCACTACTTAGCATGAAGTTTATGTTGGACCACATCTTTAACTCTTCTGGCCTCTCTTTCTCCGAGGGGTTGACCTATCATGGTATGTTATTATAATGACAGAAAAAATACGGCACACGTTAAAGTCTTAAAGCAACAATATCTTTTAAAATTCAGTGAGTACACGACCCATAGTTTTGTTCAGACCCATTTTATGTAGTGCTGCCTTTAGAGGGCCTTGTTTATTCATCTCTTTCCTCTGGCCTAATAAAAGATATTAGCTCTTTTCCCTAAGCAAAAGCACGTCTATCATGAATCAGGCAACTAGTGGGAAACTGCTGGCCAGGTTTCACCCCACTAAAATTCTAATCTATACTTTGTCTTTTAGAATTAAGGAGAAAATGCATATCAGCAGAATCTCCTCTCCACTTTATTTCATTTATAAATTACGAGAATGATGCTATTATATATTATTAATTTCTGCTGTTCTCCAACTCTGCTGCAGCACTGAGCTGCGGATGTTGGAACGGTGTAATTATGTTCTAGTAGGGTAGCCATCCGTTTCCTTTCAAAAATTTACAGGATTCTTAATCACGCTGCTCATTTGGGTGCGCGGCAGCGAGGATGGTGAAACACAAACAGGGCACGTTCGTTTACACAGGAACACCTGCTTAGCATGGTCGCAGATGTCAGTCAGCAAGCAGAGCACAAAAGGGAAAAATAGCAACAACAGTAAACTCGTACCATTCTGATGCGGTGCAAGGAAATCTTCCAGAAGTGACAGTAACAGTGGACTTTCCTTCTAAAACACAAACAGATGCTCTGAAATTCTCCATTCTTGCTTGTGGTTAACTTGCTGCCACAGAGAAAGGGTGATTTACCCCTTTTTGTCTCCTGATGTCAGCTCTGACATGTTTTATTTTTTGGGAGAATTACTGTGCCTCAGTTTCCTGATCAGCCAGCAGGCAGTAGGTTAGGTATTCTACATAAAAATCTATTTCCCTAAAGATGATGACCATTAGAAAGAATAAAATGTCTTGCGCTAGTCCTAGTCAAATCCCTGCCCAGTCACTCAGTGGTTGGGTGAGATTTTGTGACATCAGTTGAGTTTTAATATACCTGCTGAGAGAATTAAATGAGAGAATATATACGAAGTGCCTGCCACATAATTAGAATGCAGGTGGTAATATTATGATTGTTATGATCATCATCGTCATTACCATTATTTTGATCCTCACAGAACTTTTCCCACTCAGTATATTACTTATTAAAAGTCTGGACTGACCAACTGGAATGTCTCATGGAAAAATCACAAAGTATGACATTTTGGATAAGTATAGTTCTGTAAGGATATTATAATCATACCTAGTACTGTCATTTTGTAGTTAGAGATCCTGCCATCAATTCCACTACATGTTCCAAGATTTCTAGCTGAGGCATAAAACAGAGTTTTCTGGGATGCACCCTCACTGAAAAAGAGCCTCTGTTAAGTAAAGCTCTTTCTACAACTTTGACACAACAGAACACTGCTATGAAAAAGCAGGAGATTAGAAGTTCCTCATCTTTCTGTGCTGACCCCACCCTTACAACTTGCACAGGAGGTTTTAAGGAACTTTTTTGGATGATTCTGGTATTTTCCCTTTACTCTCTTTCTCCAAAATGGTTAACATTCAAAATGGGAAAACAGCTATCACACATGAGCAATGACTAATTTTCCTAAGGAATTTTAGTATTCGGAATGTGTCTGCTTGTGCAGGCCTATGTGATAAAGACTCCCTCAGTATGCATTGACTAGATACCCAATAATGGCTGCTAAGGAGCCGTTATGTAGTGCCATGTCAATGATCCGTGCATTGAGGACTCCCTGAGTACGCATTGACACGACAGACCGGAACGGCTCAGAAGAAGCTGTTATGGTCTATCATGCCAATGATGTGCAGAGATTGGCAGGGCCTCTGGCCCTACCACGGAAATTACGGAGTCTCTGAAGGAGCTGGGTGGGCACCATGTGAGTGCCATGCCTGCCTCCCAGCAGCCCGTTCTCCTTGCTCTTTGGGCTTACTTGAGAGAACTCTGAAAAGTTCTCCACTAACTTCAACGGTCCCATGTTTCATCACTGCAACATAAAAGGGGTGAAAAGCAGTTTTGCCACTTGGTCTCTCATTTCTTCTTAGACAAAGAAACCTATGCTGTGAATGGTAAAGGAGGGGCAAGTGTGAAGATCACTTTTTATGTTTTTTTATAAGTTTTAATTTATAAATATCTTTTTGTTGCTTTATGAATTTCATGTTATACACATGTGCGGTACTGAACAGAGTTTTTGTTGTGGTGGTGCAGGTTTTCTGAGATTAAAACGTTTGATCCATGCAATGAAAAATACATTCTTTCCATGTCTTCAGTGGTTGAGTAGGTACTCAGAGCTCAGCATATAGGAAATGGTTCAAAAAACCTTGGGAAGAGAAGTGCAAGTTCAAGAATAAAGTTTGGATTCACACATGCTTCACCAAGTTAAGGCAGTAATTAATTCACTTATGGTATTTACATGCCCCTCTTCAGATACTTATGGGGAACATAGGAATTTTAAATTCACAATTCAGTGCAAGATTTAAAATGATCTTCATTAGAATTTGAAGCTATACTCTAAACTGCTTTATATACTACCAACAGAGAGCCTCATTATGTAGTACTATATTTGGATTACCTTCTTTACATTTTGTAGCTGTAGATTTTGGATTTATTTTTGGTATGCTTAAGCAGAATCAAACAAAGGTTTTAATCAACTCTATTAACTAACCAATCTACACAGTTGCATGGCAAATGTCTGGGAGAGAGATCTCCCTGCATTCTCTTTCCTGGTATCTACAAAGGATCATGGAGGAAGACAGGTGTACGATACCTAAGCAAGATGGTGGCAAAGACTTGCAAAAGTACTACAGTGTCTCACTAAGCAGAATGATAGCAACAAAGAAACAGATTAGGTAGAAAATACCTATCATGATTGTGATTTTTAAGTATGGAAGGTACTTCTGTATGCTCATTTCTTGAGTAGAAAATAGTCTATTTTCATAACAAAATTTGGAGCTGCAGTAAGACATCTACCTCTGGTATGTATTAAATGTTGACTGCATGGCTAGGATTGGCAGCAGTAGCAAAGGGGGAACTCACCAGAGGCCAACCCATGGTGACTATTCGGGAACGGAGCTGGAGAATGGAAGGTGGCCACGCAATGTTAAGCACTTACTGTGTACTGGCACCTGACCTACTATGAACATTTCCTTACAAAAGTCCTGGAACATTGACATTATTATGAGACACAGTTAGGCTAAGTGACTTGCTCCAGGGCTCCTAGCAGTTGTGAAAATAAAAATCACACTTTAACTCAGAAGACCAAAGCTGCCTCTGTGAGCATGCACACTGCCTGGTATCTCCCTGATACACCGGTCTCAAAAGTGTCACTGAGAAAGGCACAGAGTCAGTTGATTTAAACTTAAAAATACTTTCCAAGTATTTAAAATGGTATCGCCATCACAAAATGTCACTCAAGAAATTGTTAGTATGGTGGTGGAGAGTCTACTATAAAGTTATAACCCAATCTATTGTATAACCCAAGCTATTATAATGTATACTAAGTCTCTTAATGGATCTGCTGCATTCAGGGCACTGCAGCTTTAACAGAGTAAGTTTTGTATGTCATGTCCCTGGTGATAAGAGACGGGCAAAAATATCCCCACACATTTACACATGTATGGGGAGTCAAACAGGAATCAGATATTTTAAGTGCCATAACAAAAGTCAGCATAGAATATGTTCTTTGAGGGGTTATGTTCATAGGGTAAATTTCTAAAAGTAAAAGTACCATGTGTGCCATGTGCACTTCCCAGAAATGGGAAGGTAAGAGAATATGAAAATTGCCGGGACTCTTCTTTTTCTTTTTAATCCTTAAAGAATCATAATTAAATGAATACGTAAGACAAAGGTTATAGCTCTCCTGTTGGAAAAGGGTTTACCAAGGCCCAGAAACTGAAGTACCTCCATCGCAGGATTCCTGGCAGCCTAATTAGTGATGCTTTGACATAGAGTCAGAATTCACTGAGCATCTTCAAGGGTCCAGATATTGTTCTTAGAATTTTGTCCAGTCTTCCCAATGATTCTATAAGTCAGTATTGGCCCCTGTGTTAATCATAAGAACTGAAGCTCAGAGAGGTCAAGAAACAGACTCAAAGCCACATGGAAAGTAATTGGTAGAATCAGAAGAATTTGGTCACAGATTTGTTTGTGTCTGAGTTCTGCACTGCTTTTGTGTTTTGCGAGTCTCACTCCCTGGAGAGCCAGGAGCACTGGGCCCCATTTGTTCTAAGTGACTGGACCCAGGGATGATCTTAGAGTAGGAGTCTGGCCAGTGGAAACTTAAATGTGAAGTAGTCCACCACTTACCTCTGGGGCGCTGGTAGATGGCACACTGTAGGGAGTGTGAAGAGAAGCACCGCTTCACTTACAAGTGGAGCAGTGAATAGCTTTTAAATTTCCTCTTTAGTTCTGCAACATTTTTGGGATTTCAAAAATCTATCTTGAGTTCACATCCTATTCATATCACTTATGGATACTGTCCAAATCCTATTATCTAGGAACTTAATTTAAAATAGCTTGGTCTTTTTGAACTGTCAAAAACTCTAATAAAACAGGGATGTTTCCTACATCCACAGAGCAAATTCTGTGGGCCACCCAAAGCTTAGCTTTTAAACTATGTCTTTATACCAGTGAAGAGGTAAAATCTAGACTGGTGGAAAGCACAATGCAAATATGAATTTCACTGAACTCTTGACTGTGAACCTGCATGAAAGTCACTATTCTGCTTATTATCTATATCTATTAATAGACTAATTATAACAATAAGGCAGACATTTGAACCACATGGCTAGGCTGAAAACTGACTAATTGTTTTCCACCTAACAGCAACTAAATTGTTGCTCTTTTTTGACCAGGTAAATTAATTTCTGAAAAGGTAATAAAAGTCTCTAAATTCATCTCTTTAAATTCCAAGCCCTTTAAGAAAGGTAGACAAGGTAGGAATACGCAACTGCAATTTTTTTTTAAAGACTACTGTTCCTTTAATACCCAGCTGGTTCCGAGATGTAATAAAATTGACATATTGATTCCTTTGAATTTACAAATGCCTGTTTCATAAACTCCATCTCTAAAGCCTCGGCATCTTTAGAGCACTGTCATTTTTTTCCTCCAAATGGATCAATTATGTGCCCACGTAATCCTGTTACCTGTGAAATCCATGCACACTTCTCCCATTTGCTGCAGTTCCCAGGCGGACAAACTTGCATTATGTACGCATAAACAAACAGCGCATTTTCTTGATATTAGAGATTGTTTTGAAAGTGAAAGGCAATCTCTTGGGTCTTTTACTCAGACAGAGAGGAAGAGAGAGAGAGGGAGAGAGAGACAGAGAGAAAGGGAGAGAAATTGTGCCTGCTCCTTCAAGTAACATTACTCTATAAATATACAAATATACACAATCACATTTATATATATATGTGTGCATATTTGTGTGGCAAGTTTATAACTCCTAACAATTCATTTGAATCACATGATTTTGCTATGACCATTTTTTTAAAAAACAGCTTCAAGGACGTTAGTTCTTCATTTTAGCTAAACCAGTCTATTGAGGTTTATCACACTTTTTTCTTTTTTCCTTTATTGATAATTATTATCTAAGGACAAATCACCCCCCAGATACCTTGACACAATTGAGAAATGGAAACCCAGAATGAATTAGGTTATAAAGTTTGCGGCTGTCTTACAGGGAGAAAAAAGTCCTCGATATTTTTCATTGCAGCCCTTGATACTCACTGGCTCTGAGACTTCTTTAAACACACACAGACTCCTGCATTGAAACAACTGTAGGAAATGCAAAGATTCTGCTCCTACTACATTAGGAGGGAAACACGTGAGTGAACCAGGAGGCCTTCCCCAGATCTTAAATCTGGAACAGCAAACTGTCTTCCCATACAAACACATTTGCATGTTCGAGTATGGACACGCCCACTGGTGCAGAATGCATAAAGGCTTGTGTGAGAATATACGCACAGACCACAGCTACACAATCCCCTGCAAATAGCCAGCAAGCAAATATGCTCTTGTCTACGTGTGAACTCTCTGTGTGAGCAAAGTACTGTGCATGTTCTGCACAGAGATATGAATTCTTGCTTCATTCTTTCAGCCTGTGCTGTATCTGATTTTCCTCACTTCACTGGGCTCCCAGCAGTCCAGTTACACAGCACTTGCACTTGACAATTTGTCTCTAAGAGATTCTCCAAATCACAAAACATCTTGTCTGTCATCCAATGTGCTCCCCATATGCAGAAAAGGTGGTCTGAAAAATTGGGTTGTTCTGGGAGCCCTGTGGCCTGGCACACCGCTGCCATTGTGCCGGAGTGGTTTTAAAGATAAATGGCTGCATGTTAACCAGATTTGACATGCACTACAAAGGCAGGCACCTTTGGTCCCATGACACAGCCCAACAGAAAACACAACAAGCAAGCCTGGCAAAGATGTCCAGCATGAATGAAAGCACAACAATTTGTCACATAGTTGTTACAAAATGTTAGCATCTTTAGGGCTTGCCATGGGATGGCAGAGATAAGGCAGTGTAGAGAATTCAGGAGTTTGAGGATCAGTGAGTTTTAGGCCATAGAAGAGTTAATTCAGAAAAGGGAGAAAATAGTCATTGCAAAGGGATTATTTTCACTTGCTTCCTCATAAGGCCGAAGAAGGCCTCCATGTCATGGATTAAATCAGCAAGACCAGTGTTCTGGGATTTAGTAAACTCTACTGTTTTTAAGGGCTGTCTGCTAACCATCTCTTCCCGGGCTCCTAAACATGTACTACGTTCTTGGATCAGTTTCTTGTGGATCAGCCATGAATTTTTTCATTTTCTTTTTGAGACTCACTTAATGATAAATAAAATGAAGATTTCTGAGGATAAAGAAGTCTCTCTTCTCTGCTTAGTCTCACATTCATCCTGCAGTAGAGACTCAAGTTGCCTCAGTGTCGCTCTTTTTCAAATGCTGGGCTTCCTTTTCCAAATGTCCTTCCGGTCAGTGATCACTGTTGCCCGTAATTCTGGAAATTCCGTGATTGCAGTAACATTTAACTATAGAGGGGCTGGGGATATAGCTCAGTGGAATAAGTGCTTGCCTGGCAAGCACACAATCCTGAGTCCAATCCCCAGTACCGCAAAAACAAAAAAACAAAACAACAACAACAACAAAAGACTATAGACTTTCTTCCTGACTCCAGGCTCATGCCCTTTCTAAGGCTTAATTTCCTCCTCTATAAAAAGAATATTAAAATAATAGTGCCTAATTGAAAGAATTGTTGTCAGTCTGTATCAGTTGACATAGGCACAATTCTTAGCACAGGTC
The DNA here is from genome assembly GCA_004027595.1 of Dinomys branickii. Classification (NCBI taxonomy): domain Eukaryota; kingdom Metazoa; phylum Chordata; class Mammalia; order Rodentia; family Dinomyidae; genus Dinomys; species Dinomys branickii. The sequence continues at coordinate 22,466 of PVLD010001095.1, read as the reverse complement.
CAAAGGCGTTATAAGCACTCCACAAATGTTAGATAATATTATCTTTCCGGCAGTCTCGAGGGACATGCCACTGAGACACGAGTATGATTATGTCCCTGTACTTCTTTAAGAAATGGTTCCCCAGCTCTACCACCTACTGGAAGTATGAAGGGGGTTCTTGTGCTTCTGTTCTCCTTTGCTGCCTCAATGTAAATTCATCTCCTTACATGAGCTCTGGGTTCCAGGCCTCTCAGTTGGCTGGCAGTGCTTGGTCTGGTCCTGCTTTCCTGCCATGGTGCCTGGGCTCACTCCACTGCAAACCCATGTTGCGTGACAGCGTTCCCTCTACAAGAGGTCCCCCTTTCTACCTGCTCCCAGAGCCGCCTGTGCCACCTCTGCACTCCTTCTCGGTCCCAAAGTGCCCTGAAGCGCTCGTCCTATTTTCATAATTTCTGAAAGACCCCTCTTCCCCACTGCATAGAGAGCTCTGCAGTGTCTGGGGTTTGATCTGCAGCCTCAGGTTTTGATTCTGCACATAGTAGGTGTACAATAAAATGCAGAATTAATGAAACCCACAAGCTCCTGCTGAAAGAGCAGAGGCTTCTAAAGGGCCTAGTGACATACTTTTCAATTATCTTTGCAACAAGAAAAATGTTCCCTCTCATAGTGCAAAGCTCAGATAACTCTCAGGAAATAAGGTGAAAGAACTCTGACTAGAAAAAATTGTGCATTTTTCTTCCATGAATATGACATCAGCTTCAAAGTGCTGCTTCTAGGAATAACAGAATGAATTAAGTAAGCTCACATGGCAAACTTTGAAAAGGAAAAAAAATACTTAGAAAGATTTGTCGACCAATCTAGTGCTGGTGTGAGCCACATGGTCCAGGCCTTTTCTGAGGATCCTGATGTCCCTAAGAGTATGAAGGGCCTTGTCAGAAGGAACTTGTCTGAAAGACACTGAAATACTATCATTCTCGACACACACACACACACACAGGATGGAAACTCCTAAGTAATTCTACATTGCTCTCCTAGATTGTAGAGCACTAGGAACCAAATATCAAGAGGTAAGGATAAAAGTTTTCAAGGGGTAGGCAGGGCCTGGAGCTCCAATGACATCTGTGATTCTCTAACCTTTGTGACCTCTTGTAAACTCAGAACCAGAGGAGCCTGCAGCGCTGCACAGTACCACTCTCCCATCCCACCTCTGCCCTGAAATCTGAGCCCAGGAGCAAGTGCTGTAGCTCTCATGTTCACAGCTCCAGAAGGGAGTCCAGAAAGTCAGTTTTTGGTGACATCTACCCCGACCCTCGCTGGAGGCAAACTGACTGCTGGAATATGAAATCGTCCTTATCATAGTTAGTGAAAGGCAGGAGCTGGTGACAGGAGAGGGCTCATGGAGTTAACTGGTGACCTTTCCATTTCCTCCACTTATGGGTCTCATTTTATTTCTACTTGTAATATTCAGCGGGAAACAGATTTGAATATGAGAGAAGTGACGGCATGCCACTGGGAACAACTAGCCATTTGTCACCTCTAAACTGCACATTTCATTTGCACCCTAAATGTGAGCAGAGGCCACAGGGAAGGTCCGAGAGAGGAACCCACTTCCAGGATACGGACAAGGCTTGAGAGAGGAGCCCGCTTTCAGGATACGGACTGCTCCTTATTTTCTAGTTTTCTCCCCCAAGTGTGAGGGTTATCCAAAGAATGTCTTCAAAGTGAAATCACTGATGTCTGCTGAAAACAGCAAAGAACCATGCAGACTATTTTACATGAGAGAATCTGATGATCAAATTAACCTGAAGCAGCTAACTATATTCTGAGGATGAGCTTTACACACAGAGAGCATTTTGTAGAATGCCAAGCACAGAGAGGAGATGTGAAAAGTCCCACAGTCTCTCAACCCCAGTGGTGTCCAGCCAGATATTCAAACTCCACATTCTTGATTCATGTTAAAGTATTTTAAATTCCCATTGTTCAGAAGGCCAGGAAAAGCCTGGAAATTAAATTTCTTACACTGCAAAGAGATAATAAAGGTTTAGTGTTTCTCACGTTAACAGCGGAAGCAATGTAAATAGAAATAATTGTAGAATAGTATCTAGACTATAAATTTACTCGTGCAAATAGAATGCTTAAAATATAATAAGTTGATGGTATGCTTTGTTAGAAAGCAACATCTTTGTTGAAAGGAGAGATGGCATTAATAAGCAGAATTCATGTCTGGAAAGATTGTTTCTAATAATAACTATTAACCAATTTTAGAAGTTCATAGATGGAGTAGTAAAGATAAAAATTCTAAGAAAAAAGCACTATGCCACGTGTCTATAATCTCACTCACTCTGGAAGCTGAAGCAGTAGGACTGCAAGTGAAAGCCAGGTTGGGCAATTTAGTGAGGTGGTCTCAAAATAAAAAGTAAAAAGGCCTGAGGATGTAGTTCAGTGAGAAGCCCCTAGCTTCAACCTGTAGTACTAAAAACAAAAACAAAAACACTCCTAAATTATAAGCCTTGTAATAATTCTCCATTTCTTCCCTAAACTTTAAAAGTTAAACTTCAAGTATTTGTTGGATTGGTTAATAGTCTTTCTGTTTGTACTTCTTGTGCTGTGAAAAGGTTTCCCTCCAGGTCGCTATTTTATGGATGAGAGTGTTTTGCAGCAAACCAAATCTGCATTAGTCAGAACTTCAGGTGTACGACTGCGACCCATGTAATAATCTTAGGCTCGCAATTTGTGCGGTTAGGTTCCTTAATCTAGGTCTAAAATATGTGCAGCATAGAGAGTAAAAAACTGATGGATTGTGCCATCCATGGCAGCATTTGTTCAGCATTTGGTACAAATGAAAAAAGATACAGAATGCATGGATTGATTTTCAAATTACCTCAATATTTTGAAAACATTTTCACCTGCATGCTGAGAATGCTAAGAATGGCAAGGAAGGCAATTGTGCACTTGCAGAGCCTCCACTGCATTCATTTATAAATTACCTCATCACTGACTGAAATTAACACTGATTCTTACAGGCAATTTCTCAATTTCCAATGCTAATTACATTTTTTTTACTTTTAAATTCTGTACCACCTGTTTTGGGCAAGACATCTTAGGCAGCGCGACCGCATTTAATCACAATTTTAATTAACCGCCCTGTAGATGTGAAAAAGAAGCAATTATAATGTAGATGAATGATGATTTTTCTGCATTAAATTGTTTTGTTTCCCTGGTATGTTGATTGTAACACAGCACACAAATACAGTAACTGTACAATTTTTTTCTATTGTAATTTAGTAATTGTTTTTGGAAAACCAGTTTGGGAATGAGTGACTTCATCTGTTTACAAATTGATTGATACTGTTCACTCACTGATTGCTGCAGCGTATATTTTGGTATTGCACAGCCTAGCATAAAATATAATTAGAGATGCACAGGCTTTGCAGCACCATTTTGGAATCTGAAAATCAACTGTAACTGAAGTATGTTTTCCTTGAGCATACTAGTATCAGTTGGGGCTGATGAAATGATAATCAAAACAATGGGCTTTCCAATTCCACCACTAGTAGAAACCCTTGGTTTCAATCTGATAGTCTAATACGGTAAGTTTATGAATTACCCTGTACTAGGCCTGGGAGCTGGGGGCTGGTAAGTCTGAAGCTTGCACAACTCACTCAGATCTGTATCACAAGAAGCACACAAGTGAGGTAAGGAAACGATGATGAAAAATAAAGAGTTGCTGCTTTGGAAATGGGGAGATCGTTCCCGACACGCAGGCACAACGCACTGGCGTGCGGTAGCGCTAGCCTATCTCATCTCTACGCTATGATACAGTAAGATCACATTCGTGCTGCTGGCTTGCAGATACAGATCATTAAAGCTGTACCTCATGGCAGATAAATTCAAAGATCTTATTTACGTGAAGCAGAGCTTGTTCCTCACTCAGCTAGGAATGGGTTCGGGGGATAAAGACAGCCATTGATACTTGCTTATGAAACCTTATGCTAACGGGGAGCTACAAGATGTACCCTTACTGCTCTCACGTGAGTGGCAGCCCCTCCCGGAATGCCCAAGACTAACATCATGCCCACTGTCAATATCAGGGACATTCTCATTTAATGCACTTTATTGGCATCGCAGGGCTGGCAGCTACCTCCAACCATCCAATGAATAGTTCTGAAATGTGCTCACTTGGATGAGTCCTGGGCTAGGCCATGTCTGCCAGCCTGGAAAAAAGGGGGAAAGGCCATGTAAGCGACTGTGGATGTTCAAAAAAAACTACTTATGAGATCTCTTCATCTTCTGCTTTGCTTCCTTTTACAAACCATTCCTTAGAAAACCCTAAATCGGAATAGTTCATTAAAAGTTGAGAAGTCATTTTGGTCCTAGTCATGCGTTTGTTACAAAATCTAGTGGGGATCATGGCTTCATTGAGAGCAATTTAAAGATAGAATGACAAAAATATGAGTTGGCAGGGCAAAGCAGATAATGTTGAGATAGGATTGGGGCAGGAGGACTATCTGGATCACCTTCTGTCTGTCTCCTTTATAAACAGTTGCTAACAAAGTATTATTAATAGGAAACACCAAACCCATGCCAATATTCACTCAGTATATTAAGTAAGAATCTGCCCTATTTATATATTAAAAGGTTGATTCTTTGGCCAGTCTGAGATTGTATGTCTAAGTCTTGTTCACACCCATTGGTTTAAACACAGAAGTCTCTAGTGAAAGTAAGAGAACATGCCAGAGAGTGTCTTGTAGTCTATGCTGCTAGCAGGTGTAAGTCGTCCTTTTGTAGGGTACTATTAAACAACAACAACAAAAAAAACTAGCAATGAAAACTTACTCTTGCCTAGGCACCCTGACCTGCGCCACCCTTTCTGGCTGTGAGAATCATTGATATCAATAAGCAGCGAGGAAAAGTACAGCTCATTTCACTGAAACTGTCATGGCAGAAAGCATGCACAGGGCAGGCAGGTGGAGATGCGCATGTGCTGCACCCTGGAGACATCGTTTCTGGTTTTCGGCGCGGTCTCCTTGCTTGTTAGCGGCAAGGCTTTCATGCAGCTGAATATTTTTCTCTCCTCTGCCACCTTCCTTACCTTCGTTACAACAGCTCCCAAGAAAGACGCTGTTTTATGAATGAAGGTAAAAATAACCCTGAATATCTCAAATTATAGCCTTTTTACCTAATGAAAAGCAAGTGTTCTGGCAGTAGATTGAAACTTGTTTTTTCCTCCCGTGAAGTTGCTACAGCAGGAATGCGTGTTGGGAAGTTTCTAAACGTGGTACTATCTGTGTTGCTGCTGGGAGATGCCACCCCCCCCAACCTTTGTGCAAGCCATTTGTCATCTCAAGAAAATAAAGTACCTGATCCCAGGCCCGAGTCAGCTTTAGCTCCCCATGCATCTCCACACTCTGATCCACTCTGAGTTCCTTCGAGCAGGGAGCTGCTTCCCATGGCTACCTCCTCCATATAAACTCCCTACCTAATCTCTTAGTAAACACTTGAAGCAAACCTGAAGAAAAGAAAACGAGACAGAGGGGGGACCAAACACCCTGCACAGATAAAGCTCAAGACACAAGAAATGGGACCCTGGAATCTAAATTTAGTACAAAACCTAAGCTTTCTTTCGAAGGGCTGGCTGCTGCCTGGAGAACAGGGAGTTTTGTAACCACAATTTTCTTTTCAAATTTCAGTCCTGATTCTCCTGCTAGCCCTTAAATAGGGCTCACTTTAACACAAAATCTCTTGATTATTTTTCCTCAGCTGTTGCAGATGTGCCTACCCTTACAGGTATCTGGAAATACCTTCTTTTATTATCCTCTTTTAAATACTGTGTCTTTTTAAAAGTCCATCCTGACTGCACTGTGTACACATGAGGTAACTTTTCCTGTGGAATTTATGTGAGAATCCTCTGTTGCAAATAAATAATAACTTTCAACCAATGATCAAAGAAAAATAAATCTTTTACCCTATTAAGACTTTTTAAGACTGGAATCCCATTTTTAAATGGATAACAGCTAAAAGGCTAGTGGCAATCTATTTATTTCCAAAGCTGTGTTTTAATATTGGTTGCACAGGAACTGGAGGAGCAAATGGACCTAGGGTCTTCAAAGTTTAAGCTTCTAAAATAAAGTTGGTGTGTAGTATTTGAAAACATATTGTTCAGAACTTAAGTTTTAATATCTAGGAATAAACAGCATTAAATCAAGCAAAACTGTGACAAGGCCAATATGCACATGGATGATGCCAGCAAGGCATCCTCAGCCCTTTGTTCACAGCTTAACAAAACTGTGCCGTCACACCACTTTAGTTCAACAGTGCCTGTCGAATGGGCATCAGCAGATCAGCCAATGCCTGTCATACACAGAGCTCGAAGACGGTTTGAGAGCAAGGGCTTATTCAACCCCCAAGTCTAGTCAGAAAGCGAGGAGGATTTTAAATCAGCTAGTAAAGACACCAAGTTAGAAGAGCTGAAGAAGGATGACCAAAAAAAGTGTGCCTGTTTGAAAGACAGAAGGAGAAAAAAATGTACCGAGACAAAGGAGGCACTTCTCATATTTGTTTTTGTTGTGAAAGCAATTATGAAAGTTTTGCAATCACACAATTTTTCTTAAAGTGACATTCCCAATAGTAAAATAAAAGCTAAATGTCATCACTATTTTAAGATTTTTACCATGTTTTTTGGCCTTTAAGCAAGTGAACACGCATTCTGATTATCAGACTAGGAAAGCATGATTGGACAAAGAGGACTCACAACCCCATGCGAGTCAGAGGAGTATCTCGTCAGATGTGAGTTTTGCTCTGTGGATGTTTTTGTTGACCCAAATGAATTAGCTTTTGAATTTACAGCCTCCTGAGCTCTGGTCACTGTGAACCTTTAATCTGCTTCAGAAGAGAACCCTGGAGAAAACAGACTGAGCAAAGAGAAAGGTTTGTTCACTTTCTTACAGGTTAACAATTAGGAAAGAAAAAGGAAAAAAAAAAAAACCCAAACTGCCTTGCTTTCCTTCTATAACACTGATCATGAGATTTGGCTTTTGAGCTTTCGTAAGTACTGGGGAGGGAGGGGCCTCAGAACTTTCCCTCTGTTTAATTAAGTGTGCCCACTCCCCTGCGGGCAGCCAATCAGAGTCGGGGAGAGGGAGTCCCAGAGCAGGGCTGGGAGCCCTAGTGGTAAGAACCAGCTGAAGCCCCTATCCCTCAAGCTCCTTCAGGACCCGGTGCGACTGAGCGCCCTCCGGGAGAAGCTGAGATTTCCTGTACACTAAAGTTGAAAAGCTCCCGCTCTCAACCTCTCTCCCCCTGTCTGTCTTTCACTCTGCTGCTGTCAGTTCGCTGCCTGTACTTTGGCTGTCTCTTTTCCAGTCTCTACTCTGTGAGTTTCTGGCCTGCCAATTTCAACTTGAAGCTTGACTGGGCTGATTTGATGCAAATACCTCCAGGGAAAACCCTGAAACTGATGAACAGTTATGTCAAGTCGATTTTGCACCATTGGGAAAAGGTAACCTCTGCGAGAAAAAAAAACAACAAGGTTAAAGAGACAAGGGCTTTTCACGTGTAATACCTCTGCTGCACATCCCGTTCACTGTTTACCATCCCTCAGAAATTGTAACTGTCAGAATTAGTCCTAATTGCAGATGCGAAAGCTGCCATTATAATAAAAACAGAGGCAGTGCAGGCATTAAATGTAGCAGCCTAATTTGTGAGACTACAGAAAAGGTAGAGTAAATGAATATTTCATTACTTTAATTACCAGGGACTACTCTTTTCTTGCTGTCTTATGATAAGTGTTGCTGTAACTAGCAACAGCAAACATCCACTAAAACATAAAGTGCAATAATCGTCCTGCTGTCAGGATCACCGCTTTAAAATATGAGCAGGGAAAAATATAATGGTTTATCTATTTCTTAGAGATTGCAGAAGTCGAAGATGGAAATTCATTTAATGTCAGGGACGTGCGCACACGCGCGCGCGCCCCCCCCCCCCACACAGAGGCACCGGTGAACAGATTTTAGTCAGAGAATAATGGCTCCAAAGAGAAAATAAAAATAAAAATATCGGACCCTACCTCCAAAATGCTAGCCCTAAAAGAAGGCTGGGTAGAGAAAGACAGGAGGCAATGGAGGTTTGGATTTTTTCTGGCAAAATTTTGTTTTGTGTTGCACAACGTAATTGGTTGAACACTGAAAAATAAAACTCAAATGACGAGAGGAAAGACATGAAATGCTAGTGGTTTTTAAATGATTAAGTAAAGGTGGAAAAAGCTCAGGTTGGCAAAAGGCAGTTCTATGTCTAAAAAGGCTAGATGAAGCTGCCAGATAAAAGACTTTGTCTGCAGTTCCTGAGTACTGAGTAGTAAGACGTGCAGAGCACCAGTAATTACTCACTGACACCTTGGAAACACCCTAAGCACCTGTCTATACATGCCCGTTTCAGGTAGAGGGGCAGCCTTTTAGGAGGTGGTGGCCTGGTGGGAGGTGGGCCTGAGGGTGGGGGGTGTGGCTGAGGAGGTTGCTGAGACTGGTTGAAGCCAGCCTGTCTCTGCATTTATCGCTCAGTCCCAGAGGAGGTGTTTGTTCAACATAGCAGTTTGACAGCACAAAAACACTGTGGCCAGAAGCCCTATCAAAGAACCTACTGACATGTATCATTTGTGGTCTTGGTTTCACAGGGTAAGACTACCTCACACTTTTATCTGCACAAGTATAACACTCCACACATTTCTAAGTGTTCAGTAGAGTTTTAAATCCAGCTCCCTCTTTTTTTTTTTAATACTGTAAACACTACCTTAAAATACGAGCTTTATTCGGGACTCCAGAACACTGTTTTAAAAACCATAGTAATTTACAATCAATTGAGAATAATCTGTGTTAAAGTTGGTAATATTGAAGGAAAATGGAAGAAAACAGTTTAAAAGCACACAGCTAGTAATTCATTCTAAACACTACACTTAAAGCTTAGATTAATAGTTATAAGTTACGTTCAGAGTCATGTGGTATAGAGAACACTTTTAGCCCCCAAAAGAAATCCTACTAAACAACAGTCTATGTTAGTTCTTCACCTCAACTAGTTTTGTTGGAATATAGTTGATCCATAAGTGAGACAAATGCAGTGAAAGTTAGGAAAAGCACCAGAGTGTGGCTCCCAGGGTGCACTGGTGTTTGTCTGCATCGGAGACTGTGTGCATATGGGCTGTGTTTGGTTTTCAAATTCCCACAACAGAGCGAAGGTGATGGAAAATCTTTAGAGGACAACCATTTTGTTTAGAGATATTTCCCTCTTAATGGGTCTATTTATTATGAAAACACAGCTTACTGAGTTCTTTATATATAAACCTCACCTCTTAAAACTGAGAAATCTCATGATGTGAAACACTTCCATTGAGGTGCTTGGTGTCTAAAATAGAAACTGAGGTACTTCCAAGAATAAGCAAATTGCAAAGTTTCCTTGATTACAGTTACTTGGCTATAGACAGCAACATAAGCACAATGTAAACCAAGAAACAGGGAAAGCTATATGCTGTATTTGTAGAACACTGGGTTACAGAATTCCTTGAAATGTATGCACAGTTGGAGAGAAGAAAGCTCAGCTCTTACAGAGCATGATATTCTAATTGGTTGATCTATTGTTGATTACTTCTTATTTCAGAGAGGGAGTGGCTATTACCTTGTCAGGGGCACTTTTTCTTTCCTAGAGTTAACTGTAAAAGGAAATACAAAAGAGTATACAAAGAACACATTTGGTATACTTTCATACATGCAGTGCCACTCAAGGTACAGAGGAATTCGCTACAGCTTTTCATTTAGAACATGTTTTGTTTTTTGACAAGGGAAATCGTTAATGACAATTAGCTATTCCCCAAAGAATGTGGTCATTTATCTCTATCACCTGAAATTATTTAAAAATGTTTCTTACTATATCATAGAGATTTAAAAATAACCCTTTATAGTTTTGCTCTTGTGACAAAGTTAGCTAAGCTGACCTATCCTGTTTATTGTTTGAAGGAGCATCTTCATTTGAATGGGATTTAAAAATTTAACGTCAAGATACTGTGCTCAAGAATTAGACCTCTTCCAATTTCTAATAGAGTATGGGTGGGTTTAACATAAAATATACAGAAACCATGAAAATGAAGAACAACTTAGCAAGGGGTTACATATTGTAGAATCCGACATTTAATCCTATAAATGGTAGGAAAAGCTACTTTGATTCTTGATTGCATAGCAAAGCTTTTCAAAAGGCAGAAAGGAAAAGTAACTTGAACATGTATAACAGCAGTTCTGTATTGTCCTCCAAGTCTAACAACGGCTTCAAATCTCAGTTTTCAGCTCAGCTCAGTAATAAAATTAAATTTGTAAAGAATCATTAATTGTCATGATTCCTCGATTGAAAAATGAAAGCAAAGTTCAGCCAGCTCTTCCTTGAAATGCTCGCTCCCCTTCTAGCCCTCATGTGTTCGAGCTGCTTGCTCTTCTGAGTCTGGTTTCTAAAAGCCCATATTAATTTCTAACCAAGACTGCAGCATCTGCTGTCACTGTGCAAGGCTTTATCAGCTCTCAGACTTTCTTAGGTCACAAACACACAATATCTGATGAGACATTGATCATCTTCCTCTCCTTTCTCTCTTGAGCTCTTCTAACTTTCCTGTCAAAAGCATGAGAAAATATGCACAGGGGGAGAGGGGAGACAAAGTTTAACTTCTGGGTTGGCAATCGGAGAATAATTCATGAGCAGATTTCTAGCAAATGATATGATTTGCTAAATTTTGGTCTTTGATTTATATTTATGTACTCCTGCTACTGCGAAGGTTTTGCCAGCCTCAATTAGATCATGAATGAGATCATTTTAATTCAGCCCCCAAACTGTGACCTGACCAGGGTCTGAAAGTGTTCAAAAGTAATTTTAAGCTTCCTTTTGATTTGAAAAGGAATACTGCATGCTTGGTTGTTCATACAAATAACATAAAACTTAATTATTGGATGATTTGGCAGAGGACCCTCTTGCCAAACAACAGTCAATGCCAGCTACTATGATGCTGGCACTGCCTGGGTCCCTGCGCCCACAGCCCCCTTGCATTCGGCGTTTGTTCATTGTATCTCAGGGCAAGATGCTTTCAGCCTAGGGCACATGGATCCAGGAGGCAGGGTGCACCTCCAACAGTGTGCCACATTTATAACTCCAGTTTAAAAAAATGCTGTCTCACCTAGAATGGAAGTAGATCTGCGCTGTCAAATCACCGGGAGGCTGTGACAAAGGGAGGTTGCAGCCTGACACACGGTGTAACAACACAGCAAACACCTTTAATTCTCTCATGTCTCATACCCTTTACTTTCTCACACGTTTATGGCTGTTCAAACGTTGACACCTACACGCTTTTTCGAAACTAAATGAGGCAGTCTTATTTAAGACCAAATGCAACACCTGTAAAGTTATTCTTATGCCCAGCAAAAAATAACCATTAACTCCTTCCTCATGAAAGCTGCCGGGCTTGCTTTGGAAAGTCTCAAGTTGGTAGTGGCTGGCTTCAGGCCCTGACTCTGAGCCTCACATGACCTCCGGAGCTCTGACAGATAGACAAGACTTCCCCCTCAGAAAGATGCGGAGGGAGAGATAATGTTACTGTTCGAATTTGCCTCTTGAAGCTTTTCAAGTTGAAGCCTCCTTCTTTATCACAAACTTCTGGTGTCTTTCATAGTGAGGAGGGAGCCTCAGCTGCTTCGTTCCCTCTAGTGACCTGAGTCTAATATTTTAAAAGCCAGAAATGAAAATAGCTTTTCTAAAGATATTTCCTGGAATTTTTAATGTACTGCCTTGATTCTCTTTTTTTTTTCTTTTTTTTCCCCCTGCCAATTATAAACCACCATTTGGAGGGCTTATGAGCAATGTAAGTCCACCTCATCTAATTAAACCACATTGTTTTAAAAGCTTGAACAGTTTTCACGTCTACAAGACTTGTCTGAATAATAAACTGCTAGAACTAGAATTCTGAGTGTCTTTGGAGAGCCAGGGTTTCATCTGCTGAGCGCAAAGGGCCAGGCACTCAAAGAGTTAAAGAGTGTTCCCGCATTGCTGGGTAGGTTAATATCACAGCTGCCTGGTAAAGCATTATCCCCCTCCCTCACTTAACAAAAGCCTCCTTTTGCAAACAGACTCCCACTTTCCCCCCAAGTGTCCAAAGGTGTTTACTGAAGTAAATCTGCCTAAATCCTTCATTGCTTGGGTCATGGGGGGGGGAATAGGAGGGGTGGAAGGTGTAAGGATAATCTCTTTTCGTAAATTCTGTAAATCTTCTGGGGAAAAAAAATCAGGAATCTGTGTCACATGTTTATGTACAACTTCTAATATATCTTAGTTTTGGTCTTATAAGTGAAATATGCCACAGTGGCTTTTGGAAAAGCCCCCCCGCCACATACACACACATCTCAAATAATTCACTGTGCTATTTGGAGAGATGTACTTCCAAAGTTGTATGTGAGTATGTGTGTGTGTGTGTGTGTGTGTGTAATGTATTGTATGTGTAATCTAATTGTCGAAGAAAAACTGTTGGTATCTCCAAGTGGTTTCAGAAAGGGGAGGAAGGGACAAGACAGCTTAGGAGCAAGATAACATAGCTGAAAAGTTGTCACGAGAGGTTTCTGCTCTTGCCGTGGTCTCGTTCCAGTGCCATTAACTGCATGTTACTTTTGCATGTTGAAAACGGAGGCAAATAACACTGTAAAACCTGACAGGTCGGCCTGCAAGGGTTTAAACAATTCCCAGTAAGAAGGAGCCCTTTAGGCACAAACTTTCTCTCTCAAGAGATCGTGAATACCACCAACCCCTCCCTACAAATCTTAAAGCATCCAGTTTGAGATACAAAAAGGCTGTCATCTCACAAATGTTAAACATACTAAAAAAATCTGAAAAAAAAAAGTATGGAGAAGGTGTGAAAAACGTGGCACTTTACAGCCCTCAAAGCTTTTTAAAATAGAACAACTTTTCCCCCTAAAATTCTTTTCAGAGAATTTTTTTTTTTTCCTTTTTGGCTCATTTGAGAGTTTCTTTCTTGGCTTTTTTCCCCTTTCATTTGAAAATATGAATTATCATAAAAAGTCAGGGGGGAAAATGGGAAAGTCTTTTTCAGTTTTTCTGAGGATTTATCAGTGTGTTTAGACTGGGTGTGAGTGCCTGTCACTGAGGCCAGACCAGGGGCCCAGCCTTCAGCTTGCCCGTCCCCCACCCCCACCACAGTAAACACTCATAGTTATTACAGCGAAATCCTGGGGAGCTCTCAGGGGCGGGAAGTCCACACACCTGACCCCAATCCCAACAGGCTTCTGGGGTAGAATCTGATCCTTCTCTGACACTTTTTACCTCAAGTGTCGAGCGGGTGGCCATGAATAGTACAGACATGCCATCTTGTAACACTATACGCCTGTCAGGAGGGACAGGGCCTGGTAGAGCATCAACTATGTGAGGCTGGTAACTAGGGGAAGCCCAACAAACAGCCACAAACACCTAAGTTATTTTACTCAGCGAGTCCCCTCTGCCTCTCTCCTCTCTCTCCCTCTCTCTCTTTTCATCTTGGCTTTCTGTGGCAGAATGCAAATGGGGCCTGCCGGCGGTGAAAGGGCTGAATTGTGATTAAGAAGAAGAAGAGCCCCTTTCTTTGTTCTCCCCTCAGGGGATGTTTACTGGGAGAGACACAGCGGATCAGATATGAAAGGCATTCAGGTCAGCATTGATGTGAGCGAAAGTGAAATCATACCTAAGGCGTTCAAAAGACCGCCGTGTCAGGGGTTCAGCTAACGGTACAGCTGCTGTGTGTGTGTGTGTGTGTGTCTTCCCGGAGAGGCAAAAATCTTTCTGCACGGGATTTTTTTCTCTCTAATTTACTACAAAATTACAAAAGTCCCCCCTGCACTCCATGTACTTCCTACCACACAACGCAGGAGTTAGTATTTTCTCTCCTCCTGTACCACACCTGAAATCAGACCAACTTCTGGTAACTGTGTTACCTAAATGTACCAGCAAGGCACCATCTGAACTGTGAAATCTGTTTTTTTCTAAACAGGTGTATTCTCGTGAGCTACATATATGCATAATATGTAGGGGGGAACTGAGAGAAGAGAAAAGCCAAGAGACACACACATGGATGGCTTTCCCCCTGACATCCCTGAGAAGAAATGCCACACACACACACACACACACACACACTCTCTCTCCTCTCTCTCTCTCTCTCTCTCTCTTTCTCTCTCTCTCTCTCTCTCTCTCTCTCTCTCTCTCCACATAAAAACAGCACAGAACACCTTAAAAAGAAATCCTTTATTTACTTTGTAACTACTAGTTACACTTTTCTTGAGAGCTTTCACTCTGACACAACTGTCGTCCAAGATAAAAGTATTTGGCACATAGCTATTAAGGCAAAGGTTTCCACAGGGCTTACTGATTACTATCGGTCCCCATTTAAAAATGCTTGATGAAGAAATACTTGGATCTTACTTTTTAAAAGTTTACACTTCCCAAAGCCCAAATAGTCATTCAATAGATTTTCCAAGTGGTAAGCTGATGCTGTTGGCGTAAACAGAGCTATATAAATATATACAAAATTCACAAATCACAGCAAACATACATATAACAAGGAGGTGCCGGATGTTTCAAAGCTTAAAAATAAAAAGGAAAATCACATTTCATCTTCTGATTGCTAAAGAAGGAAAAGAAATAAAGAAGGAGGGAATGGGGTGACATGTATTGGTTTTAAATCATCCTTCCCTGTGCTTGAATTATTTTTTTCAACCTTCACATCTTTGCTAAAAAGCATATTTGGGCTTATGTTAACATCTGCTTTTGTGGTGACATTTAATTCTGTATATTTTCAACTAGTGTTTCTGCATCACAGATTTTCCTTCTTTATCTCTCTGCTCTAAAAAGACAACCAAAGAGCAATCAAAAAGGTGTCTGACTTGGCCATTCAGACAATTGCCCCCTTGTGGGAATGCGGGAATGAATGGTACAGTGGACACCCCAGCACCATTGACGTTATAAACATGTAAATGAAACACATTAGGGCAGACAATCAATTGTCTGTGAGCACTGCAGACCTGCGCTCCCTGTCTCTGTGACAGGCACAAAATAGTGTCTACCTTGGGAAGCCACGGTGCTGAAGAGGAAAAGGACAAAGAATTCCCTTTCACACACAAGAAAATGCACCTTAAAAGCCCTGGAAGAATGCAGATGACAAAAACTGTTGTAAGGAAAGGCTCTCCCACATCTTGGAATAAACACGGCTTTGCTAGAGAACTAGCAACGTCTTCCTTTCCTACCTTCAGGAAACATTTTCCCCAGGAAATATTCTTAATATGGTATTAGGGTCTTTGATTACCTCTTGGAATTTTCTTTAAGCAAATAAGGAAAGAAAGAAGAGATAGACACATGTGAAATCTATGACGTAGCAGTTTAGTAGGGAACTTTTGTCTTGGCTTTACCCGTGTTTGAGAATAAATGCTGAAAGGCATGAATTTATTTTTACTTGGCAACAGAGAAGCAATGCAAGGTTTAAAACCCTTAGCCTACCTTAACCCCTGGTGGACCGTAATAGGGACTCCAGCAGCCTGGCTACTGGACCTGCTATGGAGCAATGTGTGTTTCTACCCTAACTGACTTAGTTTTTCCAAATCAAAATAAAACAAATAGATCCATGTAGATACACAGCCCCTAGCCTTGTATGTGTGCAGCATGACAGAACTTGTACAAGATCTGCACAGAGAGAACAGGATGGAGATGGATATCCTTGGAGCGCCCTCAGAATTGGTACCTGCCACACAACTGCTTGAGTGCTTCACAGTCTGGAAAACAGCCTCCCTATGAGCCATCAACTTCTCGAAAAAAGCTGCTTGCAAAAGATTTGCATTCTTGCAAAGACAACCCAGTGTGCAGTGGACTGTGCTCGGAGGAAACTTGCCTGCCTCAGTGTGTGCTGTGGGCTCTGACACTCAGTTGCCCTCCCCACCTTCATCTCTCAGGCAGCAGAGCTGGGAGCTTCGTCCTGAAGGAGGGGGCTTCATACCCTTTTCTTTCCACTCAGGCAACTCTGAAACAGGAACACCTTCACTTTCTCTAAGGAACTGGTGAGGAGCGAGGGCTCATTGCAAACAGGGAATATCAGTTCTGCTCATCTGTTTCTCCCCCAGATAGACAGCCTTGAAAACATTCAACTTGATCCCTTCCCTTTACCAACTGTGCAGGCTAAAGGTGCCTGGAAAAGCTCCTTCACTCCCCCACAGTTCCCAACTCATCAGCAGAAACTTTGGAGAAAAAGCAAAGGCAACTCTTCTCTCCTTCCATTTTCTTTTTCTTTCCTCCTAATGTAGTTTTCTTTTAAAAGACAACTTCATCTTCTTTTCTGAAACAAGCACTATGCAGATACGATTTTTGTTACAACGTGCATGTGCCTATGTGTGACTTCGCAGAGGCTGGTGCCGGAAGGGAGCAGGCTAGGGAGACAGACACTTCTTCCCAGGCTCTGAGGGAGGTCAGAGGGAAGCTGGAGCATCCCAGGACCAGCTGGCTGAGCCAGGGGCAAAGCAACAAACTTTGCAAGTTACCAACAGGCTAGGCTGCCCCCGTGGCAGCAGCAGCAGCAGCAGCAGCAGTAGCAGCAGCAGCCTGGCATCCCCCTGTCCGAGTGTTGATTCCTCACTCCAAGGCTGTGTGAAGATAGTGGGGTATAATCAGGGGAATGAAAGGAGCTGCTGGGTTTCCCCCCTGCACTCCAGCTTTAGGGAAAGTGTTACAAAGTGAGTCAGGTGACTGAAGATCATCTGACTGAACTTTCTTGAAACCGACACACATTCTTGTCTTCGGCAACTTGCTTTTCGCCTCCTTCGCGCTCACCCCACTCCCCTTTCTGCCTGCACATCTTATTTTCTGGGAAGAGATTTCCTCCTTTCCATGTGGGGGAAAGGAGACTGTCTGCCTGCTCTGGGTTAGCTTAGCCCTTGCACTGTCTTTGCCAGGCGTCTTGCTCTCCTAAGAATCTGGAAGCTTGGGATTTAGATTCTTGCTTCTCTGTACATTCATTTTCTCCAAACTGTGTCTTTCTCCTTTGCTTTTTAATAACTGCACAGCATTGTTTTCTAGCTCATGACTTCAGCCAGCTTTTCACACACACACACACACACACACACACACACACACACACAGTGTTTTATGTGTATCTCCTTGTCCCCTTAGTCTATATATACACTGCTGACTTCATTAAAATTATATAAAGTGCCATTCTAGATTCCTGGATGACCATCTTTTTTTCTACTTTTAGCTTCTACTTCTATGACTTTTATTGCCATTCTTCCTTTCCAGGAATTGCTATATGATGTTGATAGGCATCGTCATATTCAGTGTTATCAGCAAAGACACAAGCTCAAAAGTGACATCTTTTCCATGAATCCAGGAAAGAAGAAAAATCCACTCAGTTCAGATAAATCCTGGCAATTCCCAAAGGAAAAGGCACTGGACACGTGTTTGATGAGAAAGAAAATGAAAAAGATGGGGGGGGTCTCTTCTACCTGCCGCTCAAAACCAGGACATTGCTCAGTCTCATTAAACCAAATGAAAACACTGACAGGTAACCCATTTACAGCATGTTTTCTCACAGATTATTTTGGAAAAGACACAGGTAACGGTCAAAGTTAGAAAAGCTGTAAGCAACAGACAGGCTTGACGTTAAATGTGCGGGGTCTGGGCTGAATTCCTTAGAACACGTAATGCAACTTTCCATTTCGGAGTGTGGAGGCTTCTCCCAGATTAGTGGCCCGGTGGTGGAGAAGTGGACGCAGTGTCCAGGACTGCACAGCTCCTTGGCACTCCCTTCCACCTGCGAGGCCCCTTCACCGCTAGACCCAGAGGGTCCCCAGGAAGCTGGGATCTCTCTCTTTCCCCAGAACTGGGCTTTGACCTGACCTCAATGCTGGGGCCAGGCTGGTCATCAGTGGCAAAATCCTACAGGGGGTGGAAGGAGGAAGGCGAGAAGAAACACTCTAAATAGTCTTCTCTATGTCTTCCCTGCAAAAGAATACTTTTGGTAACCGTGCTTTAAATCTCATGCTCTCTCTTTAAAAAAAAATGACTGTTTAACATAAGAAAAAAAGCCTCCTTGACACAAAGCTTTTGTTATCCAGTTGATCAGAAACGTGCTTTAGATACTTGTAAGAGGGGGAAAAAAGCCCCACAACAGACATTGATTTTAGAAAATCAATAACCAACATTTAATAAAAGGAACAGAAGAAACACAAGAGAGGAGAGGGGAACATTAGGTGTAATTTTAGTGTCTACTAAATTACCCAGAGATGGGGGGGCTCTGTGTTAGGGCCACCTTAAATAATGCCAGAACCAGAGTGAAGAAAAATTAAATTAAGAGGGAGACAGGGAGACAGAGACAGACAGACAGACAGACAGACAGAGAGAGAGACACTTGAAAAGAGGCAGCCTGATGTGAATCTTGGGGAAGCAGCTCGGAATATATTATTGTACTTGTTTTTTGTAATACTAAGCCAAGCAAATAGATCAAAGACAGCACAAAGAGGAAAGGCAGGATAACATAACGAACAGTTTCTGACTGAAATTCCTCTATCACTCCCCCATATGGTTCGACACCTCCGCCACAACAAGCACAAGACACGCGCACACACACACACACACACACACACACACACACACGAGAGAGACAGGGAGACAGAGACAGAGATAGAGAGACAGAGACAGAGGGGGAGAGAGGGAGAGAGACAGGGAGAGCGAGCGAGCGCATCATTTGTCTCTAATCAGAATTCTCCGCTCTTTGTGTTTGTCACTCCAGCGCCCGCGCGCGCCCCGCCGCCCCTCCAGCGCCCGAGCCGGCCGGCGCGCACCGCGTCCCCGCTCGCGGAAAGTTGCTCCAAGTGGCCCGGGCGGCGCGGGCCGGGCGGGCGCCCCGCGGAGCATCTGCGCGGCCGCGGGCGGGCCGAGGGCGAGGCCGGGAAGTTCCCGGCCCGCAGGGCTCCGTCCTCCCCGCAAACTCCGCGCCGCCCGCGCCGCCGCGCCCGGCCGCAGCCCGCTCCCGCCCGGCCCGCGCGCTCCCGCCCGCCCCTCCGTCCGCGTTCCCACGACCGCGGCCGCCCCCGCCCCGCGCCCCGTCCCGCCGCGCGCCCCGCTCCGCGTCGGCCCTCGGCCCGCGCCCTCCCGCCGCAGCCCCGCGCCGCCCGCCGCCCGCCGCCCGCGGCCCCGCGCCGCGCTCCGCCCCGCGCCGGCCCGGACCGTTACTCGGCGGGCGGCGCGGGCGCGGCACGAAACTTTGCGCCGGCCGCCTCGGAGCGGCCGGCCGAGGGCCCTGCGCGGCGGCGGCCCCCGGCCCGGCCCGGCGCCCGCTCACCGTGCTTCCTGCGCGGGTTGGCTTGCTTGCGCCTCTTGCAGCGGGGGCCGTCCGCCATGATCGGCTGCCTCATCGGTGGCGCTCAGACGGCGGTGCGCATGGACGCGGCGCCCTGCTCCGGCGGCTCGCGGGCTCGATCTGGCGAGCAAACACACGGCAGTGTGGGCATCGCCCGCGCCCATGGAGACGCGCGCGGGCGGCCCCGGGGACCCGGCCAGGGCCCGGGCCAGCGCCCATCCGCGCCCCGGCGCCAAAGCGAAACTTCGGCGCCCCCTCCCCGCCCCCACGGCCCGGGCCCGGCGCTTTGTGTTACTGTGCGGGGCGTGCGCTCGCGCGGCACCGCAGACCCGAATTACATCTTCCCAGTGAGTCACAACTGCTGACCGTACGAGGGAGTGCAGGGCGGCGCGGCGGGGCTGCCGGGCCCTGGCCGGCAGACCCCTCGCTCCGAAAGTGCTCAGCCCGGCGGGGGAGCCTGGGGCGAGGCGAGGCTCGCTCCCCCCCACATCTCCCCCCCCCAATTCCCAAGAGGAAAGAAACAAACAAACAACGCGAAACAGCCTCTGGGTGAAGTACACTCGGGCAAATTGATAATAGTAATTATAGGAAGCCCGCTCGCCTCGCGCCCCCTCCCCTCCCCTTTGGAGCTCACGGAGGCACTGTCACCCCCTCCGTCCCCAAATCAACATTTCCCATTTCACGCAGCAATAAGAAATATAATTATAAGCCTCTTTGGACACTGCCACCCCCCAGCACCATCACTTGGACAATATTTACTGAAGTATTCCCCCCACCTCGCTCGAACACACGCTCCCCCACGCTAGTGCCCTTAAATAGTTCCAGCAGAAAAAAAAATTTTTTCCCCTTCAAGAAAGGAAAGAGAAAGTCCAACCACTACAGCAATACTTTTAAGCGCTACTAAAGGATCATATCCTTTCTGGCTTCGAAACTTTTGTACCTAAAAATCGAGAGAGGCGCCGCATTTTTTTTTTTTTTTTTTTCAGCTCAAACTGTCAAAACTTGGAGAAGGGGAAACGCGGAGGCAGGCAGGAGAGGAGAATCCTGAAACTCGGTGGAGGTTGGGAAGATGCTGTGCCTCGAGGATTAGTTTAAACAGGGGGCTATAAAAGATGTAACAGATGCAAACTGTAACACAGGGCCATTAACCCTTTCCCTGCCGCCGAGCACGCTCGGTCCCCACGCCCCGCACCTATTGTCTCCGGTGCTAGAAGCTGTGGAAAACCTGGAAAGTGAGTATCAGCTTCCACGCGTTTGCTGAGGGGGTGGGGGTGGGGGGCCGAGAGAAGGGGAAGTGGGTGTTTCAGAAACCACCTTGAATTTACCTAGGCACACACAGCAGGAGACTTTTAAGTTTGACACATTTTTTTAAAAAACATCTTTTCTCTTTGCCTGTTCTATTGCTTTTAGATTGTTGGGGGAAAAAAATCTTGAAATAAGGAAAAGGTCTTACAAGTGTCTGGATGAAACAGCTGGCCTGTCTGTATCCAGGCTGGGACTCGCACACGATTGCATATAAATACATGTTTAATAAAGTAACTTGGTAGTTTTATGAGCGTGGGTATGTGAGAGGGAGAGAGGGCATTCGTGCTGTAAACTTTATCTCTGGCTGTTATTCCTAACTCTGGAGTAAGTAATCTAGCCCTCATCGTTACAGGGGGAGCATGTGAAATATAGAAGTAGGTGGGAGATAAACACATTCATGTGAGTAGGGCTCACCGCTGTTCCTGGGAACTCCTGTCTCTCCCTTGACTTTTCAGTGCCATAGTGTGGGATGGGTTCTGTGTGTGTATGAGTCTGCTATTATATCCACGTCTACAATTTAAAATATAATTTCATAAGTTACCCTAATTTAAAACCCTGATATCCTGACAGCAGTTTGCTTCCCAGCTGTAGAGACCCCCCCTACACACACTTTGGTAAACGACTCAAGTTCCATGAGGACTTTCACTTCTTTATTTATAATCACAGAAGTGAGGTGTTACTTCACACACATATATATACAAAGAATGAAATAAAGAAATGAAACTCGCTAAGCAGACAAAAACAGGCAACTTTCTGCTTAGAAAACAGCCTGCTCCGGTGGGAGAGCATGGACTGCTGTATCTAAGAGAAAGACTTGCCCCCAAATTTGGTGGATCTGTTATCTATCGAGTTTTATAATTATTAACAGGTATTTGCCAAGTTTTAATGGCCGAATAGAATGAATAGGAACTAGATGCGAAAAGAGAGCAGAAGCTCTCCCTCGATGAGTTTTGATGCCAGCCATACAGTTCTCAATAAAACTTTTCCCAGATTGGGTAGCAAAAGCACCTTTGGTTACCTGAGTGGACAGGTACAGGGCACAGTATTTGGGAGAGGAAAAAAGGAGAGAAAGGGAAGGAGAAAGCGAGCAGGAGAAAGCGAGGAAGCCACTCTTGGGAAAAGCGTGCTATCAAGAGCTAAACCCACCTGAAATTCCCACCCGCAGCCGCCCCTTCCGACTCCACGCTCACGTCCCCACGCGAAATGAGAAAATTAGGAAAGGAGGACGGGGGACGAGCACACCACAAAAGGGTAAAAAGAGAAAAAAGGGGGAAAAACCTACCTGCGAAGTCTTGTTTGTAGTTTTGGCCAGAAATGGTGAGAAGAAAAAGCATGAAGAAGCCGCGAAGTGTGGGGGAGAAAAAGGTGGAAGCGAAGAAACAGCTCCGGGAGCAAACTGTACAAAACCTCACCAAGAGTGTCGGGAGGCAGGACCGTTATTCCTGCGGAGCAGGTTAGAACTGATCTCTTTTGGCCACTCCAGGAAACAAACCTGGGGACGGACTGACGTGTTACGCCTCTTCTAATGACATTTTTTTCTTTTTCTTTTCTGTAGGAGAGACCCTGAAACACGCGCCACCTATCTTTGTGGGGAGGGATAATTGAAGCGCCCTGAGCGTGAGCATCATGTGAAAACGTGATCGCCAAGTTTCTCTCTGGGAAAGGATCTGGGATAGATTATACCTTGAAGTCTCCGCAAACGCTTTAGTGGAAGAAATGAAATTCCACCTCCCTCCCTTCCTCTCTCCCTCCCTCTCGCCTCCCTCCCTCCCTCCCTCCCTTCTCC
>PVLD010001094.1:211761-222437 GCA_004027595.1 Dinomys branickii | reverse complement strand
CTTCTCTATAATTTGGTATTTCCTTTAATGTTTTTGTGTTAACTAATGTGAAGATAACTATGTAATACAACATCCAGTTCTAATTCCCTACTGTATTCTGTATAACTTTGTATTTTCTATATTGTTTATGGCTTTTCCGGTTCATATGTCTCCATTCTTTTGTCTTTAAAATAAAATTTAAAAAAAAATAAAAAATAAAATGCAAATTGTTGGGCGTAGTGGCTCACACCTGTAATCCCAGCACTTGGGAGGCTGAGGCAGGAGAATCATTGTGAGTTCAAGACCAGCCTGGGCTACAAAGTGAGCTCAAGGCCAGCCTGAAGTGCACAGTGAGACTCTGTCTCAAAAAGACAAAAAAAATGAAAATTAAAACAACACAGATTCCACCTTACTGCAGAGAGAATGGCAATCATCAAGAAATCAAAAAACAACAAATGCTGGTAAAGCTATAGGGGAAAAGGAATTGTTGGTGAGAGTGCAAGTAGCTAGTACAACTACTTTAGAAGTCAGTACGGAGATTCCTCAAAAAATTAAAGTTAGAAATTCCATTAGACCCAGATATTCCCCTTCTAGGTACCTTCCTGAAAGATTTAAAGACATTGTATTACAGTGATGCATGCATACCAATGTTTATAGCAGCTATAACTTGGAAGCAGCCTATATATCCATTGACCAGTGAGTGGATAAAGAAAATGTGACATCTATAAACAATGTGGTGCTATTCACCCATAAAGGACAAATGTGAGTCATCTGCAAGAAAATCGATGCACCTTGTAATCATGTTTAGTGAAATAAATCAGACATAGAAGTTTAAATATCACCCAAGTTTTCTTAAAGAAGAAATGCAAACTATAATTCAAGGAGCAAAATAACAGATAATAGGAAACAGACCTTTTGCAAATGGGAAGGTGGAGTAGAGATGGAAGGAAGGAAAAACAGGATTAAGATTAAGATGTAACAGGTACAGACTCCTCAGGATGCTTGTCTCTATTATGTATTCCAAATGTGTACTAATAAAAACAAAAGAGAATCCATTAACATGAACACAAGAGACATGTACAAAATGTTTATAGAGTTTGCTCACAGCAGCCAAAAGTGGAAACAATATAATATTTGATAATACACTGCCCTACCTTTACCGTACATCAGTGTTGTGCACACTTTTCTGAATGACTTCCATGCTGTTTTATATTTTATAGAAACACACCTAATGGTACAGTACATAAAGTTCCTTATGCTTCCCCCCTGCCCACCTCTATACCTAATCACCATGATAACTTCTGACTTAAACATATTCATCTGGACAGACCACAGCCTCCTGTCCCCCATCCTGCCACTCTGTCTCCACCACCCGGACACTTCTCCATGCCTCACTTTGGCATTCCTCCTCTGCCAGGCAGTCTCCAACTTCACTCCAAACCCCAAGTCAGATGTGACCTCCTTTCAGACTCTTCTTTGAATTCCCACTCCGACAAGGCTGAATTAAACCCTTCTGTTATAATTTTTCATGACATCTGATGTTTTAGGTGAGGGTGTATCAACCTTGACACTGTCAACATTTTGGATTCAATGATTTCTATTGTGAGGGCCTGTTGTGTGTACCTGAGGATTTCTTTTTAGTATCCCATTATGGCTTGCGTCTAGTTGTCCCCCCAAAACCTCATGTGGTCATATGTGGGGCTTTTTCAGAGGTGGCTTAATCTAGAGTGTGTGATGCTTGAGCCAAGGGTGTGAGTTCATTCAATTAGTCCACTGACTAGTTTGGCATAGTTCGAGGTAGAATTAAGGGTGCCCCATTCCAAGTGTGCGTGCTACCTGCCCTAAGGGGAAACAGCCCGCATAAAATACAAGGGACAAAAGGGGAGGCTGTGGTTGCCACTTGTCCGTTACCACTTGTAGTTTGCTGCTTCCTTCTTTGGCTGTTTCTCCTCTACGGTGGTCCTCTGCCACCCTAACTTGGAGCCAGCCAATTATGGACTGAGACCTCTACAAACACTGAGGCAAAATAAACCTTTCCTCCTTTAACTTTGAGTGCCAGCAATGAGAAAAGTAACTAAGACACATCCTCAGCCTCTTCCACTAAATGCCATTAGCATCATGCCTTGCAGTGGAAACAAACGTCCCCTGGGCAGCCCAAACTACCTGTTCGAGAACCACTTCTCTAGCACTTTTTTTTTTTTTTTTTTTGGCGGTACTGGGGATCAAACTCAGGACCCTGTGCTTGCTAGGCAGGCGCTTATTCCACTGAGCTATATCCCCAGCCCTAGAAGACCATTAAATACCATCTCTTTCCATACCTGAGAGGGAAGCAGCCAGCAGGAGGGGTGGAAGCACTTGCTCAGGTTCTCCCAGATTCCCCAGCCCACCGAGTCATTCTTCCTGACTAAGACTCTAGACGGAGAAATAGCAATGGTTTGAACACCACGTGCCTCTGACATGGCAGTGGGGTGTCATTCCATGTCCCTAGCCTCTACTCTGTTCCCTGCATCAGCAGCGAAGGACATGAACTTTATTCTGTCCATATCTGTATTCTTCGAGGCTGGTACGGGGCTGGCTCACGCCAGATCAGCATATATCCTATGGTCCATCTAGTCCCCACTCTTGCTGCTGTCGGTGGGTTCCTGTAACCAGGACATGCCTAGCAAAAGCCACATGCACTCACTGCAGAGAATCAAGAAAACCACCCCTCTGTGATTGCTGCTTCTGCTCCTGGACATTGCTTTCTAGAGGGAGCCTGACACAGGGAGAACCTCCAGTGTTTAGGACAGAGCAGAGTTTTGCAGTATCATAATAAGACCGCCAGGGGGCGATGTTCCCTCGCCAATGCCTCTACAGCCTTCCTCCTTCAACCAGCTCCTTCCCAAGCATCAGCGTGTACGTCAGAAGGAGGCAGGTGGCCTATTCCCTTCTCCCAGTGGAGGGAGGGGATTCTGCAGTAGATTGGCCTTGTGGGCCACAGGGTCTAAACTTACACACACCTGACCATGAGCCACCTCCCTGGGGCTTCTCCTTCCTCCTGGCCCGCATGCACTTGACAGTCCCTTCTGCCGAGCCTGAGCACCGCCAGCCCTGCGAGTGAGGCGAGGAGGTGCACTGCTCCATCCCAGCTCCGAGCTGGCCAGCAACACCCATAGGGCACTCGGGCTTCTCACCACTACTTTCCCCTCCTCAGGAGACTGCTGATGCTGCCTCAGTCCTGCTTCCTGGGCTGCTCACCCTGGACTCTTCCCAGGTGCAACCCCAGGTTCTCCAGCCCTGGATCTTTGGTCCAGCCAAGGCATTGGCTCTCTCACCTGCACAGGGTACAGGAACATGAGGTGTCCTCCAGGATCTCATGAGCCAGAGCCTCTCCAAGGCCAGTCCTTGTGCCTGCCCCTCCTTCCTGTCTTGCCCCTCTCTGCTCCCATGAGAAATTGTGCCCCTCACGAGCGACCCCTCAGCACACTCCCACCTCCGCTCCACCTTCATCCTTAGAAGTAGAGTCTTGAATGAGTTGAGATCCTTGCGCCAGCGCTTATCAACCGAACTGTCACCTAGCTTTTTAGAGCCTGGTTTCCTCGTCTGTGGTGTGGGAGGGAAATGGTCACCCTTTGGAGAGTTTTGTAAATGAGATGCTGTGTGTCTGCTACAGAGCCAGGCACATCGCAGGCAATGTATAAATGTTCCCGTCCCCCAGTTCTCCACACATGCGCACCAGGCTGGACACTGGCATATGTGGTCACCAGTGTGCACCACATGTAGTCAGCTGGTTATTACTGTCCTATTTTAAGGACAAGCAAACTGAGACAAAAGAGGTCAAGAAGCTTTCCCAGGTCACAAGTGAGGACCTGAAAGCAGAAACTCAGCCAGTGCTCCCAGCTGCACCTGCAGCCTCTGTGTTTGAGCGGCTGAAGCAGAGTCTTGTTGCCGGCGCCCTCCACCAGCTTGACCACCTCTGCTCATGGCTCTGCAGAAGCACCCAGCACCACTTCTCGGAGAAAAGAGGCCTATTCACTTTTTAAATTATTATTTTCAGTCAGATTCCGTTTCATTTGAGAGACTTGAAAAGTAGCATCCTGGGGTTCTTGAGAAAAACGCTGGTGTTCGTTCTGATTTTCTCCATGGATGCCATGACCTTGGCAAAGAGGGAAGCAGAGCAGGCAAGCCCAGCTTGTAAAGCTACCTGTATTCCAGCGGCTCAGACCCAGACACCCAGCAGGGGGCGCAGCTGCCTTCCAACCCGGTCAGGCTGGAGCGCGGAATAGAACTCCCAGAAGGTCACATCATTGCAAAGGCGCAGTGGAATTGAACACGACACCGTTTGCCAAAAACGAGACACTCACTTGCCCCACAGAGTGAACAGCTGCAGGGGGTGGACACACTGGCCTTGCAGACCTTGGGAGCACGCACACGCTCTGAGAGAGGGCAACCCGAGGCACCAGCTGTCCCAAAGGCCCATGAGAAAGGACCTCGGAGGTTTAGAGAGGAATCGTGCTGCCCAGCCAGGTGCCCAGGTCTCTTTACTGCTCATCCAGTGCCCTGCGTGCCCGGGTCTCACTCGTGTCACCGGTGATCACCTGAGTGATCACCACTGGCCTTCTAGCTCCTCGGGCGGGAAAGGCCACGGAGGCACTCCGGCCACTCCGTCTGCCACTCCTGGAACAGAGGCGTCTGTCCTGAACTTTTAATAAACAGCCCGCCTCTAAGTGCCTGCTTACTCTAAGCTTACAGCCCTCAATTAATCGTGTCTCTCTGTCTCTTGCAAAGTTGGCTCGCAGTTGCCCACGTGACCTCTTTCAGCAAGTGCAAGGAGGGACTGCAACTCCCCACGTGGCCACTGGAGGGAGCCTTAGGCTCGTGGCTGTGGCAGGAAGCTGTGAGCAGGACTTCGTGGGCTGGAGGGACAAAATTCAGAGGCTGGCACACTCCCACCCACATCGGGACGTTCCTAAGTGCTCTCTACACGCCAAGCTTTGGCTCCTTCAGTTCTCGCGGGGCCCTGAACGGGAGGTTCCTTGATCTCCAACCTCTCCTGCCAGCAACGATAGCAAAATCCTGGGCTACTTCGCAGTGTCTGGGTTGAGTGGGGATTGAGACCACCGGGGAGAGAAAAGGAGAGAAGAACAGCAAATCAGGGGCTGAGACCAGAGAGCCAGGGCGGAGACGCAGACGGGAAGGGAGGGTGCGAGTGCTAGGCAGGGGGGCGCGAAATAGCGGGCAAAGGATTAGAGCAAGGACGGCAGGTAGGGGGAAACGTAGGGAGAAGTTTAAGCCTCCTTATACCACCCTTCCTGCAGGCCCCAAACCTCCATCCCCTCGAAAGATCGACGCCCTCCCTGTGGTGTCTGCTATGGCTCCCAGCCTGCCTTGTTTACTTACCTGATCCAGCTGCAGTCTCCTGATGCCAGGCGAGGACTTGGGCTTGGTACAGGCGGGGGAGGCCAAGGTCCCAGAGCAGGAATCAGAGAAGAGGAAGTGGGTGAGCTTGCTGGAACGGAACACCCAGTGCACAAAGCCCAGTGCTGCCCTTCTGGATTACACCTCCTCGCCTCACCTAAGTTTCACCTCCCTTATCTGCAGTGGGGATAGGGTTCGGCTGTCCCGAGGTCTGAAGGACTGTCATTCAGACATCAGCTGTCCTTGGCAAAGGGCCAGGCTAGGACGCAGGGGCGCCTTCCGAAGGGTCACCCAGCTGGTGGCTTCACACATCCTGCCCCTTGCAGACCAAGTCACTCTACCTGGGTCCCTCCTTCCTTTCTGGGGCTTCTGCTCCACAGGCCCCATCCCTCTTGCTCAGACTTCCATGCCCCCAGTTCCCTCCAGCTCTTTCCTCCACCCACAGTGCCTGTAGCTGAGTGCCTCGCAGCCACACATACATAGGGATCTTTCTCACCACATAATCCTCCCCATTACCAGGAGACGGCAAGCTGCGACTAGTACTCTGAGCAGAGCCAGGGCCAAGGCACCAAAGAGGCCGGTCTGCTCCCTGGGTCTCCTGGCCCCAGAACTCACCCTGCTCTCCGCAGTGTCTGCGCCACACACAAAACACCGGAAGCTTTGCCCTGTGGCCCCAGACTGTGTCCTCTGTCCCTGAGATGGCAGCCTTCTAGCTTCTGAGGGCTGGTCCCCTGGACAGAGATAAGGTGATACCCTAGGCTGTCCCTGTACTGCCCCATCCCAACCGCAGGCCTTTCCTGTCCTCCCTTCTCCAGGGCAGAGAAGCGTCTGGACTGACCCAGCCTGACTCCAAGTCTGAGAAAGCGGACACACCGGGAGGCAATCCAGAAGAGGGGACCACGAAGCCTGGAGCACCCCCACCCGGCGTCCAGTGTAGCTCCCCAATCTCTCCCTCCAGTGCGACCCTTCCTTTCTAGTTGCCTCCGCCTGCAGTCTGCCCAAACTGAACCCAGCAGTTTTTGCATCTCCAGTAACTTTGACTTTTTTAGTTTGACACAAGGTTTCACTGGGTTGCTAAATGGCCCAGACTGGGTGGGAGCTTGCAGTCTTCCTGCCTCAGCCTCCTAGAATGCTGGGACTACAGGTGTGGTCAACACACCCAACCACAGCCATGTCTCATGACATATCCAACTCCAAGTGCCAGAGTTGCTGCCATAGCTATATTTCTTACTCTGGACTCTTTCTCCACCACCCTTTAGCAGTTGGGTGGTGACCACTTCTTCAACCCCTTAGCATTGTCACAAGCCTGGCCCCAGAGAGGAGCAAGTGCAGCCTCCACGGCTGCCTCTGAACCCACAGCGCGCTCATTCAGGCCGCTGGGACGCGCAGAATTCCCAGTTGCACCTCTCTTCTTCTAGCAATCAGTCCTGGGAAGTCCGGCTGCGTGGGTAGACACACAGCATAAAAGCAGCATCTACCTGCCAGCAGCTACCAAGGCCACAGGCCGGTGTTGAGCACTGTCACCTGAGCAGAAACAATGCGTATACTATAAACGCTGTCACAGCACATAGGGGAGAGAACTTGCCCTTTCCTTCCTCTTTCCTGCTTTCCACTGACTGGAATGCAGTAGTCAAGGCAGAAGCTGGAGCAACCGTAATGGGCTGCATTTTGCCATCAGCAGAGCAACAAAACTGAAGGATCCTGGGTCCCTGAACAACTTCACAAGGGGGTGCTATACTGCAAGTGAGAGCGGTGACTTGGGAGAGATGTAAATTATTACACTTCAGTTTTGAGTCAGTGGACCTCCCTATTACAAAAGCTGCCCGCTATTCTGCCTGATACAGAGCAAAGGAAATCTTCCTTTCTGTAGCACTATGAGATGTTGGATGTAGGGGTTTATACATTGTGTGGATTTCTAGGGTCTCACTTTGTAAACATCCCAAGCCTGTGTGAGAGGAGGGCACGGAGATGGTGTGTGCATGAAGGACCCAGCCTCGGTGGACAGCCTGCGTTCGATATAAGGAAGGAAAAGGGCTTGCTTTCCCCCTGGCTGCTCTTGCACTTTTGCT
The DNA here is from genome assembly GCA_004027595.1 of Dinomys branickii. Classification (NCBI taxonomy): domain Eukaryota; kingdom Metazoa; phylum Chordata; class Mammalia; order Rodentia; family Dinomyidae; genus Dinomys; species Dinomys branickii. The sequence continues at coordinate 214,992 of PVLD010001094.1, read as the reverse complement.
CGCTTCTGCCGCCTTGAAGTGTTGCCCCTGTGCCCTGCCGCCCTGCCTTGTAGCCAGCTGATTTAGGACTGAAACCTCTACAAACTGAGCTAAATTAACTTTTCCTTCCTTAATCTTGAGTGACGGGTATTTTGTCCCACCAATGAAAGACAAGTAACCAAGACACTGGACAAACTTTACCTTTCTAAGCTTCTGTTTCCTTAGCTGCAAACCTGTTCCCCAGGATCATTTCATGAGGCAAATGAGATCATAACTAGTAAAACCCCCAAGATAGCTGATGCAGAGCTGGGGTTCAGGGCACGCTGAAACAGACAGCCTGCCTATCTTTGCAAAATGCCAGCCTGACCGCACTGTCCCGCGGCTCAGGACCTTCGAACATGTCCTGGGTCCCCCCACAGCCCACCGCGGGCCTACCCTCACCGCTCTCTGTGGCCACGCTGGCCTCTAAGTCACCTTGCTCCGGCCACACTCATGGGCAGAGGGCTTCCTACACGCCAGACACTGTGCTGGCCCTGCAGGTGCACAGGGAAGTCCTTGCTCTTGGGGACTTTTCCATCAAGCGAGAGAGAAAAGGTCCAATAAATAAATAATAAGCATAGATAATATTTACAGAGTGCTTGCGATTGGCCAGGGGCTGGGCCGAGCTGTTTGTACAGGTGTCAGTTTTCATTTCCTACTGTCATCTTCCATTAGGTGCGGCCATGAGCATCTCATATTTACAAACATGGAAGCCAGCACAGCAAGGCCAAGCAACTTGCTTAAGCCCACACGGTGAACAGCGATGGTGCCAGGATTTGAACTCGGGCAGTGTGACAGCACAGCCTGTGCATTTAGCCACTACTCCATCTTGCCTTCGAATGAATGTCAAGTTATACCAGTAAAGCCTGCTTCCCAAGGAAGGTCATGTGCCCCAAACGTGCCACGCCCTCCTACCCCTGGCCCTTGGCATGTGCTGCCCCCCTGCTTGAAACACTGCCCAGTGTCCCTCTCTGTCCAGTGGACTCCTGGTCACTCTTTGGGCTCTAACAATGGCAACATATCACTCTCTAGAGGACGCCCCCTCTGCTCTCCTTATGGCGCTTGGATTCATTGCTGCTGCATGTGTCTTTGCTCAGGTGGGCTTGTCACACTGCAATTACTTGTTTGCTGATTCTTCATCTTTCTGAGCTTTAGAATAAGAGTGCCCCAAGAAGAGCAAACAAACTAACCCTAAACATAGCAAGCGCTCAATAAATAGCTATTCAGTTAATTCATTGAGAGGTTGACTTACCCAGGGTTGCCCTGAGGGCTTCAGTTTTGAAGCTCCATGGCCTGAGGTCTATGTCTCTCTGGTGGTCTCTTGTCCACCTCAAAGACTCCTGCTCCTGCCAAAAACGGGCCACTCCTAATGTCCCAGGCCAGCGTGAGCCCCCGAGGGAGGCAGAGGTGCTGTCAGATAAGATCCCCAAATGCAGGATGTGGGGCTCGGGGAGGGCCCCTTGGCTCCCAGGACCTGGCTGGCAGTGGGAAGTTCCCACTGAGCTGGGATCAGGGGAGGCAGCAGAGGCTGAGGGGAGGGGCCCAGCTCCCGGACATCCTGTCTCGATGGCCAGAGATGATCTTTCAGGCCCCATAAAAGTTGGAGTCATGGAGGCGGCTGTACTACCACCGGAGAATGCTGTGGTCTGGAGCCGGAAGCCACACAGATCGATATCATTGGGGCTGCTGTCTGCCGTGTCTCCTCTCTGCTGCCAGGTCTCCCCAGAGGCCCGAGGCACCAGAAAAGGAAAGGAGGCGTGATCTCCTTAAGGGTCTAAAGGGCCACAGACACTGGAGCTGAACAGCTGGTGCCGTGTGGCCTCAATGCCACGGTAGAAGTGATCCCATTCTACAGATGCGAAAAGTAGAGAGAATACACCTTCCCTAGGTCCCAGTGAGGTCAGAACCAAGCCCACCTGTGCTTTCCTCTGAGGCCAGTGCCCTTCAAGGAATCTTATCCCCAGCTGGCTGTGGTGGCCCAAGCCTGTCACCCCAGCACTGTAGGAGGATGAGGCAGTAGGATCACAAGTTTGATCCACACCTGCACAATTTAGCAATTTGGTAAGACCATAGCCCTCTCTGTATGGGGATGTAGCTCAGAGCAAAGGCTCTAGATTTGATCCCTAGTACCCCCCCAAAAGGAGGCTCCTCTCCATGTGTCAGGGCCCACCCTGGGAAGCCCTTCCAGCCCATGCCCACAGCCAGCATGGAGCCATGGGGAGCCCACTGGCTGCAGGGATGGGGAGTCCACCTCTCCTGTTTCCACACAGCCCCTCGCCTCTGGCCTCCCACTGTCCACGCTGCACACTCAGCGTCCCCTCCTCTCCTCAAGCCAAACTCGCCCCCTCTGGCAGAAGCCGGACTCCTCCCCCCACACCCTACTTTGCCTGCACCCATGCCTGTGTGAGCGCTCAGGTCCCTGTGCCCTCTCTGGGGCTTTGATGCTGTCATCTGCTAATCAGTGCAACCAGGCAAGCTCATGGTGGGAGAAGCCGTGCTCTGAATCCCTGCGTCTGACTCAGCTGATGGACCCCAGAGTATGCAGCCGAAGGGAGGCAGGTAAGGAGGTACCTATCGGAAAGCTGCCAATGCAGGGGAGATCTGTGGCTTTGTGCTTCTCTGTCTGTGTGCATGGGCGTCTGTAGGTGCACCTGTCTGTGTACATGTATGTTCATGTGAGTAGTGTGTGCATCTGTGTATATCAGTGTGTGTACATGTGTGTATTTGCACGTGTGAGTACACACACCTGTGTTTGGTCTACATCTGATAGGTGTTGCTTAGAATGGGCCAAATGCTCCTTATTCTGAACTTCTTAGGAACTTTAAATACTAATAAACAGTCGTTCTCACCAACTAATAAAGAAAAGCACAGAAAATCCAATCCTTTAGAAGCGGAAGGCAGAATCCGGTTCCCATTCCATGAGGAGATGCCCCAGAGCTCCTGCAGCTGGAATTTGCCAGGCTCGTCCTCCCCCATGGTCCGCTGCCCCCGAGCATGGATCCCTGAGAGATGCCAGTTCCTCCCCTCCCCACCTTCCAAGGGAGACAGAAAGAGGGGCCCCAGAAGCCCCCTGTGGGCCTGGAACTTGTGAAAATATGAGTGGTCTCCCTCAGGAGGGGCAGAAGAGCATTTCCCTACCCCCAGGGAGTGAGGAGGAGGGGCTGACGGTGGGCCCTGCCTCTCCACCCAGCCCAAAGGATTTCTTCCACCACC
>PVLD010001094.1:0-211661 GCA_004027595.1 Dinomys branickii | reverse complement strand
CCTCTGCCACTGGGCAGCATCAGAGGACAACCCCTGACCTTCCCCATCTCCCTCCCAGGAGCGACAGCCGACTCTCTGGGAAGTGGGCCTGATGGGCCGGCCCCCACATGCCTATCAGGCCCATGCATCTCTCTGGACTCTGTGCAGCCTCTCTCCCCTGAGAGCAGAGGAAGAGGCCTGAACTAAAAAGGGCCCGGATGGAAGTCAGCACACCTGGGCTCACCATTTGTGTCTGCCACTGAGGCCAGGTTTGTGACTCTGAGTCAGCACCTTACCCTCCTTAAACCTGGGTTTCTTCATTGGTAAGACGAGGACCAGGACAGTCTTACCTCACAGGTGAGTGTGCATGAGCAAAGAGACCTAAGGCACTAAAAGTGCCAGTGTAGACCCTGGCACTTGCCCAGGGTTCGCTGAATGCCAGCTTTGACTTGTAACCATGACGACGAGGGGGGCAGCTCTGCCAGTCAGCAGCGAGGTGGCCTCCGATCCTGGTCCTGATGTGTCCCTTAGGTCATGAACCAAATCCTGTTTCCTGGGGCTCTTTTATAACATTAAGCCATTATTTGTCTTTCCTTGAATTTTCTGACATGTACAATGTCACAGGTGCCTACCGTACGTGGCTGCGCAGAGGCAGACGACAGAATCGTTATCTTCAAAGAAGCCGGACACCAAGGAGGCTTTAAAAGCTATGAAATGGTCTCACCCTTCTCACCCAGTCCTTTCCATCAGAGAAAACAGCGTTATCTTTCATTAAAATATTGTTAAAGTTAACATCTATGAGTTTATTATTGTAGAAGCAAATTATTAAGTGTTTTTTAAGTCTTCTTGGTTTTAGCTGATACAGTAGGGAAGCTAAGAAGATAGAAACCATCTACACAAAAGCCCTCAATCATTTTTGAGTGGAAAGAGGCATTGAGACCCCAGAGGAGGCCGAACTGTAGCACCGTGCCCAGCTGACACGGGTTATATGGCCAGTGTGTGTGACTGATCCCCCCCATCATCCCTCCCAGTCACACCGTAAGCTCACAAAGAACCGGCAGAGGGTCCCTGAGGACTTGGGATCTCCCAGCACGGACCACACCCCAACTTGCGGAGCTCCAAGGAGCTTGCCCAGGTGCCTGGTGTACAAGGGAATTCCACCTGATGGACACCCAAAGTTTTTTGAACAGCTTCTATCCCCCTTTCCTCTGACAGATATCACCTCTTTGGGGATCATCCAGCCCCTCAGTCTCTATCCTGTGGCTACAGGGGCTCAGAGGCAGTGGACTGAGTTCTGAGCCAGGCGGGACCCTCAGAGCCAATGAACATTTGTCTGGGTTCTTGCTGAGAACTTGGGGAGAAAAGTCCCCACTCTGTGCTGAGGCTGCCACGCTGCTACAGTGAATGTTCCAGGCCTGCCCAAGAGCACAGCCAACTCAGAATGAAGCGCCAGGGACAAGCTTCTGATCCCACCCCTTGAGCATCTGCATCCGGCCCTGCCTCAACTTCCCAGCACTTAGGCCCAGTAATCTCCCTCCTTTTTTTTCTTACATGAATTTGAGTTTCTCTTGAAACTAAGAGCCCAGGCAAATAAGTCAGAGTGGCCAGGACCCAGACTTGGATGGTGATGAAGCTGCTATGCAGATTTAGGGTGAGCTGACCACAGAGGCATCACTGAAGCTCCACATACCTGGTGCCTGAGAGAGGCCCCCTTCGCACCCTGGAGACCCCAAAGCCCCCGTCCAAACAACAAAGCTGGATAACAGCATGGATTTCCTTTAACTTTATCATTTATAAAGCCATACAATGGATTGCAAAGAAACCGAGCAGCTGTACAGGAATGGGTGGCATCTGTGTACATTCATATCCAGGACAAGAAGCAGAGGTCAGGGTTTGTACACGGTGGTGGAGGTTATAGGCACAATGATACAAAATATAAAGTATATTTCCATCTATATAAATACACAGCCAGGAAGGGGAGGATGCTGGGGTGCTCTGCTTCTCCCGAAAAGGGCCTGGGAGGTGGGGTGGAGCGGTGGTGGTGGTGTAAGGAGCCTCTTACATTTGTTCTGATGATAAGTCAGGGAGAAGAGGAAAGGTGGAAAGGCAGCGTGCACACCAATGTGTTGTCACACTTGGACCACAAACATGGAGAGTGTTGCACTGTTTAACACCGACAAGGGGACACACTGGGCGTGTCACTGTACAATACCCTCACTGCTAGGAAGCCCAGGTATGGTGAACAGAGCCAGGTCCTCCTGCCTTGCAGATATTTTAAGAGAGGGGACAAGAAAAAACAGCTTGCCTGAGCCCATGCTGCATGGCTGACCCTTTCTTTAACACCGAGACCCCACTGATCAGTGGCCCTACAGACCTTGCCTGCTGATGTCTCTCCTGGCGGGGTCATATCGAGCTTGATGCCCCAATCCCTAAGTTCCTAAAGAGATGAGTAAAACATCTGCACACACACATCCACACTTACACGCACACACACACACACATCCTGTTACCCCTGCACAAGGACATGTGAGTCTCAGGATCCCAGGGCCTGGGCCTAGGCGGGAAGGTAGCACTGAGACTCTGCCCCTGAGCTCTGCAAGGACCCCAAGGAAGGGGTGGCGGTGGGCTGCTTCCCATGGTGGGACATTACCTACTAGATCTCCTCAAACTTAAGACTGGGAAACACCAGATGAGGGGGAGATGCCCATGAGGCAAGACGTACAAAACCCAGGGTGGGATGGACTCTGGTCATAGTCACTGGCCCCTCTGCCTCCCCTGGACAGCAGGAGTCTGCTTCGCCTCAGCCCAGACCCAGCGGAGTGTGCAGAAGGATCCCTGCTCCCTCCTGAGAGCCCCATTAGAGAGAGACCACACATGGCCACAGTGTCCCACTATCCTGGCTACTCCTGAACACCCCCCAGGAATCCTCAAAAAGCCAGGAGAGAAGGAATCCTGTAGTCAGTGTCCAAAGCCTTTACAGTTCACACGCAAGGGGTCAAAAGGCCTCTCCAATCCTAGAACACGACATCTGTCCCTCAGATGAGGGAACCAGGACTCCACGGCAGCAGGAGAGGCACTCGGTCACCACCGAGGCTGAGCACACCACTCCTTTTCTCCTTGTCTCTGTCTGGGGTCACAGCCGCTTTGTTCTCAGGTCAAGCCCGTCCCGCTGAGGGAAGAGGCACAGAGCCCTTCCCAGGCCCACTCCTTGCCGAGCTGAACTACAGATGCCCCTTCCCTGCTCTGTCCCTTCCCTTGCCTCCCAAAGCTGAACAGGCCAGCGAGGACAAGGCCCAAGGCCACCCCAGGGACCTGCGGTCTGGTCACAGCATCCTGGGCAGGCCATGAGTCCGCCGCTCCTTCTGGTCTTTCACCAGACCTTTACCCATCCCAGCTCATGTTCAAGACCAGACAGCACTCTCCTTGCTGACAAATAGACTCAACAATAAACAACAGGAAAAGAGGTCAAGAGAAGGAGGGCAAACATTTACAAAATAACAACAATGAGTAAAAGTGCTTTTTAAAAAAGGAAATCTTTGGCAAGAATAGACTGCAACGCAGAGTGGTGTGCGTGTGTGAACACAGGCCTACTTGTTTTGTTTTTTGTTTTTTTTTTTTTTAACACAGGCCTACTTGTGAAACACAGGATAGGGAAGGTAAGCAGGCTAGTGTGCTCCCCACTAAGTGGGGCCACTGTGGGGACTTGGGTCTCTTCCCATCATCCTTTTGGAAAGGCCATCCAGAGGCATGCTGGGAGCGAGTGATCAATTGGCCAGTGCAGACCTGGGCCCTTCCCACAGCTCACCCACAGCTCCAGGACTCCAGCTGGAGTGCATGGGCTGCACACTCAGAGGTGGGTGGCAGGTGGGAAAGTAAGTGTGCAGGCTGACTCAGGCCTGAGCTTGGATCAGAATGCTAGTGAGTCTGATGCTGAGCCCAGCCTTCAGGGTGGAGAGGACGCCCCAACCCAGAGGAGCCCCCCAGATGTACAGGGAGATAGGGTATTTACAAAGAAAGAGGACAAAAAGTGTCTCCTTCTACCTTGGAACAGAACTGGGGTTTACTACTTACTAGGGAAGGACAGGGGCCAATCCAGGCATCGGGCTTGAAAATCTCAGAAGGAAGGACACTTTGGAAGGACCTCGGTCACTAAGCCCAAGGTTTCACCCTTTGGGAAGTGGGGACCAGTGAGGCCTCTGACCCTGCTCCCTACCAAACAGACACCCTCCTTTCCAGCTCCCTGAAACATAAGGTCCACATGGACATAGTTCCCTAGAAAAAGAAACAGCACAAGAGAAGTGCGCATGGGTGGCCACACACTCCCACGTCCACAAAGACTCACACACTTGCTAGGCCCCTGGCGAAGGGGGCTCCCCACACACCCAGGGAGCTGCCCAGTGGGCCCTGGCTTGCCAGAAAAGGGCACATGGGGATGAAACATGTGTACCCCATCCCACTGAGCCCCGGATGTAGCCTAAGGAAGGCCAAGGCCCTGGCAAGGAGACCCCTGGCTCCTCCAAGGATAAAGGGCCTGTATTCCAGGCTCTACTTACACATTAAAAAAAAGGACAGGAACTGGTTTATGCCCAGGGAGGTCATAAAGCAGTATGGGAAAACAATAAATACTTCCTGTCAATTTACCTATTCTTTTTTTTAACCTTTTGTTATATTTTATTAGCTTACAGATTCTGTCAGTATGTCTCATGTATATATTATATATATTTATATATCAGTACAATGCCTCTTCCTAGGAGAGTCCTATAAGCTTAAGAATGAAATCCTGATCAATTTTCCTTCTGGCTTAGAGGGTTTGGGAGGTGGCTAGGGGGTTTCTCAACTATCCAAATGGACCCTAGGCCCTTCAGGCTAAATATACACACTGCCCTCTGCTGTTTAAGCAGCATGGCTCTGGGGCGAGGTGGCGGGGGGGGGACTAAGGCAAGAGGGGAAACAGCAAGGCTTTGGCATTGTGGGTAGGCTATGTAGGGCTCTGCTAGCAGCCCTAGGAGCTCTCCGGTGTTGGCTTCGATAGCCCAACCAGAAGAATGCCGGCAATGGTCAGATCCCACAATATTTACAGAGTGGAGGCATGGGTGACAGGCGTCTCCCCAGGGCCTTGGTGAGCAGGGCTTCAGGAAGCAGGCTCTCAGGGTGAGCCCCAGAGTAAGGACCCTGCAGGACAGAGCAGAGCAGGGAAGATCTGGAAGGCTCCATCCCCAGCCCCTCAAAAAACATCATGCAGGTGTGTAAATCTGAGATAAGGCTGGTGCTAGGGCTCCAAGCCCAGGAACAGCAGACAGCTGGGAGTAAGGCAGAGTCCTGGGCCCTAGCTGGACGGCTGTCCAGCTCACGCACTTCAGAGGAAGATACCAGAGCTCAGTGGCCGCTCTTCCTGATGGGTCGCTTCCCAAGACTACAGACACTTGCATCTCCACTGCCTCAAACCAATGCCCCCCACTGAGACAGAACAGGGCAGGCAATGCTGTACAGCAGGTCAGCCCTTAGGAGAATGGGCACCCAAGGCCTCTAGAGGGCAGGTGTGGGGACCAGGACTCATCATCCTGGGTGCTCCTGCACGACAGGGCTGCTGTCACCTCCCTGATGCCTGTCATCCTCAGGCTAACCTTTGGATCTTATTATGCACATGTGCCACAGATACATGTGACACAGAGCAGTGGAGCTGTTTGTGACTCTAGCGGACAGGGGCAGACAGAAACCAGTGTGTGAGAACGTGGGGGGATGTCTATGTACCCACAAAATCATACATCAGGGGCCCGGCTCAGACTTGAGGTGCCTTGGTCTGAGATACTTGCAGAAGGCAAAGTTCCATCACTTCCCATCTGCCGCTGCCTGTTTGGCTTAGGAAGCTACCAACAGGTGGCCAGAAGAGGATTCTCTTAGCTTGATTTCTCCTCACAAAGCAGAGTGGTCAGGGACATAGATCTTCTATCCCTCCGCCCTAAAATATGGATCCCTAGGAGGCTTGTTGATGCACTCTTGAGGAATCCTTTCTCTCAGAGGGAACAGGGAGAGGAAGAGGACCTGGCTAGTTTGGGAGGCTTTGGATTTTGCAGTTTCCATCTACCCATGGGAATCTCAGTTCTCCTCCTCCATCTTTTCTTTCTCTTTCTCCTTCTCCCCCTCCCCTCCTCAATTCACTTCCCTCTCCCCATGATGCACTTTCTTCTCTCCTCCAAAATTGGTCCAAAGTCCTCCTTCTGGATTCAAGGTGGTCAGGATTCACGGGTCCCCTCCCCACTGCCCTGCCCTGGGCAAGGGGTCTGGGCATTCATCTCTTCTGGCCGGCACTCAGCATGACCTTGGACACAAAGTTGACGATGGCAGAGGCAGGCTGGTTGGGGTCAAGCTCAGCAAAGAGGTGGCAGGCGTTGTCCGTGGTGCTGCCCTGCTTCCGGGCAACAAAGCCGAAGAGCCTGCAGAGGCAGGAAAGGTGACAGGCTTGAGGGGGGCAGGACAGCAGCTCAGGTGGGCCAAGCTACCCCCAGTCCTGCCACCCTCCAAGCATCAGGAGTTGGAGCTGGTGTGAGCCCTCTCTGCCCCACTGCAGTGAAGGCCAGTCCTGGGGACAGTGTCTCTTTGTTTCAGAGCAGCAAAAGTTCCCCTCTGAGGGGTGGGAGGGGCAGCTGGGGGTGAATGGGACACTGGTGAGCAGGGTGGGGATGAGACCAGAAATAAACTGGAAACATTCCTAGATGCCTCGACCCTTCCCCGCCCCACCCACCCTGGCTGGTTCCACATCCAACACAGCCTAGAAACAGAGCTGCCCGAGGCCTGCCAGGCAGAGGTGACTGCTGCAGACACCTCAGCTCTAAGGATCAGCACAGCAGGACAGGCAGGGCCCGTGCTGTACACGCACACACACACACACACACACACACACACACACACACACACACTCCTCCAGGGCTCATGGGGCTGGGAAACCCAGAGAATGGGAGGGGGGACCCCATATGCCTTCACCCCTCCCGCACTGAGACTAGAGTGACCTAGAGTTCTCTTCTTGCAAAATAGAGTTAAAAATACGAGGGCAGAGAACAGAATGTGAGCACAGGCCTCTCCCTCCCAGCCGGCATGTTGCTAATTAGAGCACGATGGGACAGCAGGACAGCTGGAGATTCCGATAGAACCCTCTGCCTGGGACAGACTGAGCTAAGATTAGCAAGGCTGGTTCTGCTACCGGTACGTGTGCATGCGTATGTGAATGTGAACACACAGAGGCACACACACCACATTCACATAACTCCACAAATATATGCACACTGCACCCCGACACACACGTGCACACACCACACAAATACCTACACACTTACTTGCACATACCACATACACAAATAACATGCATATTACACACACACACACATACACACAGCACATATGCATACACACTCACGCATCACACCTACAATACCACAGCACACATACAACCCACAGCTGCACATACCCCATATATATACATAGCACACACATATATACCACACACAAACATACCACAGACACACACACACAGCCCTGTACTTCCTACAGCTGTGCTCTGCCAACTCTGTTTCTGAGCTGGGCATGACGAGCCAAAGGCTGGGTGACACCTCGCTGGAGGGGAAGTGGGTCCTCGGTGCAGCCCTCAGCACCTCCTTTCCAGCCTGGCTGGGACCGTGATGTAGGAGGGACGTCCGGGCGGGGAAGGGCCACCTCCAAGCCTCCCGCTGGAGGGAGGCCTGGCCTGCCATGCCCACCTCACTCTGCCACCTGCCCTTGCAAGCTGCGGCCTGCCCAGCTGGCTGGAAGGGACACGAGGAGGGAGCGGCAGGGACACAGAGTTCCTGATGATCTGCTGATGCCTGGGGAATGCTGAGGGCCCGCCTTCCTCCCAAGCAGCCTCCCTGAAGCCCCCACTGTCGAGCGTGCCCGGTTCCTGCCAGGCCCGTTCATCCTCCCCCAGGTGGCCTCTCTCTGCCCACCCCCGACTCTCCACTGCCTCATCCCTGCCTCCGTTCGCTTCTCTTTTTTTTTGTCTTTTTGAGACAGGGTCTCACTATATCGTCCAGGTTGGCTTTGAACTCACTATGCAACCCAAGCTGGTCTCAGACTCACAGCGATCCTCCTGTCTCATTCTCCCGAGTGCTGAGATTACAGGCAGGTGCCACCACACCCAATGTATCTGTTTTTTTTTTTTTTCTTCATTTAACAACTATTCATTAGCTGTACCTCCCCATGACAGACCCACCCTACCTTTGGGGAGCTCGCAGCCTGGTCTTGTCACTGCCTTCCCCTCAAAAAGTCCCTCTTTTAACACCAGTTTAAAAATATTTGCTCTTTCCTCAAACCTTCCCAACTTTTTCCCTGCCTCGACACACTCCCCCTTGTGAACACCACCAGATGTCGGCAGTACTCTCTCCAAAACTCAGTGACCTCGGCAGAAAGATCCCTGCTGCCATTTCTCAGCCCGTCCCTGCTGCCATCAGCCGGCTCAGGGGAGAAGCCACACTTACTTCGCAGGGGCACCTCCCTCTGTCTTCATCCACCTGTAGAGAAAAAGCTGGTCAGGGTGGACCACTGCACCTCTCCCCAGAGCCCTGTCTGCCCAGCACAGACTTCCGGGAAGGCAGAGGAGCCCCGCTTCTGAGAGACAGAAGATAGTGCCTTCCAGGTGTGCAGACAGAAACAGATTGAGGACCAGGCACACACAGAGGGGTGGAAATGGGTCTCTGTGGCTTGACAACGGGGAAGGATGCCCAGCACAGTGACCCACACTCCCGGCACTCCCAGACCCGTGAGGATCTTCGCACTGAACCAAGCGCACGTGCATGCACACACACACATGTGGTGGAGCTGGAGGGGAGAAGGGGTCTGACGAGGCTTACTTTCTTTCCTGTGGGTCCAGGTCACAGAAGGTGACAGTGTTGAGTGGGTAGTGTCGCCTGAAGAAGAGCCTGCAGCACAAACACAGAATGAGCACCAGAGTGACTGTTATCCCACATTCTCCCTGCAGGCCAGGCTACCCCCTTTACCATCTGTGCCTGTGCTTGGTCCACATGACTGCCTGCTGCTTATGAGCACAATGCCCTGAGACCCTGTCTCAAAAAGACAGTCACACATGCCACAGAAATACATCTCAGTTGCTGGGAAAGAAACTGATACTAAGGAATGAGAAATGGAGGTTCCCTGGGGGAAGAAGCAACTCGGCTGGGGACACAGTTAGGAGACAAGAAGAGCTTCATTCCTAGAGAGCAGGGGCCTTTTATCAGTTGTATCTAGAGCTGGATACCCAGTGCAAGCAAACCTCTGCAGGGCGGGTGGGTGAAAGGATAAATGGGTGCAGAGAATAGTGGGGGACGAATAGGTACAGGTGGGTGGACAGGTCAGTTGGTGAGCAGGTGAGAAAATCGATGGATGAACAGACAAGTGGATGCATGGATGCACAGATGCATGGACAGATGGGCGGATGAGCTCGTTAGAAGAATGGACATAAGACACATGGTGTGGGAGGATAACAGGTAGATAGGTACAAGAGATGAATCTGTTCCTAACTGGGTGGGTAGCAAGACTGCAGCAAGGAGAGCCCAACACAGAAGGAGAGAAGAGGCTTACTTCCTCTGGTTGTCAGTCAGTGTGATGCCCTGGGCAGAGACTTTGAAATGAACAATGGTGGCAGCTGGCGTGGGATCAGCAGCCAACGTCTCTGATATGGCTTTCGAGATGGCCTGTGGCCCAGTGAGCGACTCCATATCCACAGAGTTGACGAAGAGCACATTACAGGCTAGAGGAAAGCAAACCAACAAGAAACTGTGGTTGGCACGGGTAAGGGACAATACCCCAAACCCTGTTTCAGGGAGAAGGTAGCAGATGAATTTCAGGCCAGTCTTGAGCCACAACATCTATGCATAGAATGTGATCTGCCTAGAGACATTTGGCTGGGGAGAGACTTCCAACCTGCTGTGGCAGGAGGGGACCGGGCAGGGATCCAGTCTCAGGTGACCACTCACCGGCTCCTTGCTTCAGCAGGTCAGCAGTTGAGTTGGCAGAGCCCGAGCTATCTTTTGATTCATCTGTAGGGTCTGAGACAAAAATTCAGCTAGTAATTAAATCTCTAGAGCTAGAAAGAGCATGCATTTGGCTAGGCCTTGAGAGAGCTCTGTAATACTCTTATGCACTGAATACGGCTTTTCCTCCCAGGTCCTGGCAGTCGGCACTGGGTTACATACAGTCTGAATGGTCAGTGGCCCCTGGAAGCACTCAGCACACTGGTGCAGAGCTCTGGAATCCAGCAGAGCTGGGCTCAAAGCTCACCCTCAGCACCTGCTAAGTATCTATAAAATGAGGATGAAGACAGTGGTGCCCAGGTCACTGGGTTTTTGAGGTATTCCTTTTATAGTGTTAGGCCCAGTGCTTGGCAAACAACAAACCTTCAAGCTTCAGCAGTTGGTGTTGCTGCTGTGGTTTTGTATTGATGTGTCTTTGTGTAGCTCAACATATGCCCTCATTCATTAAACCACCAATGCAGTACAAGAATCATTCCCAGGTTAACCAGAATTGAATGACATGCCTGTTATCCCAGCACTTGGTAGGCTGAGGCAGGAGGAGCACTGTGAGTTCAAGGCCAGCCTAGGCTACATAGTGTGTTCCAGGCCAGCCTGAACCACACAGTCAGACCTTGTCTCAAAAAATAAAAATAAAAAAGAACTGAGTAACAGATAGGTTAAGTAGCTTGATTTCATCATTTCACAGTGTGTACATATGTCAAAACACAATAGACTCTATACAAGGTATAATTTTTATTTCACCTATACTTTAATAATAAAAATGTTTCTAAAAAGAAATTCAGAGAAAAATAAGAATAAGAAGCAACTCTCATCTATACCAGTGCATTTTATACTTTGGTGTGAAGACTTGTTAAAACAGATTGCTGGCCCAACCCAAAGTTTCTGATGAAGAGTTTCAGAATATTTTTCTCAGTGACACTACTGGTGCTGCTGAACCAGGAACCACGCTTTGAGAACTGCTGGTTTATCCAACTTAAATGTGAAATTTTGTAACTACTGAACTACTACAGTAAATTCCATCAAAATAGAATTTAATTAGTGTCAACATTGTTGGGTTAATAATGTTATATCAGATGTATTTGAACTGTAAGCTAATAATGCTAGTTATTACCAATAATTCAATGAATTGGATAGTGATTGTTAATTAATATCAGAGGCTTCATATCAACCTCAAGAATATCTCCTACTTCTCAGGCCTCCCCCAGGAGGAGGCTTTTTTTTTTTTTCTGAGAACTCTATAGGAAATTCTTGAAGCCACCACAGCATTTTCTAGAACAATATGGAAAGGCAGTTTGTGTATGCTCCCAGAGCCAATTTCTTAAATGAACTTTTTTCCTTCTTTTTTTAATAAGGGAAAAAGATTGGTTTTGAGTTTCCCATATTGGCAAGATGACAGGTGTCCTTCAACCTCAGCCCACATCCTGGAGCAGCTGGCAGGGCTGGGACTGGAAACAGGCAGATCAAGGATGTGCAGCACGAGCAGTCTCATGACCTACCTCTGTTTGGGATGACCAGCTTGCAGGGCAGAGCTAGCGGGATGATGGAGTGCTGGTAGACCAGGGCCGACAGGGAGCCTGCAGGGGTGAGATAGCCTTTCAGGGGCTGAGCAGGCGAAGGGAAGTAGCAACCACACCCTGCCCCACTACACAGCATCTTCAGCTGGTTATTTTATTATTGCAGAACTGGAGTTCAAACCTAAGCCCCCAAGCAAGCTACAGAAGTACTCTTCCACTGAACTACACCTCCAGGCCTCAGCTTTTTATTATCTCTTGGCCCTCTAACACAGCTTAAAAACTCACTCCCTTTTAGCAAGATCCAAGGAAGACTCCTAAGTTCATTCTGGAAGTCACAAGGCGACCTAAAGCTGTCCTGTACAGAAAGTCCCCCCACACACACATCTCCCCTAAGTCCCTCCAGGTAGCAGGGGGCCTCTCAGAACAGGACAGTCGAAGTGAAAGAAAACTGTGGAGTCAGATCCCAGCTCAGTCACTCACTACCTACGTGTTCTTGGCTAAGTCTAAATTTCCTTGCGTGCAAAATGGGGACAGCGGCATTTACCACGCAGGAATATTGTGCGATCTGAATTGGTATAAGACACCTAGACGGGGGCTGGGGATATAGCTCAGTGGAATAAGCACTTGCCTAGCAAGCTCAGGGTCCTGAGTTCGATCCCCAGTACCGCCAAAAAAAAAAAAAAAAAAGACACCTAGACGGTCAGTGCCACACAGTAGTGGGCAGTAAGGGCAGACATAGTGATGGTTGTTCTAATTAGCTAAGATCCGTCTCAGCGGGGCAAGACAACATAGAAAGGAAGCTAGTGGGCAAAGGAGCTGCTGTCCAGAGGGAGGAAAGCCACTATTCCTCTTTGCTGCCAAGTCTGTGATGCACAAGACTAGCACAGCCCATGAACCTGGGCAGACCCAGGGGCCCCTGGGACAGGGTTGAGACTATGGCCAGACCACAGCAACAGAGGCAGGAGTAGCTCACCGAAGTTCGGCTCGTTGGGGCAGCCCTTGAGCTTGACGCCCCTGGGGCCGGTCTCTATTAGGAAGTGCCGCACCAGCTCATGGGTCATGTCTCCTTCGATGAAAAGGGAGAAAGAGTTGGTCACTTTCATCTCAAGGCACCCTCCATCCAGCTCCCAACACTGCTTCCCAACCTCTGCAGGCTCCAGGTACAGGATGGGAGGAAGTGTCGCAGAGACAAGATGGCTAGAACCCTGCAGGATAGACAGCCACTCGCTCCTCTCCAATCCCTCCAGGAAGCCACCACAGCTCCGATGACCCTGCTTCCCTGTGCTCTGACATCACCTTCACAAGCCCGAGACTCGCTCTTCACAAATGTCACACTTATAAGGGGCCAGATCTCCAAAGAGTTGGCCTCGTGCTTGGCACCTACACCCTCCAGCACCCGGGATTGAGATGTTAATGTCCCAGGCCCATCCTGGGAGCTGATGGCACCTTTTTTATTCTGCTGCATGATGGTCGGAGGTGGTGAAGACACCTTCATGGCAAGTCCATAGGCCCCTCGGAAGGAGTGACTGTCACGGATGATGAAGGCCCCTGGCTCCTGATCCTTGAGGAGCGCGATGGCTGGATTGGGAGGAGACACAGAAAGAAGAGGAAATAAAAAATCATGGACACTGGCTTTGCCTAAGTCCTACAAGGCCTACATTATTTCATTCTCTCAGGTGACGCTCTTGAATGCCAGAATTTAAACACTCCTGAAGGTCATCCTGTACCAACGTGGACAGACTTTTTCTGTAAGTGGCCAGACATTAAATACTTTGGGCTCTGCAGACCATGCAGCCTACCTCAGTGGCAGGGCAGTCAGAAGACACATAGACAGATGTGTCTGTGTCCCAGTAAAACTTTATTGGGACAAACCCAAGCAGTTTCAGGTGACACACTTCATACCCACATAGACTTTCCTTGAGACCTGACACAGACTTTCTCTTCATTTGTACTATTTCCAACTTTGTTTCTTTTTTTCTTCTGTAAAATGTAACCTTCTCTCACAGAGCTAAGAGAGCTAAAGCTTCCTATTATCTTGGCTGATCTTTTTCCTCCCTAAGAAAATCATGGCTTTCCTGGACCCTTCCAAGGAGCACCCACAACCACTGCTTTTGCCCCTTTCCACAGGAAGTGCTTCTTACTGTCTGACTTCATCCCAGCCCCCTCTTTGTGAGCAGCACCTATGCAAAAAGGAACAAGTCCATTCCATTTGTTGTCCTAGGCAGACATGGCGGGCAGCAGCCATGATGGACCACAGATTCCTCAGCACATCCAGCACTCACCCTGCTCTCTGGAGATCTCAGGCTTATACCAATACTTGGAAGTGTCCTGGACAAATTTCACTTTAGCCCGTGTCTCCGGACTGTTATCTAAAGGAGAAGAGGAAAGGGAAGTGTTATGGGTTGAATTGCGTCCCCCTACCCCCCCCAAAAAAATACATTGAAGAACCTCTAAGACATATGAGTGTGGCCTTATTTGGAAACAGAGTCATCAGATTTTGCAGATGTCATGAAGTGAAGATAAAATTGTGCTGGATTAGAGTGAGCCCTGAGTCACTGAGACTACAGTCCTTAAAAGAAGGGACACAGGGACAGCACCATGTGAAAGCAGAGGCAAAGATGGGCTGACAAAGGACACCAAGGATGGCCCACCACAGGAGGAGCCTGGGGACAGGCCTGGAACAGACTCTCCCCTGGAGACTCCACAAGGAACCAACTGCCAGCACCTGAACCTTGGACCCCTCACTTCCACTCCTATGACAGAATCCATGGCTGTAGTTCTGAGAACCAAGCATGTGGTACTTTGCTATGCAGCCCCAGGAAACCAACAGAGAAAGCTAATGTCCTCCAACACTGCAGAGTGTAATAGGAAGGAACAGAGCAAGCAGTCTTCTCCCCCATCACCTGCCTCCTGCCAACCATCCTGTGGTGGTGAGCTGCCCTGCTGGGGAAAGGCTGGCCTGACACTCTCACTGAGCCAACCAGCAGCCTTCCCCCTCCTTGTCTTCTTCTTCCAGCAGATTCTGGGGTGGTCTCACCACAGCTTCCTTCCTGCAGGCTAAGACACCCTCCCCAACCGCAGCACAACAACTGAGAGGACAAGGGCAGAAAGACTCGTCCCTCCCATGCCCTGGCCTTTCCCAAAGCTGGTGTCCTGCATCACAGAAGGCAAAAAGTCGTTGCTGCCCTGGGACACACAAGAGCTGGCCTAGAATCTAGAGTCCGTGTAGTTGCACATAACCCATATGACAGATTACCGTCAACTGCAGTCACCCCGCTGCACTACAGAGCTCTACGGTTTATTCCTCCTGTCTGCGTTCCTTCATCTGTTGTCACAAAGAAAATAAAAAGGGCCCAAGGAAAGATGAGGAGGAAGAGGAAAAAAGGAATATTCCATTCCACATCCTTCCTCCCCAGTGTTTAGGGAGAGGCTAGAGCTGGGGGCCTGGACAAGGATGCTGCCCCGGGGGTGCATCACTGGGGGGAGCTGACCAGGAGACCCTTTTCCAGGGTTCCATCCATTTCCTCTGTGGTTTCCCAGCCCCAGGTTCTGGGCTCCCTTTCTGGAAGCTGGGCAGAAGAAGGAGAGACCAGCTCCTCTGCTGGGCAAGGCAGACGGGCCAGGCAAGGGCTGCAGGCTCAAGGTCCCTGCTCTGCAGCCCTAGCCACTGCCGCCGTCCACCCTTTTAACGAGCTTTCAGAGGCGGCCACAGTCCCGCGTGCCTTCCGATGTTGACTCCATAGGCTATTTTAAGCAGAGAAGATGGTGGGAAACAGGAAACGTCCCAACTACTAGAAGTCTTGCATCCTTCAAGAAGAGGGGCTGGGAACCAGATGTCCCCAGTAGGCGGCAGGAAGCAGGGGGTGCAGGGTCACCCTAGGTGTCCGGTCGCGGCAGGCTTAGGGCTTGGCTTGAGAACAGCTCAGGGAGGAGCTGGGCGGCTGGCCCCTTCCAAGGCTGCCTGGGACACTTTACATCTGCCCCACACATGTGGGGCCTCAGGGTTACGCTGCACATATTCAGGGCAGAGGGCAGCTTGAGGAGCTAACGGGGACCCAAAGCCCTGACCTCTCTGATGTTACATAAAGAACTCTCTAGGGTGGAAGTGAAGGTGCCAAGTCCTGGGTGAAGAGCTCACTGTGCAAACCCACATGGGCTCCCCAGAAGTCAAAGAATGTGGGCTCTGAGAAAACATCCAACCCCCAGCCATGACCCATGTCACATCCGGTCACCACACCTATTGTCACTGATATGCACAGTGGGTCTAGCAAAAGGCATAGAGACCCATGTTCAGAAGGTACGTGTGTGAAATTATGCTATATCACAACAGCCCTTGTGATAAGGACACATAGTCAGGCACAGTGGAGCGAGCCTGTAATCCCAGCACTCTGGGAAGCTGAGGCAGGAGGACCTCAAGTTTTAAGCCCAGACTGGACAACTTAGTGAGTTAGCTAGATGGTGCCTCAGAATAAAAAATAGAAAAGGACTGGGGATATAGCTCAGCACAAAAGCTCAATCTCTAGTACCAGAAAAGAAATATACAGATACATAATGAAGATAATCTACTAATGCTTTAAGAGCACTAGTTTTGGGGTAGTGTGAACCTGGACTGGAAACCTAGCTCTGCCACTCATTAACTGTGTGATTCTGGACAAATGACGAAGCCTTTGGAAGCCTCAGCTTGCTTGTGGTGTGAAGTAGGAGTAACAGAACCTACTTTATCAGGGAGGCGTGAGGATTAAGGAAGACATGAGGATGGTGCTTAGTTCTGAGGCTGCCGTGTAACAGGCACCCAACAAACAGCCGTAATGGTGCTGGTCGGGACAACGGTGATGCTATTGTTATTTTCATTACCTTCACCCTCATTCACATCCTCACCACAGCACCCACATTCACAGCTACACTCTGAAGACGCCTCCAACTCCTATTACACAGACAAGGACACTTAGGCCCAGAAGTCAGAGACTCCCCTGAAGTCCTTTGCCAAGGATAGTCAGCATAGAAATCCTAACTCAGACTGATCTGTCAATAAAAGAGGAGACACGGGCAGGAGGAGAGGCCTACCTGGCATGGAGTACTTGGAGAAGTCGGGGAGAGTGTGGGAGAAGGAGACCGTGCTGCCCCCACTGGGACTGGACACGCCACTGGCGACAGGGGAGGAGGACACCTTCCCATTGACGGTGGCGTAGTTGGGGAGGCTGCCAGCCCGGTCTCCCACTGACATCCTCCGCTTCTCTGGCAGGGCTGGTGTCGGGCTCCCTTGGCAGAAGGCTGCAGAATCTGGTGAGGGTGAGGTGCCAGGGCTGCTCAGGCCAGGGTAGTAGGCAGGGGAGACAGGGAAGGAGGGGGTGGAAGGAGCCTGGTAGCCAGAGGCACTGCTCTGCCGGGACAGCGTGGGTCTCCGGTCCTCAGGAGTAGAGTAGCCACCGTAGGCCACATGCCGGTCCAAGCTGGGGCTGCCAGGAACAACAGATCCAGACCCTCCCAGGTGACGGCCCAGGCTGGGGCTTCCAGGGCTGGCTACTGCATTGCCATGGACACTGGGGGCCAGGCCGCCTTGGTGGGCCCCAAGATGCCGGCCCAGGCTGGGGCTCCCTGGTGTAGACGCTGCACTGCTCGGGTGGCTGGAAACCGCATTGCTGTGGAAACCAGGGCCTGATGGACCCATCACTTGGCGGTGGCTCAAACCAGGACTGCCAGGGGCAGTCACACTGGGGTTGATGGCTCGCCGGCCAAAACCAGGACTAGGGGGAGTGTTGGTGCCCACTGTCCTGTGGCGGGCCTGGGGGCTCCCTGGCACCATGTGGACACTGGCTATGCTGTGCTGAGGCCGGGCCTGGCTCTCCGGAGAGGAGTTGAACTGCTGAAGTGAGTAGTCAGGGCTGCTGTAGCTGCTACCCCCAGTCGGGAGAGGAGAAGAACTCTGGTAACTTCTCTGGGCCACAGGGTTGGGCTGGCCCAGGCTGCCGGAGCAGAAACCAGAATCCAGCAGGGGCTGGGTAGGTGTCCGGGGGCCTTGATCGCTGCTCTCCCCTGATGGGAAACTTCCCACTGAAGTGCTAGAGAGATGACAAGTGGATAAGTCAGCACATGACATTTAATGAAGGGGGCTTTCAGTGAGTCCCCAGGCTTTCTTCCCACCACAAATAGCAACAAGAGCTCTGCTCACAGCACCTTAGAATGTCAGGCATTTCACACATTACCTCGAGGAACCATCAGAAGAAGAAACTAAAAGTCAGAGAGGTTAAGCAAGAAGCTCAGAACCATGTAGCTCATAAAAGTCCATGGTTTCCACTGAGCGGTATCTGTTTCCAAACTCATGGATTCCACTGACTCCTAAGCCAAAGTAATCTCTGCCACCCAAACTGAAGGTGACTGTGCTGTTAGGGTCTCCAGCACCACTGAAGTGGAGAGTGAATCAAGCCATCTGGCTGCTGTTCCTACTGTGGCCCATGCTGAGTCAATTTCCCATCATCCTTAAACACTGAGAGTAGCACCTGGGCTTTCACTCTCAGGTGGCTTCAGAATCACAATGAAATGGAATCATGAGGGGAGAGTTAAAATGGGGGGATTTCAACTCATTATAAAGTCTACTTTCTAGCCACTGGACCTGACCACTAAATGAGCAAGCTACCTTGAGTGGTTAAAAAGGGCTCACAGACCTATTGGCCTGAAAGCTATGAAGGGAATTTCCTCCCTGGGGAAGTTAGGTTAAATGAGCTCAGAGGTCCCTCCCATTTCTAAGATCCTGATAAAATTCAGTTCACAGGGGAGTGTGTCTGGGATAAGTCACAAAATTTCTGCTGTCAAGTGAGTGTGGGTTCATACAGAGTAACATGGCATTAATACCCTGGCCTGTGGGCTAGGAAACCAGCATTCTCCTTGCTAAAAAAATTTTCCATGTTAAAAATGAGGGGCTGGATAAGCCCACCCTGATTCACTCCGGATGTAAACTCCTCCCCATCTATGACACACAGGTGAGACAAGGCCAGCAGTGCCTGGGTGAACAGCAGCTTTGGAGGTGGCAGGCAGGCTTGCACCTGGAGCCCCAGGGAGGAAAGAAAGGTCCTTACACAGTCTCTGCTGAGGGAGTCTCTGGGCCTGCTGGTCCCTCCCTGGGCTCCCTGGGTAGCAGGAACCAAGGGCAAGGAGGTCAGGGACCAGGCCAGGACAAAGTCCACCCAGCACCCTCAAGGCGGCAGAGCAGAATGCTGCCTCCTGGTAGCGAGTAAAGTGAGGAACGAGAGAGACAACAGCAGGCACACGGGGTGAGCTGCTAAAGCAGAGTTCTGGAAGATGGACCCCAGGGGAGAAATGCTAGCTTCTGGACTCCTGCGAAGAGCCAGCACTGCAGTAGAAGGAACCTGGGTGAGCAGCAGGGAAGAAGTTCCCAGGGCCAGGTCTCACACTGTGTCAGCCCCGGGGGCTCCAGCACCAGGCCTCTCAGCACAGCAGCCTCTGCCTCAGTCAGGAGGCCAGGGAGGTATGAGGTGGACTGCGTTAGGGGGTGCATGCTTGGCTCTGGGTTTCAGAGCTCCCCCAGCTGCCTTCCAACTTGGGGGCCTCACTACACTGGGCCAGTGTACGTGAGCAGCAGCCTCACCCACAGGGCTGCTCACAGAAATGGGGAGCAGGAGGGGTCAGGAATTGCATGCTTCCTGGAATCCCAAGCCAGGACAGGGGCGGGTTCGAGAAGGGATGCTCTCCCCTCCTGGGGCAAGTTCCTGCCGGGACGAGCCTCCTCCAGGCCTGGCCCGAGCCAACCAACCTCCCTTTCCTAGGTCATTTCCCTCTCCAAGGAGTCTTCACTCCCACGCAGTCAAGCAGCTTCTCACCACTCCCAAGTGTGGACTGGGCCCTCTCTCTCCTAAACTGCCAGCAGGGACCGTCCAGCTCCCCTGCCCATTTCTGGCTTCCTCTGATGCACTGAGATGGATGCCAACATCATCCCCAGCCACCTCACTTTCAGGCTGCAGGACCTCGGCTGCCCATGCCCCACGCTCCACTCCCCCAGGCTCCGTCCCTCTGTGCTGTTCTTCCAAAGCACTTTCTCTCCTCACCTCCTGATGCCCTGCTCATCCCCTTTGCCTCTCCTGGCGCCAGCCCTCAGAAATTCCCCAGGCTTCCTTCGCCAGAAAAAAATACCTTTGCTCTCAGCTCCAACCCCTTTCCTTCTCTGCCAGATGTGGGCACATCTGGCTCTTATCCCAAGAAGGGCAGCACCAGGACACAGGATGAAGGGTTCAAGATAGAGAAGAGGGCTCTCGAACCACACACCTAGGGGCTGCAGCCTATTTCTGAGACTGCTTAGCAGGAGGACCTTGAGCAAGCAACTTCATCTGTGCCTCAGTTTCCCCTTTTGCAAAGTAGTAACAGTGCTTACCTCCTAGGCTTGCCATGAAGATAACTGCACAGAGCACACAGGGCAGTGCCTGGTGCCCAGGCATGTAGCGTTTGCTACATACATTGCCAGGTTTTATTTCCTTTTAAATTTTTATGGACTTCTTTCTGTGGTTCTGGGGATTGAACCCAGGGCCTTTGCACTGAGCTACAACCCCAGCCCTTTTATATTGTTTATTTTAAGATAGGGTCTTACTAAGTAGCTAAGATCCCCAGGCTAGGCTCAAACATTCGATCCTCCTGCCTCAGCCTCCCAGGATGCTGAGATTACAAGTGTGCACCAGCATAACTGGCTTTAGGTTTTAAACTTGGAAGAAAAATCTTGCATCCCTCATGTTGGTCCATTTCCCTCCTTCCATCACCAGGGTGGATAGGTGGGATTGAATGCAGCCTGCTGGGAATCAGAGCTCACTCATCCTGCACTTCGCACAACACTGAGGGCTCAGAGCGTGCTTTCTCAAAGCGCCATGGTGAAGTGGTTCACAGAGGGCACAATCTAGATGAGATTCCTCCCATCCATACCCTAGGCAGGTCCACCCTTCTCAGATCCTGGGGCCCTCCCAACCCAGCCCTGTATTCTCATCCCTCACACGCACTCCTGGCTTACCTGTCCGCGCTGAGGATGGGGCTGCTGGTGGAGAGGGGGCTGGGGGAGACAAAGGAGCTGCCCAGGGTGCCATTCCTCAGCAGGGTCTCCTGGCCATGGGCCTGGGCAGCTGGGGCACTGAAGCTCTTGGGTTCAGCCTCCTGAGCTTGTGGCCCGGCCACTGCTGTCCGCGCCACCGACTCTACATAACTCCGGGGCTCTGGAAGGGGCAAGGGGACAAGACTGAGTGCAGATCCCCAGGGGTGGAATATGGACATCACCCAGCCTGCCAAGAGACACAGTCTGCCAGTGTCCAGCCTGGGGAAAGACAGGTCGGAAAACGGTGCCCATGATGCTAGGGCATTTTCCCTGGGGGGACTCGAGACAACCTTTAACCTGAACCTGGCACAGAGAAGTGTCCCCAAATGATACTCCACGTGCTGCTCTGCACATGGCCATCAGAGAGTCTTCCCCGCAAGCACCAGGACATCTGTCCACAGAAGGTGTCCTTGTGGCCACCCCTTCCCTTCTATGGTGCTGCAGCCCACCCCCCAGGCACCCCTGGAGTTTGTGGCTGTAGGGTGGACACAGAGCTCTGCCCTACCTTGGACAGCCCCAGGCTCCTCTGCACACCCAGAATTCAGAAACAAACTTGCTCACCTAGCAACAGGCCAGTGCCAGTGAGTCACACCCAGCAAGACACCACCCACCTCTGCCTCACACGCTTAGCATTCCTCCAGAGAAACCCATGCCAGATGGAGCCGGACATTCTGTGCCCACCTCTGGCATTTCTGCAGCACTGGTCAGCTTACAGAGCACATTTACACACATTATCCCTGCTGGTGTTTAGAAGAGCCCAAGCAGAGGCTGTGAGGGAGGGAAAGAGCCAGAAAGGCCACTTTATAGAGGAGACCAAAGCCAGGAAGTAAAATGGCAAGAGGCAGAGCTCCCAGCCCAACACTTGTCCAACATCCTCCAGGGCCTCTGAGGCCGGCCCAGGAACTAGCGCGATGCTAACAATAAAAGCAAGCAGGGCACTCAGTTGCTCCAGGAATGTGATCAGAGATGACTGAGGTTCCCCTACCTGCAAACCTGGCATGGTTACTATCTGACTTGGGAGAGCTCAGGGCTGAGCATAGAGCCCAGCTCTTCCACACTTAAGCAATGGCTGAAACCAGCCCAAGGCTGAGGAGCTGGCACCTGTGCCTCCCATGGTTGGAGCCCTGCACCTTTTGCTGGTCAGTACTGTGATGGTCACCGAGTCAGTGAAAAGAGCACTGGGATAGAGGCAACCAATATGGAACCTCCCTCCCCTGAGCTTCAAGGAAACCTCATTTGGGAAGGAGTGATGGAAAGATCTCTCTGTAAGGCCCAGCTTCCTTTTGAGGTGGCCCAGGCCAGATTTGCTCTCCCAGACCTACAGTTCTCCCCCGCACAGACAGAGCACAGTGCTTCTGGCCATAGCCCTTTGCAGAAGGGTCCTAGAGGCCTGGGTAGTACATGTGAACAGGGGTGGGTGCAGGTAGTCTATTCCAGGTGGGATAGACTCCTGGGTACCTAGACTTGTGAGATGAGCCAGCAAGACCACCACTCTTAAAAGCATCCTTCAGCAGCCCAGGGCACCACCCACCTCAAGATGCCCAGGCCAACTTGGCACCAGAGGATTGGATTCTATGCCAGACAGGCAAAGGTCCTCTGGCCCAAGGCTAGAATGTATTTTTGTGAAGTACTCAGAGGTATACGTCTTAGGTGTGGTGGGTCAGGTTGTCTCTGTTGCAATTTCACAAGCCTGCTGTTTTAGTGTAAAAGCATCTGTAGACAACAACTGAGGGGGCACAGTTGTGTTGTAATAAGTTTCTTTACAAAAACAGGTGGCAGGCGGGATTTGGGCAGCTGCCACAGTTTGCTGACCCATGATCTAAACTGTCTCACCAGCCCACAGAGGTCGAGTGATTTGCCCACAAAACATAGGCAGTCAGTGGGCATGCACACCCTTGCCCCAGTCCAAGTTCTGGGTGCCCTAGAGTGGGCCCACAGTTTTACAAGGGCACCTAGAGTAGACTGCTACCCATCCACAGCCTATCAGCCAGAGGAGTGCCAGCTCTACAGAGGTATGCCTAGGATAAAATTAGCAAGTGATCATGTGAGAAAAGTGGGATTTGGAGAATGTGGATACCTTGCCCTGGTCACACAGTTAGCAAATGCCAGAGCTGGCCCAGGAACCAATCAACTGGCAAAGAGCCTGACCCTCCTGTCAGCATAGAACCATCTGAAATTTGGGAGTCAATGGCTCAGTGTGGCTTTCGTCTGGGCGAACCACTCCAGCTTGGCAGAGGGACCGGTGGAGGGCGCGTCATCTGCAGAAACCCTAAGATGGCCTGAACAGAGCCGTCCTTCCCCCCCATTCCTCCCCGCCCCATCCATCTCTCCGCCTGAACACTTCTTGATCCTTCCAGATAGATGCTCAGTGCAGCACCACCCAGCTCCTACAGTGCACAACACCCCTCCTTCCCACCTGAGACAACACAGGGTCCACCTGCCCCTCCTTAAGTGCCCAGAGTCTGCGCTGCTAATAGGTCTTCTCAGTACCCCATACAGAGCAGATAACTTCCCACTTCTGAGCCACAGAAAGCCAGAGGAGTTCTGGCCTTGGTCTGTGTCTGCCACGCCAATCTACAGATACATAATCCTTGCCCTGTGCCCCATGCAGTCAGAGGTGTCCAAGACCTAAGAGACCCATGATCCTTGGAGCTCAGGCTAGAAACAGTGCAGATGACACCCGACAGTCCGTGCTCTTCTCAGCCCCACTGCTCCATCCATCCTCCCTCTGCCCTCGTCTGTGTCCCTGGAGCCTGGCCTTCACCGCTGTGTCATCCCCTTGTCCTGTGGCTCCAGGAGGGACTAGCAGGAGATGAGCAGGAGGGCAAGAGGCCAAGGGTCAGCGGCTGCTCCTTCTACACAAGGCCACAGTTGGTCACCACTGGCTGTGCTGGTTCCTCAGGCCTGGGGTGGCAATGGCTCTCTACCCCTGCCAGGGACAACGCAAGGAACGTGACATTCTTCACAGGTTTGCCCACTTTTAAACAGTCCATTAAACCCTCCCTTAGTTGCGCCATTGGAATGAGCCATTGGCTTTCTGCCAAGACCTTGACCCACATATTGGGTAAGAAACACCAGTACCCTATACCCACCCCCTTTAAAAGTACGTGTACCCCTCTACTAAACAGGAAACTAAAAGAAGACCCATAGTTAGCTTCCGGCCCACCTGGGAGCTACAGCCACAAGGCTAAGAACAGGTCTACATGGCAGGCCAGGAGGCTGGCAGACAGTATATTAGAAGTCTGACAGATGCAAATGCTAAGCTGGCCATGTCCTGATGGCCGGTCTCATGGCCACTACCCCAGCCACAGGAAACCAGAGGAGCTCTCCAAGGACTACAAGTCTGAACTTGAGAGACAGGACCGAACTGGGGAGAAGGAGCAGAGTGTGAGGGGCCATGATGTCAGGAGACACCTTGTGTGCTGGGTGTCCACAAAGTCCAGCCCCATCCTGGCACCCACACCTTGCTGTCTGCCACCTGTCCTCGCCCACTCCATCCTCTTCCTCGGTCCCAACCCTTCCCATCCGCCCCCCACCCCACATCAGAGGGTCAAGAAAAGCAAAGCACTTTGATGTCGGCTCCATTTAGCTTTCCCAGGACTGTGTAAAACTGAGCCAAGGGCCCAATGTCAGGTTCCCCAGGTTTCCAGACTGATTTCCACATGAAAATGCTTCCTTTTTCTGTCTGTCCCTCAGCTTTCTCTTCCCTTTCCACCTCAGGATTGCATACTGACACTTGTGGGCTTTCCCTTCTTTCTGACTAGAACCTTTCTATGCCTCAGATTCTTCATCTGTAAAGTGGGATTGAGAACACCTACCTGGAGAGGATGAAATATCATGAAGTGGAAACTTCCTTCTGCTAATTCTGACCCGCTGCAAAGGGTGGCCCGCTGCAATGGGTAGAACTACCTACCCTTACCTAAGCCCCAGGCTGGGACACTCCAGCCTCACCCACCCTGGGCACCCTGAGGCTTTCCTCCTCTCCACCAATCCTGGGCAGCTGCACCCAGGCCATGGAGTGAGGAAGGCTGGGAGGGGCACATTCCAGGAGCCCAAACCACTCCAAGTGGCTGGTGGCACTCAGAGCAACTGGAGGCACAACAGGGACTCGGCTCCTCCAGCCTGGGACACTGTCAGCTCTTTCCCCACACCCCCAAGTGTACTGTCTGCCTCCTGGAAAAAACTCTGGCTGGGGAGAGGGGGCCACCACACATAACAGGAAAATACGTGGGGCTGGGGGTCAGCTCGGCAGCAGACCGCTCCTGTAACACTTGGGAGGCTCCGGGTTTGATCCCCCACACTGGAGGAAGGCGGGGGGAGAGGAGAAGGGGAAAAAGGTGAGAAG
Organism: Dinomys branickii; assembly: GCA_004027595.1. Lineage (NCBI taxonomy): Eukaryota > Metazoa > Chordata > Mammalia > Rodentia > Dinomyidae > Dinomys > Dinomys branickii. Next base: position 186,680 of record PVLD010001094.1, on the reverse strand, counting down.
GGAAGGGGAGAGGAAGGAGAGAAAGAGGAGAAAGAGAACAGAAGACAAAAAGATGAGGGCAGTGGTGTGGAGGAGGAGGGGATGTACGAGGGGCAGAGAGGAGATGGAGGAAATAAACAGATGCTTGAGTCCAGATCGAGGAGCTCAGAGTTAGCATTTCAGACCACTTTGCTTGGCCCCTCTTCCCTCCTCCGAGCATCCTAGCCTGGCTTCATACCCTGGTTCAGCGCCTCTGCCTGATCTTGAGATACCTGCAGCCTCTCTCCCTTCCCCAGGCTGCCGCATGCTTCTTCACAGCCTTGGGGCTAAGCACCCAGATGCCATGGGACACCGGGCACCAAGAGTCCAAGAGGAAGAAGCCCTAGAGAGGCTGCCTCTAGTACAGCCCCCTCCTGATCTGAACCTGTCCACCCCAAGTCACCTGGAGGAACAGAACCTACCCTGAGGGCTCCCTGCCACAGGAAGCCACTCCTGATGCCAACCTTGCATCTCAATTTTCGGCAGACTCTCATTCTCTCCTTCCCTCAAGGAGAGGGGCTGTGGGTCCATACATCTAGTAAGATCACTGTTCATGTGTCAAAGTGCCCCTTGTCCCCAGTGCGGTCACATGGAAAAGAACAGCCTCTCACGCTGACGCTGCAGGCTCTCAGCCATGTCTCTGGCTAACAGTGGGCCTGGCAAGTCATCTAACCTCTCGGCAGTAAAATGCAGTTTCTACAACTTTCTTCTCAGGACTGCTGTGAATCCTAAACAAGATGATGTGACGAGGACCCACATGGTCTGGCTCCTGTTTGCTGTCACTCTGTACAACACACGTCCCCTCATCTGTGCTCTGGCCTCACTGACTGCAGTTCCCAGAAGAAACATGCTATCACTTCCTACTACAGGGCCTTTGCACAGGCCATCAACATACCACTCCTTCCCACCCCAGGGCCTTTGTCCATGCCATCCCTCACTGCTCTTCTCCTATTTCAGTCTAAGTTTGCATAGAGCATGTACTTTGTTGTAAGTTTTCATGAAATTGTATCCCTTCCCTCCCACACACTGAATGCATAATTCTGAGAGATCATGTAATTCTGGTTCCTGTTTATGCTTATACTCTGTGAGATTAGGAATCTTATCTTGCACTGCTTATCATTATGTTTCCAGAGCCTTGCATGACACCTGGCAAACAACAGTCCCACAAAATATTTATTGAATCAATGCATAAAAGAATTCATGAATATATTTAGCACAGTGACATGAACAGAGCAGCAGCCTTCAGATCCTTCTTTTCCCTCAACTGAATAATTTGGCCACTGGTCTTTTTTTGTTTTTTTTTTTTTGGTCTTTTTGAGACAGGGTTTCACCATGCAGTTCAGGCTGGCCTTGAACTCACTTTGTAGCCCAGGCTGGCCTAGAACTCACAGCAATTCTCCTGCCTCAGCCTCCTCCCGAGTACTGGGATTATAGGCGTGTGCCACCACCCTGGACCCCACTGGTCATTTTTTCTCGTAGGCCTCTTTTTCTGAACTTCCCATTAAAGTACCAGCAGGGAAGTCATGCAGATCAGAGGGTCATCAAAGAATGTGCTCCGGTCTGAGCCAGGCCCTGCAGCCTGAGTCAGGAAATACAGAACTGGCTCCTCAGCCTTGCTTGCTGCCCTCCGCCTACCCTAGGCAGCAATTCTGACTCCCACACTGGAATCCCAGGGCACCAAGGCAGGAAAGGCTCTGAAAGGGCCACTTCAGTAAGAGCCAGGAGACCCACAACTCCTCCCCCACCCCACCCCTAACTCAAACCTCAGCTCCCAGTCCAGGATGACACCACTGTGGCTAGGAATCTTGCCCTCCAAATTCCATGGCTCTGGGACAGATGGGAAGTTGGGGGACTCGGGGTCTCACAAGCTGAGAGTCATTCGTGAGGCACACTTGGCTGATCTCAGCTCAGCTCTGCCAATACTTGCTCATCTATGGCACTGGGATTGAACCTAGTCCTTAGGTATGCTAGGTAAGGGCTCTACCACTGAACCACACCCCCAGCCTAATACTTGCTCCTCACAGCCACCAGGACCTGTCAGTGACGTCCCTGCAACCTTCTCACATGAGCATTTGAGAGCCCACCTTGTGCCTGGGGGCTGGGAGCCTCCTGTGTACCCCAGATCTGAAGCCAATGATCATGGCCGTGGATCCTGTTTATCCCAGCCACCCCTTCCCAGCTCTACTGCATGTCACTTCTAGGAGCCACCCATGAGCCTCTCAGGTCAGTACCCCTTCAAGTCACCCACTGCTCTGAGTCCTCGTGAATCTTCTGCCTGAACTGGCTCAAAGGCTTTCCACCAGGAGCTGCTCCTCTCCACTTGCTGGGTGCACCATCATGAAATCAGGACTCAGGCCAGGACCCACAGCTACCCAACTCCTTGAAACTGCTTCTCAGAATAACGTGCACAGACATCCTGAGGTGTGTTTCTCCAGAGTGGGTGCACAGTTTTCCTGAAACCTTCCAAGATGTCTGAGATCCCAGAAAGACAGTCTCCCTCCTTCCTGTGCTGGTAGGAAACCAGGCAGAGGCTTCCAAAGGGCAAGGTGTGGCTGTATGACAGTAGCTCTGAACCAAGGGCAGTTACCTCCCCGGGGGACACTGGTCATGCTGGAGACATTTTCGGCAGTCATGATTGGGTGAGTACTACTGGCATCTGGCAAGCAGAAGCCAGAGACGCAGTTCAGAACCCTACAGGCCACTCCACAGTGAGGGACTGTGCAGCCCACAGTCTCCACTCTGACAGCCTGGCCTGTCCACCTCTGCGGGTGGCTGAACACCCAACAGGGGGGTGCAAATGCCCTGGGAGAGGAAATGGCAGGAGGGGCAATTTTGTCAACAAGGTGTCACCACATTGGACACCAGCTGCCCCTGAACTGGTGCCCAGTGGCTACAAGCTCTCCAGGCAGCATTCAGGCAGTGCCAGGGGTTGGGGACAGGGAGGCTGATGCCTGGTCACTTGAGACCAGGTAAGAAGAGAGGGCTGTCCCCCAGCCAACCGTGTCAAGTCCTGCGTGCATAGCCATTCGCGAGAGAGCAGGAGCGGCCACACACACCCCCACACTTACCAGCGGGAGGCGCGGTCACCTCTTCCCGCTCGTCCTCCTCTGAGGGAAGGGAGAAGAGAGGCGGGAGAAAGGGCCAGGTGACGAAGATGAGAAGAGGAAGCAGCAGGAGAGAGAGAGAGAGAGAGGCTATCAGGGCACGTTTCCGGGGAAGGAACTGAGTTTGCTGAGAAAAGAGGCGGGAAAGGGAGGCCAGGGAGAAGGCCGAGGAGAAGGCTGAGGGCCACTCTGCACCAGGCCCCGGGAATCCAGCACACAGCCGGGGACCTTGGCTCTGAGGAACCTGTCCCTGCCACAGCCTCTGGGGCCAAGGCTTGCGTAGCTGATCTCAAGCAGCAATGCTGGTCAGTGAGAGGCAGCCCAGACCCCTGCTCTCCCCGTGTGGTTCAGTGTCCCTGACCATGCCGACACCTTGGTGGCAGGCTGTGCCCTGGCCAGTGTCCGTGTGGGTCACAAACGCATGCTGCTGCCGCCTACCTGGCTGGATCAGTCTTCGGGCTATTGAGGAGAAAAGGTACAGTTGATCCCATTAGCCCCAGCTCAGCCCTAAAACCAGTCTAGGAGCAATTTTCTAGGATTAGCCAGCTCCAGCTGGCATTAGGTGCCCATGGTCCCTGTGGTTGTCTCCCCATAGGAAGGAGAGGAACCGAGGAACTGGGAAGAGGGAGTCGGAGGTGTGAGCCAAGGTGTCATTGGCTCAGGAGGATGCCATCCTCCTCTCTGTAACTAGGACAGGCTGCAAGGCCCCAGGGGTCTGGGGACCAGTCCAGTAGCCCTGGAATCTGCCTCTGTCCTCAGCAGCAGGGCCAACTGCTGCGCCATCAGGGACGTGAACAAGGAGAGGATTAAAGGCTATCTGGGGGTGGCAAGGACCTTGACCCAGGCAGGGAGACCCAGGCTGAGGGGGCAAAGACCCAGGACCGGGCATTCAGTGGTGGCTGCCACTGAGTCATGGGTTTCTCAGGAAGGTTTTGAAAGCCAAAGAGGCAGAGCAGGAAAACACCCCAAATTCAGGGATCTGGCCTCTGAGAACAGACTCAGAGCAGAGGCCAGGGGAGTCAGGCTTCTAGCAGAGAGCTGTCTGACTCCACAAGAAACTGAGACGAGGTCTCCAAATCCCCAAGTGCGAGGAGGCAAAAACAGGTAGAAAGGCTACATAGAAATGCATCATCCCAAGCCTTGCATAGAGCTCCAGGGCTCAACCTCAGCAAGGATGCAGGGCCCCTGGCCGTCTCCTTTCCATGAGGGTCCCATAAGTGTCCTCCCTGGGTGCTATCAGTTAGAGCCCCTCCCACGTGCATGCCCCGCCCTACCACCCTTTCAGCCGGTCACTCACCACCTGTGGGGTGCAACAGGATGTCCGCTGGGTTGTGTGGTTTCAGGCCCAGAGCAGACAGGGGTGTCTTGGCCAGCCCTGGAGGGGAGCGCACTGTGTGGGAAGAAGAGGGGAGACGAGGCAGCGAGTGAGGAGGCAGAGCAAGAGGGCTGGACACCCCACAGTGGGGGTGCCTGCTCCCCTGAGCTGGGCAGCCCTAGAACGAGCCCTGAAACAGCTGCTCTGGCTCCATACGCCTTCCCTGGCTCTGTGCTTCTCCACATTTCAACAGTTTAAAGGACAAAGGGAAAGAGTTAGGGAATGACACCCTTGTCCTGGCCCTGTCCCCAACTCTTAAAAAATAATTTCTACTCCAGGCCCTTGGCTTCTACTACAGTTCCCTTACAGTACTGTGGCTCACAATATACACACAGGCTTCTTTCTGCGTCTTCCTCTGTAACACTTTCTCTTTTCCATCCTCTTTTCTCTCTCCCCAACACACACACACACACAGACATGCTCGCGTGTACCTGCACACAGTCTTTAAACCATGTATGTGGATGGACTTAGACTAAGTGAAAACAGACTCTCACAATGACACATCCTGAAAAGGACAGGGGGAGAGGGGTGCTACAGGTAGAAACCCTAAAACTCAAGGTCCCTTGCAATTCCTGGCAGGCAGGATCTTCTTGGCTTGGGGCTCTGTACCTCAAATCTTGGTGTTCTAAGAGAAAAAACCCAAGCAGGCCAGGCCTAAGAGCACCAGCTTCCCGGGCAAAGCCAGGCTCCTCCTGAGCCACTCAGCTGGATTACAAGTGTCACATAGCACACAAGGTCAGAACAGGCTGCCGGGCTCTTTCTCATCAGCCAAGGATCTGGGCTGAGCTAGTGGTAGTGTTATGCCCCGTCACAAGATGTCTCAGTGACAGCTGTCACATCTCACCTTTGAGAACTAATGAAATGAGCTCTGTCTCCTCTCAGGGAGATTGGCAACCTCCCTTCCTGCCTGATGGTCTCAATATACAGCAATCTGTGGCCCTCAGATGCCCAGGATCCATGCACCCTCTCTAGCACCCTTCCTTTCCCCAAAGGATCAGAGACCTACAGGAAATGAACAGCAACAATCTCAATGCAAGTGACGTGCACAATTACATTGTGTATCTGCAGGAACGTATGCCGGTGCACATGGGAGCAGGGGACATCTCAGAGGCCCTGAGGGGTGACCCACCTCTGCATTCCACTGGGCCTCTGTCCTTATATGTCCAAGGGACAGATGAAGTATGGGGAAATACGTGTGTAAACATATACCTCCAGGTACTGGGGAAGTCTAGGCCTTTCCACACCCACTATTGCCTAACACAGCATCTTACTCCCAGATATTTCTCAAGCACTTGCTTGTAAATGTTTGTCAGATGCCTGGCTGAATGCACGATTATGAAGGAATGAGCCCAGCACACAACCCCAGTCAGCAAACACCTGTCCAGCAGGTGCAGCAGAGGGGCAGAGAGACCCAGGAGAGAAGGTGACGAGAATGAGAAAAGCAGAGATGGTCAGAAGCTTGCCTGGGTTTTCTCCCCATCTGCCACCAGCACCCCACCCAACTCAGTCCCAAGAAAAGTGGCCCTTATGGGGAAGGAGATGAGTGGGTGGCACTGAAGCCCAGCAGCCTTCTGCTTCCTGCGAGAAAAATTCCTGACATTTCTCCGCCTGACAGCCTCTCTCCCCAGCCCTGTACAGTTATGAAACCTTTGACTTACCCTTATCCCCTGGGCACCCTGGCTGGCCAAGAGTAGGGAGAGAAAAAGGCAAAATCCAATTCTAGCACAACTCGGATGGCTTCCAGTCCAAGCAGAGGGGCATCCCACCCCTGTCTGTCTGGATCTACCAGTGATTGGAAGCAGTTGTGAAGGTAGAAGATTAAGAGCCAGAAAACAAATACCAATGAGCCACAACAGAGCCAGCTCTGGAGTAGACAGCTATAAACCTGCACTCGCTGAAAGTCCAGCATGGCAGCCGTAAGCCTTATGTGGCTACTGAGAACCTGCAGCTGGCTGATCGGAACTGTGATGTGCTGTATAGCAGATGCACACCAGAATTCAAACAGCGTGCAAAAACGGCATCAAATAGCTTGTGTTTGGTGTTAATAAAATATTAATGTCTTAATACTTTAGACTGGGCCAGTGGCAAAAAAAGGTGGCAAAATACCTATATTTTCATATTATTCACTCACTGAAATGATAATACTTTGAATATAATAGTGATGCTATTAAAATCAATTTCACCAGTTTCCTATCATGTCTTTCAGGATGGCTACTAAGAATTTTAATTTCAAAGGTGCTCATATTTTGTTTCCATTGGACAACCAGAGCTATGGCTTCCAGAAGCCACTGAACCATCTTAACTTCGGCCTCCTGCATGTCCAAGATGGCAGCCTGCACAAGTTCTTCTAGGACATGGGTCATGCACCATCGCCATGTTCCATGATGGACAGGACAGAGGATCTCCAACCAGCGCCAGTCTGCCCTCCTCACAGAGGAGCCAGGCCCAGCTACTCCGATCCCTGAGCAACCAGTCCCACCTCTTCTGCCATACGGGCCCTCTCGTGGGGACCCTGAGATCTCACAACCTGGTGTGGTTCCGTCACTGCCCTCCTCACAACCACTTCCTCCACTTCCTCTTCTGGGTACATCCCCTATAAAAGGAAACACTGCCCCATTCTTGGGCTCATCTGAGTCTCCCCTTTGGCTGCCCTCTGGGGATTGTGTAAATGCCCCTGCCTGAGAGACCACTTTCTTTCCCTGGAGAAAGCTACATAGGTCACCTGACATGGAAAAAGTGTCTTGATGCAAACAGGAATGGGGGTCAGAAACAATGTCAGGGTGAAGTCACCATCCATGTTAAGATGGGGAATCTTTTGAATGCAGTATATAAAAAAGACTTAAACAATTAAGAAAACCCTATAGTATGAGAACACAGGGCCCCACAGTCCATCACTTTGGATCCTGCCTCAATGTTAGATCCTGCTTCAACCACTCTGTGGCTGCTTCAAGGTCAGACATGAGAGTGGACAAGGGAGAAGACAGCACAGTGGAAGAAATGGAGTTGAATTGGGTCTTGCAAATTCTAACCCTGCCCAACTCTGCTGGCACAATCTTCCCATCCCTCCCCCACACTGGCCAATATGGAGACAAGGAGCTGGGGGAAACATGGAGAAGACAGGCTCAGCAGGAAGTTCTTACCCCCAGTGGGTGGTGGGCTTGTCGGGGAGCTTCCCTCCATCTCCTCAAAGGCCTCCTTGTAGCTGTGCAGATGGGGCTGTAGAGAACAAAGGGGAGGAAAAGCTGGAGTCCTGAGAAGGCAGGATGGCCCTTCAAATGACCTTGGGCATGAGAACAGCAAGTTAAGCAGGGACAAGTTGCCTCCTCAGTTTGATCGTCACCATTGCTCAGGTAAGCTCAAAAGTCAAAGGGAGAGCTTGGCCATACACAACTCCAACTTCTTGCTGTTTGAAAGGGCATGGTCAAGCACAGGCAGAATGCAGGAGCACTGGACTTGGAAATAATTCAGAACAGGGCTACAATAACGGGGCTGGAGGTGGCGAACTTGGATCCTACCAGAAGGCAAGTAAGAAAGGTGTGTGAAGACCTCCTACATCCAGGACGACTCTATAGCCTGGTTGTTACAGCACAGCACAAACGTCCTGGGGTGGCTGATAGACCATCTGCATCAGAATCTTCCAAGCTACACATTTAAAATGCAGACTCCTCGTTCCTTTCCCAGATCTTCTATGCTGAAATCTCTGGAGGTAGATTTGGGAATCTACAGTATGAATACACTCCACAGTGGTTCTGCAAACTACTGAAACATCCCAGAAATATAAATATTTTGGCAAGAAAATGAAATCTCCCAAGAAAACTTTGTAGGACAGACTTAAACATTTTTATCAGTCTATCTGACCTGCTTTGTTTTCAAGTCACTTATGGCATCCCCAGAATCCTTATCATGCAATGAAGGGATTCTGGGAATAGAGAAGGGGGCTTCCGTCTCAGCGCTAACGTAAGAAGTGCAAGCATAGAAACTACTGAAGAAGGGAATGGGCTGTACATGCCATACACCAGAGAAGAGACCTGGGGTGAGGACTGCAGGGAGGAAAAAATACTATGTTTACTGATAGGTCAATGTCAAGCCGATTGTCAGCTTCCTGGACACAGCTCAAGGACTCACCTCTTTGGGTCGCCCTCCAGGATTGAGGGCGATGGTAAGTGCCAGCTCTGGGGAGACACTCTGGACGGGGGAGCGAACCCCAGGGCTACGGGGAGATGTGGCTTCAGGAGACTGGTTCTCATAGTGTTCATCGCTGGCTGCTCTCCTCCGGAGTGGGGCTGGGGGCTCAGCGGGCTGCCTCTCCCGAGCCTGCACCCCTGGAGGAATGGTCGGGCATGGAGGGTAATGAACATATTTGAGAAACCATCAATGGCATCTAATGCCCCAGAGAAGGCAGCACCACTGAGCACAGGGGCAGAGCCAAAATGGGCTGCCTCCCCTCAGCACCTCCCTGAGCCTTCCTGGGCCCAGCTCTGCTTATACCCTGCAGGGAGGAGGACCTGCTTGCATTGGGCTCAGTCTTTACTAGAATCTCTACTCCACCAGCACTGGGACCAAAAGCACAAAGGATTGATAGAAGAAACAGATGTCAGCTCCTTCCAGCCCCTGGAGGCAGAGGGCCAGAGCTTCCAGACAAGGGAGGGGAGACAGGGGAAAGACAGCGTCTCCAAGGCAACTGCATCAACCAACGAGCAACATCAAACCCAGGGGGAAGAGCTCTTGGAAAGGGCTAAATTGCATCATCTTGCAAATGGTGCTCTCAAGGAGAAATTTTAAAATGACTCAGTCTTGCTCTGGAGCTCTCAGCCCCAGCTGACCCCAGGAATATTTCTGACCCTCCCTGAGGTTCCCCAACCTTCATCCCGTGCACCCCTGAAACTTCTTACCAACTTCCCTTATGCTGGTCCCTTAGCTACTACTATCCACCTCCAAAGATGGTGGAGGCTCCTACCCTGCCACCCCGCTGAAGGGAAGGCCGAGAGGAGTCACGTGCTCCGTCTGTGTCTGTGCTTCCCATCCCAGCTCCGTCCCGTAGGCTGGGCATGTTGCTAACCTCACCCTGCTTCCTTCCCCCTCCCTCCTCCCACAGCTGGGCTGGAGACATGGAATACATTGCCTCACTGAGCTGGCTCCCAGAATCTTAGAAAAGTCACTTCCCAGATCCCAGGGGCCAAGACCCAGCCCAAAGGGTGTGCTGCTAGACCCAATTATCTTCCAGGAGACTTTCTGCCCCGCCTTCACCATCATTAATTAGGATTATCCAAAGGTCCTAGGTCACACCAGCCTGGGACCCTGAACACAACCTCAGCAGTTGTGTGGGAACGTACACACACACACACACACACACACACACACACACACACACACTCTCTGCTGGCACCTGAAAATGTGTTGGTGCAACCAAGCCAAATTCACCCTCCTGCAGATTGAATCTGCTTCCATTTACAGCAGGATATGCAACCTGCAGGAAGCTCCCCTCTGATAAACCACAATAGCCACCATGACCAGTGGCTGCTGAGAAGCCTTCCTACCTGTCATGAACAGTACACAGCAGGCCACTGGCCACTAAGTACAAGGGCAGATGCACCCCCACGCCAGCCAAGAGACATGAATTCATTCAGGCATTCCTGTGACGGGCGTTCCAAAGGGCCCCGACAAGGCAGCAGGCCTAATGCAGCGTGTTAAATGCAGAAGGTGCCCAAAGGCATCTGGAGTCACTGCTTTGGACTGTTACAGAGAGGCAGCCCTGCCTGCCAGCTCAAGCAAGGGGCCTGCTCTGCTTAAACCGCTCTGCTTAAAGCAAGGCACTCCGTAACTCCAGAGTGCCCTTATTTCCAGAAAGAAAAGCAGGGATCCAATCAGTCACACTCAGCAGCTTCTGTGAGCATGCCCCAGAGGAAGGAGGCTGGATTTGGAGGGTGCTGCCAGGCTGCAGTCCTCCTGCAGTTCCAGGCTCCCAGTGCTTGGAAGAGCAGAGCAACCAGGAGGAAGCCCTTGGCCTCAGCACGCTTCTTCCTCCACCCAGTCCTGCTCTGCTCAGGCCTCCTGGGTAGCACAGCCCACAGCCCCTGCTGGGCTTGTTATTGGCAAAAACATCAGAGAGAAACAGATGTAGCCATTGACTTTCTACTAGAACTGTGACAAAGGAGGCCCATTTGAGAATAGCTCTTGGGACTTGGAAGCCAGTTTAGCCCCAAGGTAAAAGGAAACACAAGGGCCGGTCTCACTTCTGGGATCACCCGCCCAACAGTCTCATTCTGGCAGATCCCTTTGCCTTTTCAGGGGTGACATTCTGTTGAGGGATGTGAGGTTTGCCCTTAAACAATGGGCATGCTAGCAATGGTGGTGCCCCATCTCTTGGAGGGAAAGAGAACATTCTCCCAGACCTGCCCAGAGCAGTATCCATGTCCACGGGCCACAGAAGGTTCCAGCAGCTCAGAAAAGATGCTGAATTGGGTGGGTAACTTAAGACCCTGCACAAGGCACTAGTACTTTCTCAGTTACTGTCCCCACTGCCACCAGCTCAGTATGTGCAAATGTACCCCACCCAGAGGCAGAGGATGGATAGAGTGACCTCCGAAGAGCCAGGGAGTTGCAGGGAAGAGCCTCCCTCTTCAGCAAGGGGAAGACCCCACATTCCACTCCCACAGGGATGCTCCACCCCTACAGAGTGCCCCATGGCACCCTTGGCCCATTAGGGCCACTGACATTCTTTGAACACAGTGTCCCACTGTTGTCCCCCTTGGCAAGCCCAGAGCTGCCCCAACTGCATGGACAGCCATGTTCTCTCCCTCTTGTCTATCTCTCCGGGAGGGGAACCAGCACAGTGAAGGCAAGAGAAGAGAGCCCATTGTTCCTCAGCCAAGCTGGGATGTCTGGACCAAAATGGACAGCCGTGGCAGAGAGAGCCCTCTCTCACATCCCGGAGACTCGGACCAATAATGAGACAGCCTGCTTCCCGAAGTGACCCTCTACCCAGGAATCTTTTGGTCTTCCAGCATCTTCTCTTGAGCCAGTTGTCCACACACATCTGTACTCATATGCACGCATGGGTATACACACACACACACACACACACACACACACACTGCAAACCTGGAAGTTGAAGGCTTAACACCTGTCACTCTGTGCACTGTGGCAAAGCACACTGCCCTTGACAGAGTCACACAGACAAACAACCTGCTATGGCCTCCTCACAGACACCCCCACACCCTCACTGGCCACTGCCACCCCCCACAGACCCAGCTCTTCTTTCCAGCCTTCCGATTTCCAAAAGACTGGATTCCTCAGCTCCAGGTAGCGGGGCCAGGTGTTCAACTGCATGCCTCCAGAAGCGAGGGGGTCCAGGAGAAAGGCCACCTGCTGGGCCAGGGCACCAGGAAGCCACACGGCGCAGGCAATCACACCAGCAGCCCCAGGGGCAAGCCATGCCAGCTCCCCTTGGATAGGGCACCACCCCAGAAGCTGCCCAAACCCCAGGCCCAGCTGAACACTGCATTCCTCACCACTGGACCAAGAAAAGGACAGAGAGAGAGGAGCAGCAGAGGAGGGGGCAGTCTGCTACAGCCATCTCCCCGTCCCCATGGGCTGGGAGAAGGAGGGTCCACGAGGCACCAGGAGCTGACACTGGAAATCATTGATTCCCATCCATTTGCAGCCTTTCTGGTTCAGCAGTGGGTAGGCAAGCTTAAGCACACAGTCTCTCCTGACAGTGGCCTAGGCTTGCAGGAGCAGGGGCTGGATGAGGAGACTTCTTCGCAAGGGATGAGAGCCTCTGGGCCTGCATGTCCAAGAGACTGGGGGCAACTATTAGTGGACATCATCCTCAGATAAAGCAGCACAGCCCTGAGGCTGAAGCCACCACATCTGGGGTTTGCACACCCATGTGCAGCATTTAAGCATGCCTGTCATTGCTCCAGTTTTAAAACTGGGAAACAGCTCTGACTTGAGAACAGACTTGCCCAAGGTCACAGAGGTTAGCACTGGCAGGGCCAAGACCACAGATTAGACCTCTGACTCCTTGCTATGGCTCTTAGATTGGTGGAGGGGTCAGACCAGATACTCTGTCCCCAGAGTATGCCATGCTCCCGAGTGGACAGGCAAGCAGATATGGGTCACCACCCCTGGTCTTATGCCTGGTAGCAGAGGCTAAGCATAACCTGGCTCCTGCTGAGACCTGGCCCCGCAGCCTAGACCATTTGCCTGGGGTAGCAGAGTGCTGGGCTGTTGGAAACCGTCACTGTGCCCCTCGCTGCAAAGGCCTGCATCTCCGCAGGGCCCTGCAAGTTTGTCTGTCACTTCAGACCCTGCTGCCAGCAGGCAAGGCCAAAGATAAAAGCATCGGGCCTGCATCCATGCAGAGTGGAGCCTTGGCTCATGCAGGAGAGGGGAGGGAGGCTGATGAGCGGGAGGAGGATAATGCACGTAAGGAGGGGGCGGTGAGAAAAGGGGGGGCTGAGAATCAGAAGGTGGAGAGAGGACAATCATGGGGAGGGAGGAGCGAAGGGAAACAGGAGGAAATAGATAGAAGGAAGAAGGCGGGCAAAGGTTTGGAAGGAACAGCACCCAAAGGAAAGGGAAGGGGAGAAGCTGGAAGCCACCACAGGGGCCAAAGAGCTACAAGGGAGAAGAGGGAAGACAAGGAACCAACCAGAGAGGGAGGCAGAGCGGAGCCGGTGGAGAGGAGGGGCCTGGAAGCTGCCGCTCAGCCCCTGGCCCTGCAGTCTGGCATTGTATGCTGCCCACCCACCCCAGGGGAGCCGGCAGGGAGTGGAAGGCAGGCGGGGAGGGGACACCGGGCAAGGAAAGCCCCCCACCAATGGCATAGGGGCACATGGAGACAGGGCACACAGAGAATGCAGGGGACATGGCATCCAACAAGACAAAACAAAACAAAAACAAGAGAGAAAATGAAGATTAGTTGGTGTCCTCTGTCTGGGATCTGGCACACACTGGAGGGAGGGGAAGGGATCAGACAGAGAGAGAGGGCAGGGCTTGGTCTCCTTCTCCAGAGGGCAGGTGACCGTCATGCTGGCCAGAAGGGCACCGTGTTTGTCTAGTTCCTAACCCCGGGACAGAGGAAGAAGGTGCCAGCCTGGGGCCAGGAGACTTCAGTCCTGTTACCTGCTGGCTCACAGGCTCCTCATTCCACATGATCTGGTCTTTCCCTTCTGCCATAGTCACCTGCGTCTTTCTGAATCCAGGGTGATACCAGCGGCCTTAGCCCAGCAGTCCCACTCCCTCATATTCCAGCATCCCACTGCCCCTTGATCCTCAGTCACACTGACCTGAGTGATCCCTTACCCTGGAAGTACCTCATGCTTATCTGCTCCTGTCCAAAGCTGCTGGGCCCCACAAGAAGTCCTTATAATGAAGCTGTCTGGATGCACTGGAAGGACCTGTGGCACCACCCTTTGCTCACCTTTCTGATTCCCCATCCCCTTTCACGCCACAGGGGCCATGCAAGTGGCCAGCACCGCCTCAGTCTGGCTTTTAGCTCTTTTCTAATGCGCAGGGCTGCACCCCACTTTCTTTTCTGCTTCCCCCTCCTGTTTCCAACTTCCAGACGTGCAAGGGCCCAACCTCAGTCCTCCAGATCTTCCCTACCTGTACTTCCCCTGGGTGAAATCTGTGACACCTCCCACCTCTCTGTGCTCTAACAGTCCCACTGAAACCCCAAACTCTTACAGCCTGACCTTCTCAGATCTTTTGTGAGCATCTCAAAACCCAACACACTTTGATGTTCCCTCTTGCCAGACTCTTACCCTTATCAACAAAGTGTGCTTATTATTTAGTTGTTCAGGCCAAGAGCCTCAGCACTGTCCTTGCCTCATCTATCTATAAATCTTGTTGGCAGCCACTCCAAAATATCTCCACAAGCTGAGCACTTCCTCCCATCTTCTGGCTTCCACCCCAATCAATAGCTGCAGCCTGCTAACTCATCTCCCTCCGGCCATCCTGGCTACGCTGGTCCTTTTAGAATAAGCCACATAATGTCACTTTGTGGAGCAAATTCTTTCTAAGGTTTCTTACACCACACTATGCTAGAAACCAAAATTTTTAGCATTTCTGGGGCCAGTGATAAAGGGTCCCCTTCTCATTACCTCTTGGACCTCATGTTGATCACTGCCCCAGCCACACCCAACACACTCCTGTCTCAGGGCCTTTGCCCTGGCTGGTACATGTGGTCCATTCCTCATTGAGCAATGACCTTCCCTGACTGTCCCATGTAAAGTGTAGCCGCTCACCTGCCTTCTACTTCTCACTAGCACTTTGCTGCTTTGTCTCTATGACGCTTATCAGACATCTAAAAGAGTATGCATCCATATGTTTCTTTGTTTAGTGTCCAAGTCCACAAGGGCACAGGCTTTACCTGCTGTTGGCCACCACTTTCCCAGAGCTGAGACTAGTAAGTAGCATAGATTAAAGCTCACACCAAGTGACCGGATGAGCCACGAATTCAATCCCATATACATAATAAAATGTAAAACATTAGATTCTCAATTCACGCTCCCAAAGCCTGACTCTGATAGTTCCTTATGTCTTTATTCACCCTTTATAATTTCATAAGGAGGTATGTCAGCTCTTCTTTGTGCCTGAATAAGCTACCCTGGCTCCCAGGCATATCTCTTCTAACCTCCTGAGTGACTATTCTGGCAATTTCTTTCTTTTTCTTCTTTTCCTGATCTTTCCTCCCCCATCTTCAACCTTCTCCCTTCTTGTTCACTACCCAGAAACATTCATATGACTCCTATCTGTACAAAAGTTCCCAATATTCTGCTGCCCTCTTTAACTACCATTCTCTCCACTTTTATCATAAAACCTCTCCAGGGTGTAGTTGAATGCCATCTTCACTCCCTCTCCACTCACTGCTCAGCCCCTCGTGGTCTGGTTTCTGTCACCAGCACTCAACTAAAATGATCCTTTGAAAATCACCAGACCCATGGCCAGCGCAGGGGGCTCTCTCCTCCGCCTCTTTATCTCTTCAGATTGACATTGCTAACCGCCCACTCCTCCTCCTTGAAACCCTTTACTATCTACTCTGTGATGACATATAGTCCTGGTCTCCTGTCACCGCCCTGAGCATTTATTCTGAGATCCTCTTCACAGCCTCCATTGCCCTCATGACTGTTCTACCTTAAGTTCTCTTATCTCCCTGCTTCTGGCATAAAGAGATCATGTATGCCTAGAACTTTAACCCCCATCTTTAATCTTTCATGAGAAAGATTCTAAAATCTATAGCTGTTCCCACCCTTGAAGCTCCAATTCTATACATCCATACCTGGAGGTGCCACTGTAACCTCAAACTCAATGTAGACCTAACACTGGAGCTTCATCTTATACCATGCCAGCTCTGCCACCTAACACCTGCATGCAAGTGAAACCACTTTCCTTCTGTGTGTGGGGCCTCCAAATCATATCCCATGCCTGCCTCTGCCTCATCCACAACAGCCAAGTGGTTTGTGATCACATTGGTTTCCTCCCACAAGATCCATGGCACCGTCTCTTCTTTTCCAAACCCATAATCAGGTCCCTAATGCAGTCCCTGTTACCAATCTAATAAGGTCCTAGCATCTCCCAGCCCAGTGTCTCTCCCGTGTTGCATCCTTCCTGCACAGATGCACCAGGTCTATCTTTCCATGCTACAGCTTTTATCAGGACACATTCTCCTGACTAAACCACAGTAATGATTTGTTACACAGGGCTAGGTAAAAGTCCAGCTCCTTAGTCTGGTATTTAAAATTGTCCTGAGACAGTAGCATCCTGGATGCCTGCCCTGAGTCTTCCTCTCACAATCTATAATGCTCTTTATCCACTCACAGTTCTTCAAACTTTTTCTATTCTTTCCTAGCCTCACTGTGACCCCTCTCTGTTTAGCAGCCTTACCCATTTTCAAAATCCTATCTATCTTACAAGGTTCAGTTTAAACCTATACTTCACAGCCTCCCAAACCACTTCAAACAATCGTGACCTCCTTGATTCCCTCCCACAGAACTTTCTCCATACATCTCTTATTACAAATAACTTCATCTTAAAGATCCAGTCCCCACTACCACCAACTAAATGCTAGACTTCTCAAAGATAAGATCCACGTCTAATTCCCAAGATACATTGAAATCTCTGCCTCTAGAGACATCCAGTAACAGTCTATCATAGAATCAGAGACACAGGATACCTCAGTTGGACTCCCCAACTTTGACTCACTGCTTTTTCTTGCCTTATTGCTATGTCTGGGTCATCTGATACAATGTTAAATGATAGTTGTGATATAGGAACCCTTAATCTGTCCCTTGGCTGTAACAGGAATGCTTATAATGTTTCATGAGAAAACTGATGTGCACTGTGGATTTCTAGTATATATTCTTTCAAGTTAATAAAAAAGAACCTATATTCTCTGAAATTTAAGTTGAAGTAAGACATGAAGAGTGGTTGGATCAAAGTGGAATGAACTAGGTACTGAGGTACTAGGTACTAGTACTGAGGTACAGAGAACAACCAACAAGAAAAAAGACTTGATGGGTAAAAGCCAAGAGAAACCAGATCAAGTTTGTGATCAGAAAGAGATTCTCCCTCAGATCTGGGCTTCTCAGGTTACTCATACTGATGCTTATGTTCCAGCTTCTTCACTGCTACACTAGAATGTCATTATTCTTCAGGTTACCTCCTCAACTCTGGAATTACATTTCTAGGGAATTTGGGTGGCCCCATTCCTCTCTCCTCAATAAAACCAGGAGAAAAGAGGCCTCTGCTGACAAAGCAGCCAGTCCAGAGATATCTTTATGTCAGATCCCAGATGTGGCAGAAAGCAGAAGTCCAAGCCCCATCTGGACCACCCCATGGTACATTTCACCCCAGATTACAGTTGTGTGTCTTGTTTCCACACTCAGGTAAAGCAATACTATAATGAAGTCTAGATTAGCTCTTCAGGGAGGGGAAGCTGTGGCTGCCAAGCTCCATGGTGGAAAGACTTCCACTGTGGCCAACTGCAAACTACCAAGAGTGGAACTGGGGGTTCTCCATTCTGAAGCCTCTGCTACTGCACCCAGTCTTGGGCCCAACCCCAGAGCCAGCCTGTCCCAAGCTGCTTCCTCAAAGCTATGGTCCATCCCCAAGAAGGGCGTCTCCCTCTCTCTTTGCAGCTGGCATGGTGACTCAGCTTCCCCTAAATTTAGGAAAAGGGTGGACAGCAAAGCCAGCTGCTCAGGCTCCTCTTCTTCCCTGAGCGCCTGCTGCCACCCTGGCAGCTGAAGGCTGGGCACAGGGCCCACCTGACCCTACAGTTCTGGGCTCCTTTGCCTGTGCTTTGCCTCATAACACAATCAGACCTTGGGGTCTTGCTCCTTCTGGCCTGTTTCTTCCTAATAGGTTCTTTGGCTATCCCACACTCTTTTCTCTGCAGATCTCTCCAGATTTGCTCTGATAGGAAGAGGAACTTTGTTTCCCACACAGAGCTGGTTCTAAGCAATGCCTATCTGAATGGCTGTCCAAGCTAAAAGGCCCCATCAAGTTGAAACACTTAAAGCCCAAGGGCTTTAGGAAAACCTCTCAGCCTATGTTGTAGCCTTAGAATAGGCCCAAGAGGGAAACTAAACCCACAGTCTTCCCACCAACCTTCTCCACGCCTGCCCCAAGGACTGCAGGCTGAGGACAAGTGTAGCAGGCAGTTGCAGGACCTCCTCTCTGCCTAGAAAGCCTACTCCAGCCCCGAAGTCACCACCCCCAGGAAGCTTTCTCTGATTGCTCTAGATGGTAAACCATGTTCTCCCATTCAGTCCAACTTCTGAGCCTCAGTCTCACTTCAGTCAGCACACACACTTTGCTCTCTGTTAGAATTCTCTCTCTACACCCCCATCCTCTAACTAGATTGTACATTCCGAAGGGTGGGAACTGATAATCTTTGAATCTCAGAACCCAGCTTGGTGCGTAACAGGCCCCAGGCCAAGCAGCACCTGCCAGAGGACCAGCTCTAGGCCTGTACTGCCCCCCAGCAAGACCACCAAGACTGAAGAGGGAAGGGGTTGCAGGAGTACACAGAACACACTCCAATCTGATGGCCCCCAAGGCCCTTACCTGCCACCCGGTGGGCCACCAGCCCTTCCAGGTTCAATGGCTCCTCTTCTGGAGTTCGGGAAGGATCTGAAGTTGCTTCCTTTGGTGGGAGCTGAGGCTGAGTGGTGAGGCCAGGGAGAGAGGCCGGGGGCTGCTGAGGCCCTGGAGGGGCATGAGCAGTTGGGAGGAAGGCAGATGAGGAGAAGGAAGCTGGGCTCTTAGGACGGAAATCCTGGTTGGGCCCCAGCAGACATGGCTGATAATCATAAGGTGAGTAGGACCTGCCAGTGGAGACTGGCTCAGGGGTTCCTAAGGAATGCCCACTGGGGATGTAGCCAGATCTGGACTGGGTCAGTGGGTGGGACTGGTGGGAAGAGCCTGTAGGGGGCTGAGAGGAGAGTGGGGAAGCCCCTGGCCAGGCCCCTGGGACACTTTGGGACTTGTGCAGTGGGGTGCCTGCTGAGGTTGGCTCTAGGTCCAGCATGAGCATGTTGAGGGCTTCAATGGACTGCTCAATCTCCTGCTGGGAGGCCGCTCTTGGGAACTCTGGGAGAGCAGGCATGGGGGGCTCTGACAAAGGCTGGGGACTGGGCCTGCTGCTTGCCAGACTCTCCAGTTGGGCTCTTTCCTGCTGCCGCAGAGGTGGGCGAGGCTGCTGCTGTTGCCATGAATTCAGCCCCCTCTGTACAGCCTCCCGACTGCTGCCACCACGGGCTGGAGCCAGGGGCAGCTGGGGCTCGGCATCCGGAAAAGACTGAGAGCGGAACAAGCCACTGGGGTCGTGGTTATAGTGGGAGGTGGTCACTGGCTGCAACCAGGCCGGGAGGGGCCCCCCACGCTGGTAGCCAGCTAAACCTTCCTGCGCAGAGTAGGAGGGCCGCAAAGGGACCACATGGCTGGCCTGGGCAGACCCTGCCCTGCTGGCAGACTCATAGGGGTAGCCCCCACCATTGACCAGTGGTTCCACTGGGTAGGACTTGTCCAGGCCATTGGTCAGTGGGGACGGAGCTTCGGGGTAGTTCCCCTCACTGGTGTTGGTGACCCCATCCAGGGAGGACAAGGTGCCCATGCTGCCCACACTGTGCCCATCTTGGTTGGGCAGCTCATCATCTAGGATGTCTGTCTCCCGCTCAGATGCCAAGGCCCTGCCATTGACGTGAACCTGGGCTGGGACAACATGGCGGCCAGAGGAGGACATGGCTGGGCCTCCTGCTGGGCGGGACCTAAGGTGCTGCGCGTGGTACATGGCACCTTGCTTCTCTCGCTCTAAACCAAAGCCACTGAGCAGGCGATCCAGCTCCCGCTTCTCCTCAGGGCTCAAGGAAGCAGGGGCACCAGAGGCCCCAGGTGCAGTCTCATCTGTCTTGTCAGTCTTGGTGGAGGCTGTGGAGTTGCCTGAGTCACTGCTCACAGAGAGTGTATGCTCCACGTGATTGGGAGTGGCTGACAGGGCTGGACGTGCTGCACTGATGGCCCCGGTGCTGCCGTTCAGGGAGTCCTTCTTCTTCACCTTGGCATACAAGCTCCCATCCAGTGGCCCCTGGGTGTGCCCCACCACCTCTGCAAAGACAGAGAAATGGAAACAGCAGGTATCAGTGGAGGCAGGAATATTGGCTATTATCCCATGAAGAAGAGCTAAAAGCGTCTCTTCCCTGGATCTCCAAATCTGCTCCTGCCACCGCAAGGAGAGGCATAGGGAAAGGACAGAGAACACCTCCCTGGGCTTTCAGGCACAGCTCCCACCAACACCCAGCTTCAAGGGTAGGAAGCCAAGCCTAAGACTAAGCAAGGGGTCCTAGGGGCAAACTGTTAATGTCCCAAGCCCAGCTCTGGCATTTCACCAACTTCCCCAACCACAGAGGCATTTTGGACCTCAGTGTCTTCATCTGTACAACAGGGACAATACCACAATGGGGTTGGACCACATAAAATTCCCAATATTTGCTGAACATACAGCACTTCCAGCTGAAATGAACTGACAGAAGTCATATGTTGATACCAGTACATGGTGAGAGGTTAGCATCTAGGAGCCGTAATCATTGCCATTGTAAATATCATTAACTCCTGAAGGGTGACATACAAAGCATAACTGGCCTCCTCCACGGCTCTATCTCAATTCCTAGAATTCCTGCTCTGGACTTGAGACAGAGTACCAGGCTTTGCCTTAAGTGCACGTAGAGGTATAAAGCATGGAGATCCAGCCCCTCCCCGCAGCCAGTATACACAAGAAAGTGCGTGGGGGAGGGGGGCCCTAGGTATAGTAGAAATATAGAGGGGTCTACCATGGCCAAGGTGTAGGGGAGGGTGAAAGCAGAGCTGGGACTTACTAAGACAGACTTGTCCTCCAGCCTTTACAGCCAAGTCTGGTTCCACATGAACAATTTACTAAAACTGTTCAGACAGACAGTGCCCTCTTTGCATTTCCAGAAGTTTCTCCCAGTTGCTCCCCCAGCACAGTGCCCTCCTTGTGGACCCTGCCCCCAACTAACAAGGTCATCTCACACCCCCTAAACTTCCAGGGGAGGAGAACTAGTCAAGGGAGGGCGAGTCAGGCAGGACTGCGGCAGGCCCCCAAAAGGAGCAACCAGACCCCTCTGAGGACCCCTGAAGAGCTGAGCAGGCCTGCAATCCTTTTGCCAGAGGGGACCATGCAGGGTGCTGGGGCAGGGGTTCAGGGCCTAGGGCAGTGGGAGAGGCAACACTTTCTCTGAAAGGAAAAAGTGAGTTCTGGGTGGCTGGGGGCCAGAGGGCTGACTCAGGAACAAGAACTTCCCTGCCCAGAGGAGTTCTGTGACTTCACACCCTGTACAGTCAACAGCCCAGCCTCCAGGCCCAACACACTGACACACAAGCACACATGCACACACACATACTCACAAGGGCTTCCTCTCACTCCAATGCAGGCCCCCCAGTTGGCAGGAAAACAAGTCCCACCTCCAGCCAGATACCAGCAGTAACACACAGAACCAGACACAAAGACAGCCAGAGACCATGCCAACCAGGAACCACCCAAATAAAAAACACCCAGACTTGTGCTCACTAGGTGCTCACAC
This sequence comes from Dinomys branickii, assembly GCA_004027595.1. Lineage (NCBI taxonomy): Eukaryota > Metazoa > Chordata > Mammalia > Rodentia > Dinomyidae > Dinomys > Dinomys branickii. The sequence continues at coordinate 165,075 of PVLD010001094.1, read as the reverse complement.
GACACTGAGAGCCACCATGAGAAAACGCAGGCATGGAGATTCAGATGCAAACACCAGTCACTGCTGCTGGGAGTGCACACCTCAACACAGGCGCTGCACATGCAAGATTTCAGCCCTTCAGGGCAAGCGGAATTATGCCCACCATAGAGTTGGAAAAACAAGATTCCTGGAGCCAAAACAATTCATTTGTACATACACGGTACTTGGTAAAGCTGGGCCTTAAAATCAGAACTAATTTACTTCAAAGATCATGAAATTTATATTATGCTACACTTCTCTACCAACACACACACGCACACGCATGCAGAGTAGAATAAACACATGAAAGGCAAGAATATTCCAAAATAAATATTTAAATTTAAAGCCACAAACATTTCAGAAAATGCGAATGTTTCTGCCGTGCTCAAGGATCTACCCTCAGGCCAGAAGTGATAGCCGCTAAAAATAAACCCTCCTACAGAAGCCCACGGCTAAAAACAAGTGATCCGATGACCACAAAACAGGAACGTCCTGATCAACACACACGCACACGCATACATCTACACACACACACCGCAAGTCAGCTAACTGACATCACCCAAAATCCAACAGAGATGCCTGTCCAGGCACATGCACCCCCCACACACATCATGGGGGCGGGGAGCTCTGCCCATTCACTGAGTTCTACAGAACCATCACTGTTTCTCCAGATTTCTCTGAGGCTTCTAGACCTCAGCCAGTAACCAGCCCCAAGTAACACAGAGCCCGAGTTGCCAGGCAGCCCAGGCTCACAGGGCTGGGGGCTGGTCTGAACTGGAAGGCAGCTTGGCTGAGATGCCTTCTGAATCTCCACCAACCTGCCCTGTGCCCAGGCTCCTAAAAGCATCCAAGATGCAAGCCCAGGCACAACTGCCCCTCCTCACTCCCCTGTCATCATTTCCAAAGGGGTCCAAGCTGCAGAATGAGAAAGAGACTGCCCTGCATGCCCTGTCCCTCCGGCACTGGGCCCCTTGAGGCACCAAAAAGAAAAGACCCCTGCTAGCTGTTCCCAGTGAGGAAAAGTGCCACAGACAAGAAGCTGTCATCCACCCGGATTTCTGGGGCTGACTCCGGAGAATGGAGCCCCACATAGACCAGTGAGCAGAGGCTCAATTGCTGGCTTTCCTTCTCACTGGGTCTGGGAGGCTGCAGGCCCCCTTGGCAGGCTACACTGCGAGATGCCCCTGTGCTCCCCCAGCCAGCACTGCCCTCCATCCTCTGCATGCCAAAGCTGCCCCACACAGTGGATTCACACCTTGACAGGAAGGACACGACAGTCCCTGAGTACAAACCCTATCTGAGAGCGTCCAGGCCTTTCAGCATCTGCCTAGTGTCCGTAAAAGACCTTTCAGCAAGACAACTCAGACTGCGTCCCCGAGGCAGGTGGGAGAACTCACACTGATTCTCACCACCTGACATCCCAGCCTTTCCTTGTCCCTTCTGGCCAGGCCTTGCTCTTCACTGATTTTGAAAACATCAATATTAAACTTGTTTTGCTCTGTAATTTATCCCCACATAGGCTCCTGTTTGCAGCAGTATCAAGAACAATAACTGCCAAGACTCTAAGGCCTTATAAAAAAATCAAAGATGTGTAAATTGCTAATTAAATCCTGTTTGCTAAGGACAATCGAAATCTTCTTGCTATCCTCATAGAAGAGGCCAGGTGCTCAGTGCCAGCCACAAGGAGCACAGGTTCCAAGCCACTCTGCGCCCTCATTGAGTTGTCTTCCTCATTGTATCGAGGGCAGAATCAAGGACACTCAGGTCTGCCTGGCACCTGGGACATGACAGGTAGAGCACATCTGCCTCCTCTTCTTGTGCAGATGAAGGTAAGTGTCCCTAACACCCCAGCCCTAGTACACACAGTCTTATCACTCCCTCCTCCCCACACAGCATGGCAATATTAAGAGCTATTTACCGGGACCACAATCTATCAAGACAGGAAGGGCAAAAGAGAGAGGCAAGAAGAAAGAGGAAAGCAGTGAAATTTGGTAAGGAGAAGAGAACAGAGAATTTATAGGTGCTGGGCAGAGATGGCTTTACAGCTCTCCAGCTGAGGAGCTACCAGAGCCATCTCATCCAAGGCCCAGCAGCCTCCATAGAACCAGCCAGCTCAGACAAAGCCACCTGAGCTGAGAGGATCTGTTCACTCAGAGGGAGGGGGAATGGGACAAAGAGGAGTCTGGCTGATGGGGTATCACTGGCCCAGGTGACAACGGAGTAGAAGGACTAACTGTGCACAAACACAGGCCACAGGCAGCATGAAATGGTGAGCTCCAGGCCATCAGTCCAGCCCAGCCTGGCCATCCTATCCCATGGGCCATCTCACTGTCCACTTCTCTAGGGAAGCTAAGAGTCCGGAATGTCCTCAAGGGCCCATTTGCTTTGTCTGTATCTCCCTGCTCATCCCAGCCCTGAACTCCGTCCTTTATGCTGAGCTAACTGCATGTACCAAGGGGCCCTTCTTCCATCACGGCCAGGTTCCAAATGTGCGAGTCATGCTTTTGGAAAGATCGGAGGAAAATCCCCAGCTGAGCTGGATGAGGACCTGCTCCCTAAGGCACCCTCCCATCAGTATGTTGTATGCAGGTATGTGCAATGCTACAAGCATGGAGTGGACCAGGCTGTAGGAAAAGCAAGGTGTATCCATCTAGCACGCTCAGAGCAGAACACAAGAAAGGAATACATAAGTCATGCTATGGTTATATGGTTTTAGAGTAGCTGCCTGCTTTCTCATTTTGAATTTCATAAGAACCTCTTCAAGAACTTGTTAAAAATTAGGTTCCAGGACCCTAATCCAATATCTAGCCAGAGGATTGAGGCAGAATCAAGAATCAACATTTTAACAAACTCTTCTGCTGGTCTGGGCCCACACACAGGAAACTCAGACCCAGGTGATCAACTCAGAATGAGATTAAGGACACCATGACCGCCAGCACCCTCACCCTTCCCAATGGGCAGCAGATGTCACTTATGTAGACATCAGGATAGACTGAGGAACCATGAAGAATAGAAGGTTAGCTGAGGTGACTGCAAGAGACCCTCTTCCTCGGCAATGATTCTATGAGAAGAGACCTCTTCCTGACCAAATGGCAGGTGTATTCAAATAGATCGTGACTTATTAAGGCTTCCAGGATGGGGCCCTCTGTAATAAAAAGTCCTTTGGGTCCATGTCCAGCAAATAGCAATTCATTAAAATACATTACCCTGAGTGGCAATGACCAACTAACATGGACGAAAATCAATTCGGTGCCAATAGGAAGAGGCACTGTGCCTACCCTGGACACAGGCAGGTGGAAGCAGATTGGGCCCCAGTCGGAGGGAATCTGAACTCCTTAAAAGCAGGTGTGGGAAGTCAAAGCCCATGTGCATCTGGGAGGTAAGTGAGCCTTGGTGAGAAGAGAGGTTTGGCTAAGACAGCTGGGAGAATGAGTTCTGGACATGCCACCCCGTTAGCGGCAGCCTAAACCAGCCGTGCAGGAGCCAGGGCTGGGGAAGCTGGGGGGGTAAATGGAGTCAATACATGGAGATGGGCACCAGGGAGCCCACAAGAGATGTAGATCTGAAGGGGAGGTAGAGGGGAAGCACGCCCTCCCATCCCCCAACACCAGACATACCCACCACTCAGAAAGATGCTCCCCATCTTAAAGGCCCAGTCAGGCTGCATCAGCCACTTACCCACTCCAAGCCTGGCCTTCAGGCTGGTCAGTGGAGGATCTGAATGCTTACTTGCAGTTTGCTGAGTGACAGGACTCAGGGAGCTAAGTCCCTTGAATGAGGCCTTGGCATAGTGAAGCCTTTTGCTCTCCATTCTCTGATTCCCATTTTCCAACGGCTGTCATCACCCCCAGCCCCCTTGCCGGACATGCCTTTTATCCTCTGGCCCTGGCCTGCATTTTGAAGCCATTTTGAAACTTCACTGTCCTCAAAACTCCAAACCCCCTGCACTCTATTCTCACTAAACATTTGTATGCTCTTCCCTCTCTGAATTGGCAGTGCTGTTCCCACTCCTGAGGTGACCTTCTTCACTCTGCCACTGAAACTCTCAACCTCCAAAAAGCCTCTCATCCACCATCAGACTCAGTTCCAGCATCTCAGGGAAGCTTCCCAAGACCCAATCCCTTCCTACTGTCTTCCAAACTCATGTCAAGCTCTGCTGTGTTCCCACAGCCCCCTGCAGCCCCCTCTCCTGAGACGCCCACTGTACGGTCCTTACTGTCTTCCCCACTAAGCTGAGTGCTCCTTGAGGAAGGGGCCTTATGCCTTTGTCTCTCTAGGGCCTGGCTCCCAGGGGTTCTATTCCCAATGTGGTCTACATGATTGGAGCTTCTTGGATTTCTATGCCAACCTACACAGTTGTGTAGGACAGCCCTACAGAGCCCGGCACATATTAAGTTTCCCATAAGTGCATCTTCTATCAAGAAGCCCAGAAAGCTTCCCACACTCAAGGGACTTAGCCCCCTTGGTCCTGTCACTCAGCTCGCTTGCTTTCTTTCTTGCTTTCTTTCTCTCTTTCTTTCTTTCCTCTCTCTTTCTTCCTACCTTCCTTCCCTTTCTTTCTCCTTCCTTCTTTCCCTCCCTCCCTCACTCCTTCCTTCTCTCTGCCCCTCCTTTCCTTCCCTCATTCTTGCTGAGATACTGGAGGTCAAACCAAGGACCTTCACACTGAGCTTCATCCCAACCCTTGGTACTTTTGGGACAGAGTCTTGCTAAGACAGTAGTTGCCCAGACTTAAACTCAACCTGTGATGCTCCTGTCTCAGTCTCCCAGAGTGCTAGAACCACAGGCTTGGAACTTTCTAAAGGGAAATGGCATTCACAGGGGCTCTGAAGATCTGCAGAATTAGAGATGAAAGAGAACTCTTTCATCTCTGGCCTCTGAAGGAGACCGGCAGAGAGATCCAGCCTCTAGAACAGGAAAAGGGGCAGAGACAGGTGCTGCCTAAGGAATCTGGGCACACGTGGGGACATGTTTATTGATGTAACATGGACAAACAAGGGGCCTTGCACCCTGTGGGCAAGGGACAGACGAGTCCAGGCCTCTGTCTTCTCCCTGTTTAGCAGCACACAGCAGGAGGAAGCCAGCATGTTTTCAGAGTGGACAGACAAGATTTTTCTGAGAGCTGTCAGTCTTTCCACAGGTGGCTCTGTCCCTGTGACTTCACCATTGTCACCCACAAGCCTGCCTCATGGATCTAAGGGTGGAGGGAAAATGGGTTTCTCCTGGCCACAGGCCCCACCCTGCCGAGGCCAAGAAAGAATGAGGGAGATAGGAGGCCTGGCATCCAAACGCAGCACCTCTGAATTTCAGCCTGGGCCTTAAAGGTGGAGAAAGTCAGCTTGGATGGAAATGTGAACTAAAGCCCCCTCACCTCTGTACGCCGTCCCCTGGCTCCAGGCACTGAGCGTCACAATACTGGGATCTCAGAGGGACCCAGAGGTCAGCTAAACCAAAACAGAATTTTAAAAGCCTTGGGGGATCTGGGTGTGGTGGCACACGCCTATAATCCCAGCAGTCTGGGAGGCTGAGGCAGAAAGATTGAAAGTTCCCAGCATGAGCCAATTCCTGGCATGGGCAAATCCTATTTCAAAATAAAAAATAAAAAGAGCCAAGGATGTAGTTCACTGCAAAGGCCCTGGGTTAAACCCTTAGTGCCACGGTGAGCGGGGGAACACTTAAACTGGGGGGTCTTAGGCAGTGAGTTCATCCCCTGCATATACCCTCCCTTCACAGGCTCAGCACACTCAGGGAACTCCCAAGGTCACCCAGCAAGGAAGGGCCAAATGCATTCCCAGCTTTGAGCACAGTGCTACTGGCCCTGATGGCTTCAAGGTGAAGCTGGCTGGAGGAGTACAGGTGGTGAGAAGGGGCTGGAAGGCAGACTCTGCAGCTCTGATGAACCAAGGATCCCAGGACAAGGTGATGCACAGAACTCTGTCCAGCAATGGTGACAGATATATCCCCAGACCCACCCCTTAGGAAGGACCCAAGGCATCACCCCAGACACCATCTTACTTGAATTCCTAACATACCCTCCAGAGAGGGAATAGGACAGAAAACCTGGTCATGACTGTGACCTTTATTTCGGACCCAAGGGACCAGGCAGCCTACAAGGTAGGTAATTTGTCCTGGTCACACAACAGCTCACACCTCCAGGACAAATGCAAACTCTCAGGTGGCCCCCTCACTCTGGCCTGGCATGTAGCTCCCCAGCCTAGTGCCCCCCTCCCCGCCCTCGCCTATCCGGGCACCAGATATCACAGGCACACTCGGGACTATAAAAATAGCTCCCAAGCTCACAACAACTCAAGTGCTTCTCTGCCAGGCCCAGACGCCCTTCTGAGCACTCAGAGAGCTCTGGCCCGGGGGACAGCAGGACTGCCAAGAGCCCTGTCAACTTTGATGAGGATGAAGCAGTGAATGGGAGCAAATGGGAGGGTGGCAGAGAACAGCCAGGACTGAGGTGCCCCATAGCTCAGGCATACGGCAGGGGCAGATACCCTGGATAACACCTCATTCGTACTGCCTGCTCAGTTCTCACCTAAGATGGTGCACTACCCCCAAAGACAGAATAGCTCAATCACACCATCCGGCTACCCCTCCAACCAAAGGCCATGGCTCTTACACATCCCAGGGAGCAGCTCCAGGAGGAGACAGCGAGGTCCGCCACATCCACATCCAAAGGCACACAGCAGCCACAGCCCTGCTCACACCCCTCCGGGGGGCAGGTCCCAGGCACACCCGGTCCCTCCTCACAGAAACACCCCCACCCCAGGTCCAACAGAGAGCCAGACAAGGACACACACAGGCAAAACAGCTGCCCAGCCAGAGCACTTACCCCGGAACCAAGAGAGAGACAGAGGGAGAGAACTGCTTGGATTTGTTCCTTGTGCCTCAAGTTTCAAATAATTCCTACAAGGCTGTGGCTCCAAGTGCTGTGTGTGTCCTGCTCAAGCTTCCTCGGACTGTCAGGGGTGGGAGGAGTCAGTGCCGCCAGCCTGCCCATGAACACACACACACACACACACACACACACCACTCCCTCCCTCCCCGGCTCTGCCTGGAGCTCACTCTCTCCCCCTCTCGCTCGCTCTGCCTCACCCTGGCTTGTAGGAAGCCAGTGGGATAAAACTCTGTCTGTAATTTCAGCCAGCTGGGTCCCAGGGGTTTCACTTATCATCCTGCAGCTATGTAGCTCTTGAATGACATCACAGCGGCTTCCGAAGCCCTCCACCCGGCAGCGAGAAGTGACCAGCCCAGCCTTGCTCCAGCCCAAGCCCTGGCTCAGCCCTCATCCAGCCTAGTCCCAAAGCCATGGCTGCCCCAACATCAGAGCACAAGCTGGGCGAGAGAAGCTTGGAGCCAACCGGCCTGCGCACTAAGCACACAGGCAGGGCTGCAAAGGTCAGAAAGCCAAGCGAGTTCCTATGAGGGTACTGAGATTTATTTCCCCAAATTTTCCACATTTTTTTCCACTCTCAGCAAATGGAAGGCAGAACAGATGACAACAACTTTCCAGCTGCTGAACAATAAGGTGGAAATCTTTTCTTTTCCCCTTTTTCTCCTGCCCTCCTACTGGGCAGAGACTAGAAGCCAGGACACTTCCCAGGCTTGGAGAGACAGAGACAGACAAACCAATAGAGACAGAAAGAGAGACAGACAGGGATCCCTTTACTTGGCAGAGAGTGGCTGAGGTAGGACAGGAACCCAAAGCAGAGCTCTCAGTGCAAAGCCTAGGACTGTGATACTTTCCAAGGCCTGGCTTTAGAATACCAGTAGACATCCGGCTGGGCGCCAATCCTCCAGCCACCTGAGATGCCGACAACCAACTGGCTATTGGTGTTGTGTTTATTCCCACCTGGGGAAATCATGAATGTCAAAGAAAATTAGTTTTCAGAGGGTGAGGTGTCCCCCTCACCCACAAACAACCACTGAGGTCTGTAGTCAACCCCACAGCAAAACCCAATCAGCTGAGCTTGGGTGCTCACTGGTAGCCTGAGGTACCCTAAAAAGTGCCAGAAATTCCGACTTGTGAAACACTGAGACACCATATTCCAGCCCTTATTTGCATGTTGTTTGTGACCTATTTGGAGCTCAGTTGAATCTCCCAACCTAATTCCCAGGGTTGACAGGCAGTGACCTGGGTTTGCAGCCAGGCCAGTGAGGGCCTCTGAGGCTGAATTTCTCCCACCAGGAGGGTCCAAGTGACACTGTTTCTACAGCCCAGGGCTGCACAGCCACAGATGGCATTGCAGGCTCAGGGGGAACTGCCCTGCCAGTTGCAAACCACCTACTTCTCCAGTGTCATCTGAGCAACAAGAATCAATCACCTCACCCTTCAGCCCCTCCCTGTGGCCACGGTCACTCTCTGGTTGCTCCTTAAGAGTAAAAAAGGAAAATGAAGGGGAAAGCAAGAACGTGACCCAGTGTCCTATGCGGGGGTTGCTGCCTTATCTTCACTGATAAAGCGGCTGGATAATGAGGTATCTCCATGCCACACGGCATCCCAGAGATTATTGTTTTTGTTTGTTTATTTTTGCAGTGCTGAGGATGGAACCAGGGCCTTGCTCATGCTAGCCAAGTGGTCTACACCCCCAGCCCTCACAGACCAAATCATTAAGGAAAAAGAAGGGATGGGACAGCAGGGAGAAGGGTTCTTTTATAATTTATATCTAGATGTTCCCCTAAAGCCTCATTGAAGCATAGGTGGGAACTTTGGAAGGTGACTAGATTCTGAGGGCATTGTAGCTGACTTGCTGTTAGGTGGCAAGGCCTGGTCAGAAGAGGAGTTCGCTGTGGGGTGATCCAGAAGGCACAGCTCCTCCCCTGACTGTTATTATTGCTTATATCTAGATGTCCCCCCAAAGCCTAAGGTGCATATCAGTGAGGCTTTTGAGAGATGACCAGATCACAGAGGTGTGGGACTGGATCTTGGGTGTATGGTACTGAATCACTGGTATCTGACGTGAGGTTACTCCACTGATGGGTTTATAGCTGACTGTGATGTTGAGAAGTAAAGCCTAGTGGGAACAGGCGGGTCACAGTGGACATGGCCTGGAAGGGTGCATATAACCTTCTCCCTTGGTCCCATGCACTGTTTCCTACCTGCCTTGCCATGAGCTCTTTCCTTTCTGCTGTGCTGCCCTGCCTTGGAGCCAGCTGACTATGGACTAAAACCTCCACGAACTGTGCTAAAATAAATCTTTACTCTTTTAACTTGTGAGTGTCAGATGTTTTGTCCCAGCAATGAGAAAGTAACTAAAACAGCACTCTCTCTCTCTCTCTCTCTCTCTCTCTCTCTCTCTCTCTCTCTCTCTCTCTCTCTCCCTCTCTCTCTCTCTCCCTCTCTGCTTCCTGTCTGCCACACCATGAGTAATTCTCTGCCACACCCTATTGCTGTGCTGTCCTGCCTTGGAACACCCAGCTATGGACTGAAACCTCTACAAACTGTGAGGAAAAATTAACTTTTTCTCCTTTAAACTGTAGCCACTGAGTATTTTGTCCCAGCAATGAGGAAAATGACTAAGACAGACTTTGGTATTGAGAGTGGAACCATTCCTGCAATAATACCTGATCATGTGGTGCAAACACTTTTGGAATAGGCTTCCTAGAGGAGTTTAGAAAGGGTTAGAAACGCCAACTAAAGAAGCAGCCCTAGAATGCAATAAGCTGAGCTTGATGGGAGATTCTGGTCAGAGCTCAGAAGACTAGAATGCTAATAAAAAGGCAGGCAGTAAAGATCAGGGTCAGAGGAAGCTTCAGTTTGAAACAAGGACTCCACTGGCAGTTGGTCATATGACCACGTGTATTATGGTCAAGAAGAAAATGTGTCTACATTTTGGTCATGTCCTGAGATTCTGCAGGAGATTCAGATTAAGGACAGCAATCTGGCAGGGGAAATTTCAAGGCAGCTCAACATTCAAGCTGTGGCATACATACTGTTCAGGACTTTTAGCCCAGTTTATACTGAAAATAAGGAGCAAAAGGCCCATTTTAAAAGTTTTCAGTTTTGCCAGGAAGAAAATATCAGCAAAGATGAAGTAGAGGAGAGTTTGGTTGCTGAAAAGATTAACATTAAAAAGAAACCAAGTCCACTGGGTCAGGGTAATAGGAAAAATGCCTTGAGGACGTGTGAGGAACAAACAAGGCCGCACCCTGTGCAGGCTCAAAATTGCAAAAATGAAACATTTTGCTTGGAGAAGAGAATCCTAAGGCGCCATGCCGCAGAATAGCCACCTAAGGAATTTGTTTGTCAGAATGTAGTTTGTGATGCTCAGCCATCCAGGCACTGAGAGGCCTCTACAGTCATGACACAAGGGAGCCTGGCTACCGCCTCAATTTGATGGCAGATCCTGGCATCATCCATGTGGTACTGGATTTATAGGCATGCAGAGTGCAAGAATTATGCAATCAGGGAGGGGGAGACTCCCACCCAGATTTCAAAAGAAGGCCTGGGAGGCTAGACACTGTGGCCCTGAAAAGGCAGTGCATGTACCTACGACAGTGAAGCTCAAAGTGCAAGGCCCCAGAAAACTGGAGAGGCCAGGAACATGGAACATCTGAGGGAAGCTGCAAGAAGTGAACAAAGCCAGCCTAAGAGAAAAGCAATGAGAGCTAACCACTGGCAATGCTGTAGGAGTGGGGCCACCCAAGCCTTCTACAGTTCACATCTTGTCATCACAATTTACTTCTTGTGTTGAATATGGAACTACAAGATTTAATGTTCAGCCTGCTGGATTTCAGTCTTGATTTGGTCCTATTGTTTTCTATGCCCCTATTTCTCCCTTTTAGAATGGGGATGTTTATCTTGTAGTATCATATGTCAGTGGTGTTTGACTTCTTTTGATATTCACAGGGGCTCACAGATAAGAGTTTGCCTAAGTCTCAGAGGAGACTTTGATCTTGTACTTATTAGCAGTGTTGTAACTATTAGTACTATGGCAACTCTTTGAGATGGACTAAATGAAATTTGTACAAAGACGTATACACGAGTCTTTTGGGGGCCAGGATGGAATGTTATGGTTTGTATCTAGATGTCTCCCTAAAGCCTCATTCAATCACAGGCAGGACCTTTGGAAGGTGATTGGGTTATAGGGGCTTATAGCTGACTTGCTGTTAGGTGGTGGCGCTCGGTCAGAAGAGGCAGGTCACTGTGGGTGTAACTTGAAAGGTTGTATCTCCTCTACCAGCTTCTCCTTTGGCTCTCTGCTTCCTGTCTGCCATGCTAGGAGCAATTGCCATCTGCCATGCCTCTACACCATGTTGTCTGCTTTAAAACCAGCTGGCTATGGACTGAAACCTCTAAAAACTATGAGCCAAAACAAACCTTTTCTCCTTAAACTTGTAGGTGTTAGGTATTTTGTCACAGCAACAAGGGAAGTAACTAAGACAAGTCCTATGCCTCAGGCTTCCAATTAGGGAAGATCAAGATTTAGACCAACTATTGCAATGATGTCCATACTCCTACCTTGTAGAACTAACCAACAAAACATAGGCTCTTGAGAGGGTTAAAGTACCCCAGTTCACCCACCTGGCCCTACCTACACCCACCCACGAAAGTATTAGCCAAGATTTTATTTGCATACAACTTTCATATTTATTTGCCCTTATGAACACCATCTATATTATTATTTTGTAAATTTAAAAAACCAACTTAAACTAGCTCTAAGCATCAGTATCCCTGATACTATAGATTCAATGTGCAGAGTATATACATTTTTCCTAAGATGTATTAACAGTATTAGGATTTAGATCTCAAGTGTCCCCAAAAATCTCATGTATTCAGAGGTAGGGTTTTCAGAAGGCATCTGGCTCAAAAGGGCACTGTTACAGTTTGTGTCTGGATGTCCCCCCAAAGCCTCATGTGGCCATGGGGAGTGGACTTTTCACAGGTGGTTGAATCTAAAGTTCATGACTGGTTCATTGTCTAGTGCTAGGATTTGGGGTATGAGTACCTCATCCACCCTAGGGCCTAGGGTAGTGTTATGGATGATACATTGTGTCAACGTGGGGAGTCTGGAGGTTTGGCTGAGTGATTCAGCAGGAAGCCAGGGTGCTTACTTTGTACACATCCTGAGCCTGTGGAAGAGGAGGGCATGGAGACTGTGTGAGAGCTACACACCCCTGGGTGGGGGTAAGCTTGTTTACAATGTAAGGGAAAAGAAGAGGCTGCTTGCAGCCATTCCTCCCTTTTTGCCCGTTTCTTTTGCTGTGCTCTGCTGCCATGAACAGTTTTCCCTCTGCCATGTGCCACTCTGCCTCAGAACCAGCCAAGTATGGACTGAAACCTCCACAACCTGTAAGCTAAATAAACCTTTCCTTCCTTCATTTTGGGTGCTGGGTATTTTGTCTCAGCAACGAGAGAAAAGTAACCAAGAAAGGTAGGTAGTCTTCACACAATATAAGGGAGGAAAAGAGGCTTGCTCCTCCCTTTTGCTCTTGTTACTTTTGCTGTCTTCCACTGCCATAAACTGTTTCCCCTCTTGTCATGTGCTACCCTGCCTTGAAGCCAGCCAGTTATGGACAGAAACCTCGACAAGCTATGAGATATTTGTCCTTTTAACTTTGGCTATTGGGTATTTTGTCTCAGCAACAAGGAGAGTAACTAAGACAGGATTTGGTGCCAAATTTGGTCATTGTCTTACTATATCTGACCATGTGGTTCAGGAGCCTTTGGGAATAGCCTGTGGGAAGAGATTGGAAAGGTTTGGAGATGCTCCTGAAAAGGTAAAGCTGGAATGCCTTAGGCTGTTCTGTATGGGAGTTTCTGGTCAGAGCTCAGAAGACCAGAAGGTTGATAGAAAGCCTGCTGGTAAAGACCAAGCTTGGGAGTTTTCTGATGGGAAGAAGGGCTGCACTGGCTGTTGGACTCCAGAGGATGTGTGTTATGGCTTGTCTCCATTTTACTCATGTCCAGAAACTTGATCTGACACTGAGGGTAAGGGCAGCAGACTAATTAGTCTTGTAGAAAAAATTTCAAGGCAGTCAAGGCACGGCTACTGTTGGGGGCTTTTAGCCATATCTACGTTGACAGTCAAGAGCAAAGAGCCCAGCAGAATGTGAGTTTGGCCAGAAAGGAAGCTCCAATAAAGCTATAGACTATAAAAATAGAGCAGAGGAGATCCTGATTACCGAGAGGGAAGAAGAGAATAGAAGAGATGGCCTGAGGGCACACAAGAAGCAGCAGTAGCCCACCCTTTGTAGCCTCAAAATTTCAAAAGTGAAAGACTTTGCTCTGAGATAAAGCCACAGAGCACCAAGTTCCAGAATGGTGGCATCATAGAAAATTTGTTCCTCAGAACTGGATTCAGAGTGTTCAGTGATTCAAGCACTCAACACCTACAGCCAAGAGAGAAGGAAGCCTGGCTGCTGTGTCAGCTGGCAGCAGACCTTGGCATCATCCATGTGGTGCTGGTTTTAGGTGCAGACAGCAACCATTGTGGGGTTAAGAAGACTTCCACCCAGATTTTAGAAGGCCTAGGAGTCCAGGCTGTGTGTCCCTAAGAGGGGCAGTGCGTGAACCTATCTTTGAGGGTGAAGCCAAAGGTATATTGGAGACTCAAAAGTTTGGAAAAGCCAAGAATATGTATCATCTACAAGGAAGGAGAAGAGCAGGCCCAAGAGAGAAGCTATGAGAGCTACAACCCACGAGCAGTGCCACAAGGACAGAGCCACCTAAGCCCTTTGGAGTTTATATCTTGCCACAAACTGCCTTGGATGCTGCACATGGAACTACAGGATTTAATGTTTGTTGGGTTTTGGATTTATTTTGGTCCCATTACTTTGTATCCCCATTTGTAAATTTGGAATGGAAATGTTTATTTTGTGCCATTGAATGTTGGAAGTGTTTAGCTTTTTATTTGTACAAGGGCTCACAGCTAAGAGTTTGCCTTACATCTCAGAGGAGACTTGGGACTTGGACTTTTCAGCCATGCTGAAACTGTTAGGACTTTGGCAACTTAGAGATGGATTAAATGCCTTTTGAAGAGAAGGATGTGCATGACTCTTTGGGGGGTCACAGGCAGGAATGTTATGGTTTGTGTCTGGATGTCCCCCTAAAGCCTCATGCTATCATGCAGGGGGGCTTTTTAGAGATGGCTGAATCTAGAGTTTCTTTGTGATCCAGTGCTGTGAGTGGGGGCGTGAGTGCTACATCCACCCTAAGGTGGGTAGCCCGCATACAATATAAGGGAAGGAAAGGCTTGTCTGTCTCCTTCCTGTTGCTTTTGGTACCTTCCACCACCATGAATGGTTGGTTGCCCCGCTACTATACCACCCTGCCTTGGAGCTAACTGATTATGGACTGAAACCTCTACAAACTGTGAGTTAAATAAACTTTTCCTTCCTTAACTTTGGGTGTTGGGTATTTTGCCCCAGCAATAAGAGAAAAGTAACTAACACAGGCACTAACCTCACCAGTGGACTAATTCACTGAAGAAGAGTTCATAGCTGAACGTGTTGTTAAGAGGTAGAGCCTGGTTAGAGAAGGGAGGTAACTGGGTATGTGGCTTAGAAGGGTATATTTCCCTCTGGCTGTTTCTTTTCCCCCTGCTTCTTTTTTTTTTTTTTTTTTTTTTTTTCAGTACTGGGGATCGAACTCAGGACCCTGCGCTTGCTAGGCAGGCGCTTATTCCACTGAGCTATATCCCCAGCCCCCCCCACCTGCTTCTTGGAGGCCTTAAGCAGCTTTCCTCTGTTGTGTCCCTCTGCCATGCTGTTTCTACCTTGGAGCCAGCTGACTACAGACTAAAACCTCTAAAACCATGAGCTCAGATAAACTTCCCCTTTAATTTGTGTATGCCAAGTGTTTTGTCCCAATAATGAAAAGCTGACTAGTACACCTACATACACCTAAAATCAGCTTATATATAATTAACAACCTGCCCCGTGAAAAACTTCACCAACAAGAGCTCCTGTCAATGGTGACCCAATCCAGTAATTCTCCACTATCACTGTTACGGCTTGTGTTTAGATGTCCCCCCAAAGCCTCATGTGGTCACAGGCAGAGCTTTTTCAGAGGTAGCTAGATCTACAGTGTGTGACCAATTCATGGTGTAATGCTGGGATTAAGGGTGTGTGATTACTAAATGAGTCCACTGATTGGTTTGGTACTGCCCTAGTCCCAGTAGCCTAGATAGAATATAAAAGTCGGGGTAGAAAGAGTCTGTTAAGGTCCCTTCCTTGCTTGCTTTTTTGTCTTCTGCTTGCCATAAACTGGTTCTCTTCTTTGATGCCCCTCTGCCAAGCCACTCTGACTTGGAGCCAGCCAATTATAGACTGAAACCTCTACAAACTGTGAGCTAAATAAACCTTTCCCCCTTTAACTTTGGGTGTTGGGTAATTTGTCTCAGCAATAAGAGAAAAGTAACTAAGACAACCACCAAGGGATAGGCTCTACCACAAGTTCCAGTGAAAGTTTATAAAAAATGCTGACCCCTAACCCCACACCAGGCCTTCTGAGACAAAATTATCAGAGGGAAAGCCTGGGAATCTGAATTTTAAACACTCTCCAGCTGAGAATGACACAGACAGATTTAGCAAAAACTGGTCCTAGCTGCATGTAAACACTTCCAGTTAGCAGATATTACTATCTCCCCAGAGCAACCCATTCATCTTTAGTGGCCATGCACTAAAACCACTAGTGGCTGTAGTTCGTAGTTCAACATTGAAAAAGAAAACTCACCCTGAGGCCTTGTCTTTACATTCACTGGCCATATGGTACCTTCTGAGATGGCTCAGAACAAACCAGATCTCTCCTTCAAGTAAGCCCTTCAGATATTAAATGTGGTGTGATATCCTCCTAAGCCCTCCAGCCAGCAGCGAGAAGTGACCAGCCCAGCCTTGCTCCAGCCCAAGCCCTGGCTCAGCCCTCATCCAGCCTAGTCCCAAAGCCATGGCTGCCCCAACATCAGAGCACAAGCTGGGCGAGAGAAGCTTGGAGCCAACCCGGCCTGCGCACTAAGCACAAGGCAGGGCTGCAAAGGTCAGAAAGCCAAGCGAGTTCCTATGAGGGCACATAGCCTTTGGCTCCCAAACTGGCTGCCAAGTTTCTGGGTCACAGCTCCCATCACTGATGGTCAAGGGTGTGCAGTGGGCTGGGGCCTGTGTGGCTCCAGGCACAAGATGGAGAGAGTGTGCAAAGGGTCTATTTGGCTCTGTGCATGAGAGACGAGCAAGCAGAGGGGTTTGTGTGTTTTACACACCAGGCAGGTAGGGTGCATAGGGGTCCTATATGGCTCTATGCACAAGGGGTACTGTTGGCTCTTGCATGAAGGAGTATGAATGGGTGAGGGGGCAGAGGGTCTGAGTGATTCACTGCCTCCTTGTCTACCCAGGGACAGTTGGGAGTGACCCTCCCTGGCCATCAAGCACCCTACAGAGGACAGGCCTGGATGGCAGACAAGAGCCAATGTACAAGTCCTGGGTCTGTCCCACCCCTCTGGTGAGGAACATCCCTCATCCTTAGAGCTTCTCAAGCCATCACAGAGGGGCAGAGGGGAAAGAGAAAGAAAGAAAGAAAGAAAGAAAGAAAGAAAGAAAGAAAGAAAGAAAGAAAGAAAGAAAGAAAGAAAGAAAGAAAGATCTGAGCAGCTCTGCATTTTCATATTGAAATCTGACCTCATGTCCCTAGAGAAGGAGAAAAACAAACATCAAAGAACTCTTTGCTGCTAACATTTTTTTTTAAACCAATCGAAGAGACACCAGGCAAAGTCTCAGGCAGGCAGGCAGGGCAAGGATTGCTGGAAAGAGGTGCGGGAGCCTGGGTGGCCAGGAGCCAGACCCCCTCCCTGGGGACTCTGCTGCTGACCCCAAGATCTCAAGGGAAAAGCATCCTGGAGGGACAAGAGCCCACCCAGTGTCCCAGAGCCAGCAGGACTGAGGACAGTCCCGAGTCTCCTGGGAGTCTCGGTGCGAACAGTGCTTGAGCCACAGAAGACAGAGTAGGAAAAAGGTAGCCTGGGGCAAGACGGCCGAGCCCCTTTGCACAGAGAACGTGTCAGCCTTGTCAGAGCCTGCTAGAACAGTGGTGAACCTACAGCTCTCCTGACACGGTGGGCCTCCGCATCACGGAAGCCCTGAAAGGTTCACCAGCACTGCTCTACAAGTTGCCTTGTTCTTCCCCTCATCCCAGCTGGACAGATGCATTGTATGGAAGGATGTTCCTCGACTTCAAGAAATGCTAGCCCTGCCTCCTGCCCCATTTCTCACATCCACCCAAGGCAGGAGAGTTCTCCTGGCTGTCAGACCTCCACCCCTGCGGCTGCAGCTGCCACCCCCACCTCCACTCGCACTCTAGGCAGCAGCTGTAGAATGAAGGGAGCTAGGGAAGGCGTTGTTTGGCAGCAGCAGTAGGCCAGGAGTCCAAGGGCCAGAGTCCTGGGGATGACTGGATGGGCCTCAGTTTGCTCCTTTGTGCTGCAGGAGAGTAAAACCTGTGCACACCTGCAGTCCAGCCCAGCTCCCGATGCTCAAGGACCCGAATCGGAGAGGTCGCCTGGTCAGGGGTTGTTCCGGCTCTGCAGCTGTGTCTCTTGTCCCGTTGGTCCTGCCCAGGTGTCTCCAGCTCCAAACTCACCCAGGGCTCTCTGTGCAGCGGCCTGGGAGCCCGGGGGATTGGACTGGAACAGAGACTTATGGAAGTCTGCAACTACAAGGCAGCCTTGCAGAGGTCCCAAGGGCCACGCAGGGCAATAAGGAGGCTGACTTATTTTCATCAGTGAAATGCTGAAATTCAATCTCCGAGAAAGCTGACCCAGCAGATGGCAGCAGGCCACTCCCCCTGCCTCAGGGCAGAATTAGCCATCACAGCCTCCCCACTGGGCTGGTCCTGGAAGGGACAGGAAAGAAAGCAGGAGTTGGCCAGCTCTACCTTGGTACCACCAGATCCCCCACCGGGGCCTCTCCCTGGCCTAGCACTGGAATGCAAAGGTCTGAGGGACATAGGCACAGCAGTAGCAGAATAGGACGAAAAGTGCCCACTGCAAGTCAGCTCCTTCCTGGCTCCAAAGCTCCAAGGTTCACACAAAAGACGGCAGGGCTCCTCGGGGCTCCCACCCTTGTGAAGAGATGGTGATGACCACCATGTTGAAGGGCACTGGTATCAAAACCTAGGCTCAACCCCACGTGGCCGTGTAGACAACGGTGGGTGACTTAACCTCTCTGGATTGTTCTTCACCTATGAAATGAGAACATGACTACTCAGTTCACAGGAGAGTCCTAAGCAGTGAAGGAAATCCTGGGTGCTTTACAGACTCTCATACAGGGAGGGGACACACCCTGTGTGAGAATTAAATTCCCACCAGCTTTAGAACTGTCTCCTATAAGCAGCTTTAGGACTGTCTCCCGGACAGGAAGCAGGGACTGGAGGGGTGACCAACAGGGAGGCTGCTGCCTGGACAGAGTCCTGCAGGTGGCAGGAGGAGAAGCAAGCAGCCCAAGACCAGCTCCACGGAGGACGCTGCCTCTTGGAGGCTGATGGAGAGATGCATCCAAAAGCCAGGTCAGGACAGTTAGTGACAGAGCTAAACTGTGCAGTCATCCTTCGCAAACTGTCCTGGACACACAAAAAAAGACCACAGCACTCCAAAGGCAAGGAGGCCACCCAAACCCTGACCAGGTCCAGCCAGGAACATTTCAGAATAATCCAGAAAAAGGACCTTCCCCACCAAGAGGCTGGATGCTGATGCAGGGAGCCACATAGCTCATCAGAAGTGAGGATGCCGTCAACCTGCCCTTCCCTGGGTGAAACCTGAGGACCCAGCAAGGAAAAGCAAGCAAACCATATGCCTGGGTTGGGGGTTGTCAGATAGCCAAGTCCACCAAGGCAAGCGATCATGCCTGAGAATTTTGTGTGCTTTCGTTTCATCTCCTGGAAATCGCTTCTCTGAAAAACTGAAAACAAAACCAAAGGGGAGAGGCCCTGTGTTACAGTTTGTGTCTGGATGTCCCCCCCAAAGTCTCATGCAGTCATCGGGTGGGCTTCTAGAGCTTATGATTGATTCATGATCCTATGCTGGGATTATGGGTGTGAGTGCTACACCCACCCTGGGGCAGTAGCTTGCATACAATGTAAGGGAGGGAAAGAGGCTGCTTGTCTCTGCTCCTCCCCTTGTGCCCTTGCTGCTTTTGCCGTTTTCTACCATCATGAACAGCTGCCCTCTGCCATGTGCCACTCTGCCTTGGAGCCAGCCAAGTATGGATTGAAATCTCCACAAACTGTAAGCTAAATAAACCTTTCCTTCCTTAATTTTGGGTGTTGGGTATTTTGTCCCGGCAACGAGAGAAAAGTAACCAAGACACCCTGCATCCCTAAACAGTAAGGAATAGAGCCCCGGGCCCCAGCCAGGCCTGCAGGCAGCTCCACTTTACTCTGTCCCTGCAGAGTTCACAGGACCACAGAGGACACTGGTCCCACTCCCAGGCCCCTGCTCGCACTTGCCCTCACCTCCACCATCTCCTGTGTGCCACCAACAGCCTCCCTGCATAAGGAAGCCAGGCTGACTTGACTGCTTTTCTTTCCCTCTACTTCCTAGACTTTGAGCAATGTCCTATGCTACTTTCAAATTGGAAAAACAGATCCATCTGCGAAACCATCTTTCCTGCCAGGGCCTGACTGCATGGGGCTTCTCCAAAACCATCCCCTTCCATCCCTGGAGACCGTGGCATTTGGTCAAGACACTTCCCCATGTGGATGCAGCAGAGTGGCTGGTACACTTCTACAAAGCTCCTGGCCCTGTCTGTAGGCAACCTTGACATGACTTTATCCCATGGCCAGCACAGTGCCCACACTTATAGTAGATCATCAATTACATTATTGGGGAAAACAAGAGGGTAAAGAAGAGAAAAAGAGGGAGGGAGGCAAAAGGGATGGAAGGAATGGTGGGTGAAAAACAAAGCAGCTTCAAGCAGGTAAGAAAAGTATTTGACTAATGGGAGCTTACATTTCTCTTCTTGCATATGCTTACAGTTGGTGTCTTGGGTGCTTGCCAGGTCCAACTAACTTGTACTTGTCTACAGAGCTGCAGGAGCGGACGAAGGGTGGGTGGCTGAGGGGGAAGAGTGCACACCCCCTCCCCTGCCTGCAGCCAGCCACAGGCACACAGAGAGGGCAGACTGTGCTGCTCAGACTGCTGCTGGAGCTCTGGATCTGCTCCAGTGTGGCCTCGCCCCACCCTTCTATCGATGGCAGAGATTAGGGACCAAAGGCACATTCACTGGGGAGGGTATCCATTTACCACATGCCCCACACAGACTGCTCCCCAGGCTGGCCAGACACCTTGCAGGCCAAGGCCAGCGCAGAGCCCGGAGCATGGGGACAAACCCAGCTCCTCCCAGAAGGAGAGCACTGGACAGGTGGCCAGCAGATGCTGGGTCAATGGTATCATCTTCTTCAGCCACAAGGTCATGCTGACCTTGTGTCTGAATTCTCAGAATTCTCACTGGTCCTGTAAGTCTGGAGAAGATTCCCTCTGGAGGGAGAAGGAGGAGCCAGAATCCTCCCAGAGCCATTTCATCCGTGCCTCAATTATTGTCTCTCAAGACATCCCACACTGACATCGACCCCTCATGTCTCAACATGCCTGCCCAATGGGGCTAAGAAGTCCAGTCTCCCTGCCAGAGGTGATCCATCCACTCAGCACTGGGAAGTTCTACAGCATGGCTCATTCAAACCTCTTCTGCTGCAACCGAAAACCTTTGTCTAGTAGACCTGACAGATCAAGGACAGAAGCTCTCAGGAACAGCTTTGAATTTCTCCTTCTCTACCCTTTGGCCACCCACCCTGAAGACACAGACCAGAAAGGCTGAACTTTCCAATAGCCAGTTAGGGTTGCCCAACAGAATGAGCTTGACATCAAATCCAAGCCCTTGGCACCCACTCTTAGAAACTCGCCCCTTACGATCCTAATCAAAGGGCAGATGTGCCTGCCAGGACTCATAGGCCCCTTCCTTGAATTATCTGGGATGACAGGTAATCCTGCACTTTCTCATCAGTTTCTCCTGGATCTTACTCAAAAGTTCAGAAACATGTCCAGGGCACACACCCCACGTGGTGTACATCTCTGGCACTACAGGATGATCCTCCCCACCTCCTGCCTATCTCGCACCAAGCCCAGGGCCACCCTCTCACAGCCTCCATCATCCTTCCTGGGCCCTGAAGGACAGGCAGGACCACATGGGCAGCTGGGTGAGCTGGGAGCAGAACTCCTGGCTTTTTGCTGCCCTGCCTCCTGGGACCTGTAGGTCAGCCTCCCTCTCTCTCTAAAGGGTAGGATCCAGATTGGTCCAGGCACCAGCTCTCAGGCTAGAAAGATCAGGCCCAACAGCCACAAGCATTTCAGGCAACAGATGAAGAATCCTTCAGATGCAGATCATGATGTGGTAGTAGCAGTGCAGATTCCTTGCTCTGGCTCTAGATCCCTCACACTGAGGTCCTGCCTTTACTTCTGATTTGGGAGAATGCCTTAGAGAAGGTTCTGAACCTCTCTAGTACTTGCTTCAGTCTCCTCATTTATAAAATAGGAACACTACTTGTGACTGGATGCTAATGTGGAGGTATTTGGATCTCAGTTATGAAAAGAGACCCAGAAAGGGTTGCTGTATCTCAAAGGTAAGGCAGGGGACCCCCATGCTGAGCATACAAAGAGATGACTGGCATCCAGAAGTGAGAGAACTCTCCATATGATGGGAAAAATACCTGCAAATCGACCTTACATAAAGGACTTGTCACCAGAATATATAAAGAATGCTTACAACTCAATAATAAAAAGGACAACGTTTTTTAAATGGACCAAAGAGTTGAACAGATGCTTATCTAAAGAAGGTATACACATAATGGCCAATAGACACTAGGAAAAGTATTCAACATCACCAGTTACTAGGGAAATGCAGATCAAACTCACAATGAGATATTAGGATAGCTAGTGGGCAAAAGAAAATAACAAGTGTTGGTGAAAAGAGAGAGAAACTGCAACTCACATATAGTGGTGGTAGGAATGTCACATGGTGTAGCCTCTTTGGGAAATGGTCTTGCAATTGTGCAAATGATTGAACACTTGATCTCAGCCAAAAGGCCAAGAAGTGACCTCAAATGATTAAACATGGAGTTACCAAAGGACCCAGCAATTCTACTACAGTTGTATACCCCAGAAAAATGAAAATAAGTCCACATCTAACCTTGCACATGAATCATTCACAATAGTCAAAAAATGGAAACAATGCAAATGCTCATCAACTGATATTAACATGAGTGAACAAAATGGGGAATGTTATATTCAGCAATAAAAATGAGTCAAATACTGATTCATGTTCCAAGACGGATAAACCTCAAAAACATGCTATACGAGAGACGCCAGACACAAAGGCCTGCATATTGTATAACTTCATTTACAAGAAAGCACCACAGTAGACAAATCTGTAAAAACGAAAAATAGACTAGGGTCAGGAATTGGGGGCAGAAATAGGAAGTGACTGCTACTGGGTATAAGGCTTCCTCAAGAGATGATAAAAGTATTCTAAAATTACAGTGATAATTATACAATCCTAAATATGCTGAGATGCATTAAATTACATGAGTCACTTTAAACAAGTAAAATTACAGTATTAAAGTATACCAATACTTTTCCAAAAATGAGAGGGATGGCTCCAAATGATTTTGTGGGTCTAACCTATGCCTGCACACATATATATCAAGGGTATAGGAAGCTAGAAGTGGGTTGTTACGGGCGATTTTGGAGAGCATGTGGTTGGGCTGCCAATTTCCACCTTGCTGGAGGCAACTCCCTCATCTAAGTGTCCTGAGATGGGCAGGAGCATGCTGTCACAGGGAGAACAGCAGCACCAAGGGTCTGTCATGTGTCTGCGAATCAAGGGGACTATATCGGCTGTCTGATCCTAGCTGTAGAGGCCAGGAGGCCAGAGAGAAAAGACAGCTGCCAGGGTTGCCCCTAGTCCTGCTCAAGAGGGCCATCTGCGGGGCTGGAGGCATTCAAGAGAGGAGACTAGAGGGAGCGAGGGATGCTTTCGAGGAAAGGGGAGCATCTGAGTACCATGTGTCACTGTCATTACTCTTCAGGAGGGGAGGGGTGAATCTCTGAAATACCCACCCATCTCCAGTACCACAGGAGAGAAACAGGCTGCACTCAGCATCTCCAGAATCTCCCACGGGCATAGAACTCAAAGTCCCATCATCTGAGCCTCTGTCTCCACCTAGGACCATGCCTGTCAACCTTGCAGTGGTACAAGGCAAGCAGGAGTGTCCCGGAATGCTCCTCTTTTCCTCCCTTCCTAACCCCAAGTGCATGGGGCAGGAAGGTGAAGAATGAACCTACTGACATACGCATGCATGCGTGTGCACACACATGCATGCATACACGCATGCACACACATACATAGCTGACATCCAGGTAGGCATGAACAAGAGGAGACCTAACTCTGAGTGAAAAATCATGTTCACTAGCACTGAACCCACTGATTACTGACCGCTCTTATTAGATAATAGAATCACTCTTCTTACCTAAGAGCGACCAGAGAAGGTGAAGAATGAACCTGAAAAGGGATGGGATTTGCTCTGGTGTCATCTGGGGACAGGGGAAGCATAGAGTAGATTTAAAGGGCAGTGGTAAACAAAACAACGCTTTATAACCACATCTTACGCCTTCCACATGTTCAGTCTACTAGATATAAAACAGCACCCTTCTATTGGTGTGCAGGGAAGAGTAACAGAGAGACTGCACAGTACCTGAAACCCGACACCCACCATGTGCACATCGTCAGTATTGGCATCATCACCGTCATCACCATCACCATAAACATCATCGCGGCCACCACCACCGCCACCACCACCCCTACCGCCATCATCATCCTTACTGTTTTAAAGCTCCCTAAAAGCCCCTTTCGGAATCCATCACCTTCAATTCAGTGATAAAGAACTGAACCAGAAAGGGAAAATCACTTGCCCAAGGTCACCCAGAAAGCTGATGTTGAGGCAAGGCTCCTGACACCCAAAAGTGGGGTTCATACAACGCAGCCAGCAGTAGACAGTTCCCAGAGAGCAGAGGAGAAAGGGAGGTGTGGGCTTTTTCTCAGGAGAGCACTCGCCCAGAATCACATCTACATCATGTCCCCTCTCGCACAGTAAGAGCAGGAGGTATGAATTACCACCAGCATAGAAGATAACTTCTGTATTGAATTTCAGCAATCTAGGAAGGTTCTGCTTTGGATCCATTTTAAGACCAGATATTTGGGCCTCACAGAGGCAAAATATCTACATCTAAGAACCCTAATATCAACAGTGGAGCTCAGAACCCGATCTTCTGATTCCAGACCCTATTCAGAATCCCACCGGTAGACATTACTCTGTTGGACTTGCTGTCAGCTTTCCACCTTCCGTGTACAGCTTCCTGCCCCTTTGAAGTTGAGCCTGGATGTGTGGCTCTTTTGGCCAATACAAGGCAAGCAAAACAAAAATGTGTCACTTCCTGGCAGGGCCAAGGTGCAAGGCAGTGTCCTCTTTCCAGTGGCAGCAATGGCGAAGCATCTATGAGATGGAGCCTCAGCCAGAATAATAGTGGTGCCCGGAGACTCCTGCCCACCCACTCTGGATGGCTAATGTGAGCAGAAAACATGTTTTTGTTGTGCTAACAGGAGCTGGTGTTTGTGATCGCAGCATTACCGAGCCTCTCCTGACCAATGTAACTACTAAGGCCTTTGCCTCTCACCCAAGCTCAAGAGTTGAGAAAGTCCAAGAGGAACATTTGGCAGGTCCACCTCAGCCCCTCACAAGCCACAAATGGAAACGCTGGTTGAGCTCATAGCAATGGTAAGAAACCGGAGCTCTTGAGTCGGGAAAGTCTGACAGGAACGCTTCCCCCCGGAGCTCAGTGCGATGGCAAGAAACACCATCTCCTCCCAGCCTCTCACTGAGAATAAAGAAGACCCACAGCAAAGGAGTGAGCAAGGAGGCCCAGAGCCCAAATCTTCCGCCCCACCTGCCACTGTCTGCCCGAGCCTGTCTCGGCCTCCATGTGGCTCTTCGGATTCCCTCTCCTTCTACTCACTGCAAGTTTGCACTTGCTTTCCTTCCTTCTTTCCTCTCAAAAATAAATAAATAAGCTGGGCACGGTGGTGCATGCCTGTAATCCCAGCTACTCAGAACACTGAGGCAGGAAGGTTACAAGTTTGAGGCCAATCTGGACAACTTGGCAAGACACTGTCTGAAAAATAAAAATGGAGATGTAGCTCGGGGGTAGAGCTCTCACCTAGCATGCACAAGGCCATGAGTTCAATCCCTAGTACAGAGAGAGGGAGAGAGAGAGAGAGAGAGAGAGGTGGGCACCATGAGGCAAAGCCCAGATTTGCTGTCTCCCTTTATCTGTCCTCTGGCTAAGCAACCTGCTTCTTGCAGCGCACTTACTGATCACCAGCCCCCACCCCTTCCTCTCTTTTAAGTCATGAGAAGCACTAAGCCACTCCATGGCTGAGGTCAAAGAGAGGTGGACTGCATGGGTGGACAGAAGCAGCTCAGGCCTGGTGCCTCAGCTTCTCAGAAGCAGAAGGCAGCCCACACCCGGGCCCGGGCTGGCTTCCGAGAAGGTGGGCCCTGGAACACTCAGGAGGAATTTGGAGACTGCTCTGTGCAGCACAGGCAAAAATACAGCCCCACTCCCACCCTTGGGGAGCTGGGACCCAGGCATGGGGCTTCAGAACTCAGGCCAAGGAGCTAATGGGGCTTCTGGAGGCTTGAACTGTGGTGTCAGCCAGAGTGCTGAGCTGGCAGGCTCCGGACCAAACTGGAGAGACAGAGTAGCCCCAAGGAAAAGCTGGGGGGCGGGGGCAGACTCTCAGACCCTTACCTCCTCCCCAGCCAGGATCCAAGGCCCAGGCATCTGGTTACATGGAACTCAGCACACTCCCTCCCAGGTGCGACACCTGAGATGCTTCGCTTCAGATTCATGTGCTGGAGCCCTTACCGAGGAAGAATGTGACCGACCCCTCAACACGCGACCAATTTGGAGATGGGGTCCTTAGAACAGTGATTAAGGTGAAACAAGGTCATCGGGTACGACCTACTCTAATAGGACAGAGACACACAGAGGGGAGATCAAGGGGAGGAGACAGCATCTACAAGCCAAGGAGTCCGGCCTCAGGAGACACCAAGCTTGCTGACACCTTGATCTCAGACTTCCGCCCTCCAGAGCTGTGAGAAAGCAACTTCTCTTATTCAGACCCCCAGCTGTGGTACCTCATTATAGCCACCACATCAGACAAGACACCAAGCCATTGTCCCCAACATCCCCAACATGGCAGGTGCTCCCTGCTAGCTGGCCACCATCCCACAGTCTGGAACCTTGTTGAGTCATCAGTTGTTCTTGATACTGAGCTTCCGTCTCATTCTTCCCTTCTCCCCACCCCTCCTTCCAGCCTAAGTGCGGAGGAGCCAAAGCATCCATGAGAATTAGTTGCCACCAAAGCCTTGGCTCACTATGCGGACACAACTGTCCTATTTCCCTCTTGTCTGTGGCTTGGTTTCCTGGACCTGCCCCAAGTGACATGGGTAGCCCTGCATGGTAGTGAGTTCCCTGTCATCGTAAGGCTGAAATGAGTTGGACAATAGCCCAGAGGAGCCACCTGAACTAGGGCTGGGAGGGCTAACCAGTGGCTCCCAGGAAGGCAGAAGGGTACTTGGAGTCAGACATACCTGAATTCAACCATCAGTGCCAACCCTGACCTCATGACCCGGGTGAGATTGCTAACCTTCTCACACCTGTGAGGATTTCACTGGGACAGTGAGTATGAGATAGCCTGAGGCTGAGCTAATCACAAGATGGGTTCCATACAAAGGGACTATGCTATGTCCCTCACTGTGGCAGGAGCGCATTAGATGGGTTTTATGATCAGCCTGGGCCACCCCAGCCTGAGAGGTCAGGCTGCAGAGAACCAGAGATGCCAACATGGATTATTTTTTGGTTTTATTGAGACAGGATTTTGCTATGTAGTTCAGCCTATCTTTGAACTTGCTTATGTAGCCCAGGCTGGCCTTGAACTTGCAGCAATCCTCCTACCTCAGTTTCCCAAGTGCTGGGATTACAGGCGTGCACCACCACACCCAGCAACCAACGTGCATCTTTCTCCCCTCATTTACCATCAAGACTGATCAGGGATGGAAAAGGGGCTCTAAGTATGATGCTACCATGTGGCCTAAATTGAACTTGGTACTCAGGGGAGGGGCTGCACAGGCAGAGGTTATACAGAGTATTTCCTGAGACTTGGTTAAGACAGGGTCACCAGGAGCTCTGAGCTTAGTACTGCCAGGAGGTGGGCAAGGTGGGAGTATGGGTCACCGCTCCCAGCCAGAGACGGTATCTGCTGCCAGCTGCCTGGCTCCGAGCCCCTGCCTCCCACTCTGGTTATGCAGTGTGTTCCAAAAGGACTGGCCTGGCCCCTCCTGTCCTACACCTGCAGCACACTTGAAACAGAAAAGGCACAGGTGGCTGTGTCCAGCAGTGGCCCCACCTTACTCTGGGTACGATGCTCTCCATGCATCTGGAGTGGCTGACACCCCAGGGGTCTCCAGAGTGAGCCACTCACCCACTCCTCTGTGGTCCCCAAACTGAAGTCCCACTAACTACCTGCCACAGGCGGAGTCCCTGGTCTCTGGGGTAGCCTGTTCCATGCACCACCACCTGGCATACTCTCCTCATCCTGGGAGGGAGGACAGTTGACCTTGTCTGACCAGGAGTGCACAGTGGGGTTCAGAGAGGGAAGACACTCACCCATGCTTCGCAAGGACCCAGGGACTGCTGCAGAGCCAGATGCCCAGAGCAGGCCCTGGGGATGTTGGCCATCCAGGATGGCACCGTGGGTGTTGCTGTGGCTCTTAACTGGCATGGCAACTGTGAGGTTACCTCTGCTATTTTTGCCATCTGGACATAGTAACAGTGCTCACTTCACAGAGGTGATAACCATCAAGTTCTCGGACCTGTGGCTGGCACGTGGCAATTTGGAGGCTTCCCCTTTGCCATGTTTGTAGATGCCTGAGGTGCTGGCCATTATCACCACTGAGGGTCAGGGACCCATGGGGAAACACCACAGACAGCTGGTCCCTCTTCAGCTCTTGCTACCCACAGACACCCGAAATGATTTCTTGATTGAAAGCCATGTCACAGGCCAGCAAACTGAGGCCTCAGGAACGGTACTTTGTCAAAGGGTTTGACTCCAGGCGGTCTAGCTCCAGAGTCCGCATTCTTAGCCCCACGCTGAACAGCCTCTTGTGAGAGTTGCTCCAGTAGCCCAGTGACACGGACAACAGCACTGTCCCAAGTTGGTAGATGAGAAATCAAAGCAACGAAAAGGCCAAATCCTTGACCTCAGGCATGGAGCCGCCAAGAGCTGACCTGGAGTCTGCTTACGCCGGGCACTAGAGTGCTTCCTGTCAGCCTGTCCTGACCTCTGCAGAGAGCAGGCAGAGCTGCTGGGGCCACCACGCCTCCCCTATCTCCTGAGCACCTGGAGTCTTAGAGGTTGGGTACCTTTACCTCAGCTCGACTGTGGGGAAACAGAGACGGGCAGCTAACCTTTCGCCTAGGGACACACACAGCCCCCCACTTTCCTCTCTTCACGAACAGCCAGAGGAAAATCCTTTTACTTCTAGACCCCAGAAAGGAGATCCTTCCAGAAGTGCCACCAGCACACACAGACAGGCTGCATGGCAGGAGCAGAGGGTGGGCTCTTTCCTGGAGACTGTCCCAGCCCAACAGCTCCTGGCCCAGCCCAGGCCTAGTCAGGCCAGGCCAGGCCAGGGGGAGGGGACAGCTGCTCCCTGCAAGGCAGAGGGCCAGCTTCACAGTCTGCAGACAGGAGCCCCTCTGTCCTTGTAGGACGAACTGACCTTTAACTGGCCCAAAGGTCCTGCTGGCTCCATCCCCCTGCCCGGGGGAGCGGATCAGAGGGGAGAGGAGGAAGAAAGGGGGACAAGGTCCAGGGCTTTTCCGTGCCAGCCTCGCTCTCCCCTCCCAGCCTCCTGCTGTCCCCAACTCCTCCTGCACTGACCGTCTGCTCTCCTTCCTTCCCTCAAGCCCCATCTTTCCCACATCCACCCTTTCTGGCCCTTAATTATTTTACCTTTTATTTGCCTGGCACTTTCTAGTTCACTAAATGTTTCTACATTTATCATCACATTGAATCTGCACCAGAGAGAGGCGGGAGACATTAAAAATTCCTGCCAATTGCCAAGTGTTCTTGTTAAAAATGCAAACGTCCCCAGAACGATGAACAATGAGGTTGGCTGCCAGAGCACCACAGAGCTAATTATTTCATCCTCCAAACGAGCCTGGGTGCCTGGGGAAGAGAAGTGCTTGGAGAGCACCCTTGGGGTGGTAGGGCCCTGGGGGACAGGAGCGTCTCTGGCAATCAGAGGGTGCCGGGCCCCTGGACGAGGGAGAAGGTGCCCCAAGAAGGGGGCAGGGAGAGGGCCATAGGCCTGGCATCGCTCATCCGTGTCGCCAGGGGCCCAGGCCCAGTTGGCTCCAGCACGCAGGCGGAGTGCAGTGGCTGATGCTGGCCTCATGGAAAGAGCACAGCTGGGGTCACAGGGTAAATTAGGAGGTTCTGCCTTTCAGGGAGTCTGTTACCCCACTGAAAACAAATGCAGGGAGCCATACTGCTCCCAGCTCGGACATTCTAAGGACCCACAACCAAATCAGGAAAACAAAATTGGGCCAAATCCCAGAGGGGCATCCAAAGAGATCCTGGGCTCTAAACATTCTCGCTTTTGGAGGCCCCACCCCATCTATACATATTCAAATGAACCACACAAATAAATACAACTCAGACAGAGCCCTCCAGGGGTGACCTGAGTTGCAGCTGACCATTTGACATAATGTTAGGTTTTGTAGCTAAATTAAACACTCATTAACTTCAACTCTGCGCCTTCTTTTCACATTTTGGAGCACACTGGTTTGTTTCCAGATCTCAAACATTTTCATTGGCACATAATGAAAGCTTATGGGCCCTAGATGCTTCTGCGTGCCCCGTGCTCTGACCAGAGATGCAGGCAGTCGGCCCGAAGAAACCCAACATTGATTTTAAAAGAAACGCAGCCATCACTGTGTTGCACAGAGGGACAGTGCAAGTGTCACTTAAGGCCGCGGCTTCCAAGGAGCCCTCCCAGACTTCTCTGAGAGAACCAGGGCCATATGAGCTGCAGTTTAGAGAAGGGCTGGAAGCCATGGGTCACCACCTACCCTCCATGGTGTCGTCACGATGCCCATTGAAGTTGTCGTAGGAATCCCAGCGGATGAGGGGGTCAGAGGTGTTGTAGTCCACAGACACGCTGGGCCCGTTCTCCAGGTGCTCCATGCCTGAAGGGAGAGGCGGGGGCAGACGAGACAGCAGAGAGCAAGAACAAGAGATCAGCCGCTGGAGAAACAGAGCCCACGGCCCCCCCAGGCTGCTCCCTAAGGGACTTCTCCTGTTCTTGACCATGGTAGGGCGGGGCCAGGGGCTTAACTTGTATGGAGAACCCAGGAGTCTGGTTTCTGGCATTCCTGAACAGGCTCACAGCAGGTCACAGGGTTTAGTCAGGACAGGGCACTGACGAATGAAGACCCCCATCCCAGGATGAGCTACTGCCACTTCTCTTTTGTGTCCCTGGGGCCCCTACAGCAGGACCATAAAACCAAGGAGTTTGCCCTGGAATCAGGAGAAGGGGTATGGGACAGGCTTGGCATGGACTCCCTGGGGTCAAGGACAACAGGAAAATAGCAGCTGTGACCCAGGAGGATACAGAGCTTCTAAAAGGTCATCCCAGGCATGCCCTTGGGCTCCACTTAAAAAGCCCTCCACTCCAGACAGCTGCAGAGGGAGGCCAGGTCTCCTTGCCATGGCATAAAGCCAGCTCCGAGACCACACAGCTGCAAGCCCAGCCTCCCAAGGTCATCACTCCCTGGCCTGGCCAGCCTCTCCTAGTCCATCCAAAGTGGCCCTGCCCATAACCCAACTTTGTCTCCTCTTTCCCGTTCCCAAATAAAACGAAGAACAAGTGGTCTCCATATTTAGAGCCTAGAGGCTTACAGGCTATTATTAAATGGTCCTTCAGGTTGAATCACCTCAACCCTCATAAATACTAGCACCTTCGAACGTGTCCCCACCTCCAGCCTCTCCCCCCAGCCACCAGCCCCACGGTCCCTGAATATAACAAGATGGTGATCTAATGAGACCAGGACAGTTTATCCAACCCAGCGCCTCTCCGTCTGCTTTTTTACTTTTATTATCCAGAGAGTAAGTCACTAGCTCATCTTTAGCTGGAGTCCATTCTGATAGCCAGACCCTTTCCTGCTGGCCTGCCTCTGTCACAGGTAACCTGGTAATTGCAGCGAGATCACTGGGAGAATGGTGGGACAGGACGGGGACAGGTCAGAATGGAGGGTAAGGGTGTGATAAGGGGTTCTAACTTGTCTTATACCTTGGATTTTCTCTGGACCATAAGAAAATACAAATTCCACTTTGCCATATTCTGGAAATCGATCATCTGAAAAAGAGAAGAAAAAAACAAAAGTGGGCAATGAATTCCTAAAGATGATTCTATAAAAAGAGTTTCTTTGTGAATCACAAGTTTCATCCTGGACAACTTAGTGACTTAGCAAGACTCTCTCAAAATGAAATGTTTTTTTAAAGAATTAGGGATATAACTCAATGTGAAGACCCTGGGTTCAAGCTCTAGTACTATCCCCAAAAAAATTCTTGCAGAAAAAAAATTAAGGCATATATGTTAGCCATATGTTAGAAGGTTACTAATATAATAATACATATTTGTATTTATATGTACATATGAAATTATACCTGTACAATGAAATCTTCCCACTTTGCCCCTGTCCTATTTGCCTGAGGTAATCATTTCTAACCATTTCTCTTTCTTGTTCTATAAGTGATTTACCTCAAAAACTGCAAATAATAGGCTCTAGTTTTATACCAAATTTCTAAATATCAATTTTAAATCATCTCCACTGACCACCACTATGAGGACAAATAATTTCGTTAACTTATACACCTCCATCTTTTATCTAGCTAAGTTATTAATTCTATTTATTTTACTTTGGGACTGTTAATACTATAGTTCACCCTCTATTTCTTGGTCTGCCCGTTTTTGATAGTGTTTCCTAACTCTTACTATGGAGAAGGAGGCAACTGGGAATTCCTCTTCCCTCTGTTTTCCCTGCCTTCCTATTTGTGAGATACACCTTTAGTTTCTCTCTTCAAGACTGATAACAGTTATAGTCTGTCCTACAATTATAAGAGCATATTCCACTGGGTCCTCCCGGAAAAATCCTACCCTGTAGGAACCACATGGAGGAGACCTGTCCCTCTTCCCAGGCCCAGCCTGTCTGCTCACTGCTTTCAGGAAAGGGTTAGAGTAAGGATGCTGTCTGATCTGTGAGACACCCATCATGCCTGCATGCATGTCCCTCACCATGGGCATCGCTTCATGATCATGTTTGTGTGTCTCTCTCATGAGCTCCCAGAGGACAGAGCCTGACTTCTTCCTCTCTGTATCCTCAGGATCTAGCACATACCTGGCACATATACATTTGGTAGATGAGTGGAAAGAGGGATGGATGGATGGATGGATGGATGGATGGATGGATGGATGAATGGATGGATAGGTGAATGGGTGGTGGGTGGATGAGAAAACAGATGAGTAGCTGGATGGGCATATGATTGGATAGATAAATGAGCGAATGTGAGAACGGACAAATGGATGGATGGATAGGTGGATAGACAGGTGCACAGGTATCTTAATGGAGGAGTAAATGGATGAAGAAGGGCGCTGATGGATGGATAAATACATGGGCAAGTACATGAATGTGTGGATAAATGAATGAATGATGGATGGACCGATGGGTGTGCAGATATGTCCCCAGCTTAAATGTGATATAGATAAGACCTCAAATGAACAGCAAGAAAAGATTGAAAAGAAGACAGCAAACCTTCCCTGATCATCTCTCCTTCCCTCACCAGAGCCCCTCCACTGCTGCTGTTTTACCCCATGGGATATTGCTCCCTGGCGGGGCTGCCTCCACAAGACTTCTGGGCTTCACCAACAGAGATCATGTCCTGTTTCACTCCAACTCCACAGCACTTAGGACTGAGCCTCAAACAAAATGGTTGCCCAGGGAATGTCAAAAAGATGACTGCCAATAGATTCAGGGAACAAATTAGGAGGATAAGAAGAAGGAGATACAGGGTGAGTGCCAAGAGAATGGTGTGAGACACAAAGATCCCCAGGGGCTGGGGAATGATTTCTCTCCACTTCTACTACAACCTGAATTCCCAGAATATCCCAACCTCAATGCTGTCCTATTGTCTCTCAATTTCCTCCCACTATCACCAAGAGCACCCTGAGACTCAGCAGACCGTGAGGCTCAGAAATGACTGGGCTCTCCTCCTGCCACGGGAGCCCCACCCGTGGAACCCACCTTTGAAGGCCTCATCAAGGTCCTCCTTCCCAAAGACAACTCCCAGGTCATGGATGGCACAGGTGTGGAACTGCACACGGAAGATGACGTCTCGGGAGGGGCTCCGGAACTTCTTATGGTAGCACTTGAGCTGGGGAAGACAGGGCAGAGGTGAGAGGCTAGGTCTCAAGGCTCCTGACTGAGCCCCAAGTCTCACCCCAAATCTGTAAGGGAGAGGTCACCCACTGGGATTTCACAGTTCTCTGGGGAAACTCCTAGAACAGCAGAGGGGTGAGGACCGGTCTTTACTTATAGGAACAAAATTGTCCTCCCATGAAGTTCCTGCAAATATGTCAGGATGGAAAAAGGAAGACTGGGTCTAGACTGCATCAGGGAGGACTGGACATATGACAGGGTCCTTCTCACTAACAAGGATCTAGGAAGTAACGGCCCACACCAAGTGCTATTTTCCTGGAGATGTCCTGGAACAAAAGATGAGCCCAGGGAAGGGATATGAACTCCAAAGCAAGGCAGTAGACTAGGTCTGTTGGAGGCCAGAAGGTTCTGCAAGAGCCTTGGGAGCTCAGGATTCCAAGCATGGCAGCCACCAGAGGTGACTCTTAGGTCCCAGGGGTAGGGTCAGTGCAGGAAGAGAAGATGGGTGGGG
Source organism: Dinomys branickii (assembly GCA_004027595.1). Classification (NCBI taxonomy): domain Eukaryota; kingdom Metazoa; phylum Chordata; class Mammalia; order Rodentia; family Dinomyidae; genus Dinomys; species Dinomys branickii. The sequence continues at coordinate 130,941 of PVLD010001094.1, read as the reverse complement.
CTTGAGATAGAGGGCACACTCACCAAGATGTCCCCCTTCAAGAGCAGTCCCGGCTCGATGGTGATGCAGATGCTGGTCTGGCTGTCTCCTGGAATGTTGCTAAGGAACACAGGGGCAGAGAAAAGGGGCTTCTGGGGGCAGGGGCTGCATGCGCTCCCTCCGGACCCTAGAGCAGTGCTGCTGGGAACCTCACTGACTTAATCCCTCTCGTCAGGGAGCCCACCACTACCTCCCTGCTCCTCAGCCCCGGGCCTTGGACATCCCTGGCCTCGAGTTCCCATGAGATACTTACTAGATGCCAGACGTGTAAACAGGTTGCATGGCCTGGTAGATGCGGAGAAAAGGCCGACACCCTGTCAGAGAGGGGTGGGTATTAACGAAGATGGCAGAAGTAGTGGGCAGGGAAGGACAAAGGGAAGGGAGAGATAGAAGGGAAGGAAGGAAGAAATGATGGGGGAGACACAGGGAGGGGAAGAAGGAAAAGAGGAAACAGCAAAGGAAGAAGCAGGAAGGGGAAACATACTGACTTTTCATTTATAAAGTATTTTAAGTTGTCAAAAACATGGTCACATGCAGCAGCAACAGCCCGTAGGCTGCAAGTGTCAAACCCATTTTGTAGATGAATAGACCAGAGCTCAAAAAACTCAGGAAATGATGTGAGGGAAGCTCCAAGGCAGCTCACAAGTCCCTCAACAGGAGGAGCTGGAAGCAGAGGGGAGGGAGGCCCCAGAGAGGGACGGAAAGGTACCTCCTTTAGACTCAAAGTTGGGGATGCCGTGCATGATCACGTGGTGCAGAAACAAGGGCTTGTTGTTCATTTTGATGGAGCCGGAGAGCAGGCCGCTGAAGTAATGCACGTACCTGTGCAGGGAGAGGGCAGCTTCAGGGTGGGAGGCCTGGGCTGCTACAGAGTCATCACTGTTCTCCCTTCTGCAAGAACACTCCCCTCGGCCACCCGCCTACTCTCCCCAACAACACGTGCCCCTCTCCCGGGCCCCCTGGCAGCCGAGGTCTCCACCCAAGACCAGTCTCACTGGCTGCTCAGAGCCCAGGTAGGAGAAACTGCCCAAATTGTGAGACCTGGTGCTCAGTTAAACCCAACAACCTATTTGGAGTTTGCCAGTGCCCCCTGGTGGTGAATATAAGCATCTCTTCCCAGCCCAGGAATCTCGTTATATCCCTGATGGACATCATTTAGCTGCTCATCACTGCGTAAGGCAAGCTGCCCAAGCAGCAAACAGCTCTGACAGCCTCGCCCAGTGAAACCAAGCTCGTGCTTATACTTATACCCTGCCTACCATTATGACCTGAATCTGCCTCGCAGATCTACCAGCCCTATAAGAGTCCAGAAAACAGTAAGAACCTAATAATTATAGTTCTTTATTTTCTATCATAGCAAAGTATACACAAGGCCTCTGGATCAAGTACTGCCCTTGGTATTTGCAATAGCTAACTTCCAATAAGAATCTCTATGTCTAGGGTCAGTATCCTCCAATTCTGTTGCAAATAGCTTGTTGGCAGAATGGAACCCATCTCGCCTCCTTCTAGAGAGGGAGGAAAAATCAGGTCCAGAAAGGGGCGTCGGACTCCCAAAGGCACACAGCAAGAACACTCAGAGCTGGAGGGTGGGAGGGAAAAGAGAGAAATCTGGGCTTCAAAGCACCAGCCTGAAGTGGGGAGAGATCCTCTCACTCTTGATTGGCCAGCACTTCCATTTTTTCTGACAGGGTGATAATGCCAGGATAAATCACATAGGCCAATCAAATACATCCTAAGGTTCAAGGAACCAATAGTTCTTTGAGGAAGGTGGGACCGGAACTGTGTGACCAGGACAATACGCACCTCCTTTCTCTGGGTTCCTTGGCCCATCTCCAAGCCCATAGGCCTCTGTCCCTGAGTCTGGGTGGGGCCACTTCGGACTACCCAAGCAAGATAATCTGATGGGCAGCGCCGGCTCCTATTCAGGCCCCGTGCCCAACCCCTAGCCCCATTAGTCAAACCGGAAACCCAGCATGGCCGGTTCCCATCAGATCTCCCAATCGTGCCAACAGGATGTGTCTGTGCGAGGGACAATGAGTCCGGGGGCGGGTGACAATGAATGGGGGAGCTACAGACAAAGCCCCTCCCTCGCTCTCCCTGACAGCTTCTCCACCAGCTGCCGCATTCTCTACAAGAAGCACAGACAAGAAGGCAGGAAAGTGGCAGACAGCATAGGAAACCCACGTACAGTCAGATAGGATGCCCTCCCCTTAGCAGATGCAGCAGCAGATATGAGCTGCAGGCCAACACTGATAATGCGTACACGCGCACACACACACACATCCCGCCTGCACACTCTGCAGCACATGCCCAGGCCCATGGACTCCTCTTTCTGAGAGGTACTGCTAGTGGGTCCCTGCTCTCCCAGCCACACTGCGTCACTGTAACAGCTGCTTTTCTTTTAATGCCCTTTATCCTTCAAGGTCAAGGGCCACAATGTAATCAAGACCAGCAGCCCTGGTGAGCCAGGGACCAAGGAGCAGGTAGTTGGCCCATAGTGCTATCTTCCCTGGGAAGACTCACTGACCAACAACCGCTGTGTCTGGGACCTTGCCAGGATTTCCTGCACATAAAGCCATCCTGTCTCTGACAGCTGATCCAGAGGCTGGCCGTCAGCTATTCGGTGCCAGCTATAAGATGTTGGAGTTCTAGACTCACTTCCGCTTGAGCTTCCCACTACAATGGCAGAAACAATCTCCAACTGTGCCTTCTTACTCCTAGTCAACCAAGCAAGGTGGTAGGGTGAGTACATGTTGGGGACCCTCAGTATGAAGAGTCTGGGAAGGTCTGGGACCTGCAGCTAGCATTTCCTGGGGGCTAGGAAGGCCTATGGGAAGCCTTGACGTCTCAGCTTTTGTACCTGCCATTGCCTCTGCCTGCACCATTTACCCTGGCATTTGGAGGCTCCTCCTCCCCGCACACACGTCACCTTCTCTGAAGGCCCATCCGCCACTCCCTAGCCATGGCACCTATCCTGACATCTGAAATGACCTCCTGTGTGAACTTGGACATAACCCCTTAAAAGCTCAGTTCACGAGCCCTTGCTCAACTCATCCTGCACCACATCCTCATCGTGCAGGACACGTTGCAGGCTGACACGTCACAGTGGTGGCAGGCCCAGGGCTTCTGGCCACATCAGGCAGGGGCCTGATTCCCACACTCCAGTCTCCAGTTTGGGCTGGGATTCACACCATGCTGACTGCTTGACCTTGACTCTGTCCTTATCCCCCTGCGGATCAGACATCACTGAACGACACGCTACCTACACAGGCCAATCCTTCTGCTCAGGGGCAGCGCGACCTTCCCTGGCCCCAGGGTCACTAGGCCGTCACGTACACTCAGGCTCTGTTACTATCACGTGGCCCCTGGCTGTGACCTCTCCCATCTGTACAGTGAAGATGTCCTAAACTGTCACATGGTACAGTGCTATCGCAGCACTCAGAATCACCTCCTCCACTCCCTAGCTGTCCCCATGAGCAAGCTCAGTCCTGTCACCAGCTTTGGTTTCTGCAGTCCTCCGTTCATCCCTGGGACTCATTGTCACCTTAGAGTCCCTGTCTGTGTGGTCACTTTTCTTTTTAATTGAGACAGGGTCTTACTAAATCACTAAGTTGCCCACCTGGGTTTAACTTGCAGTCCTCCTGTCTCAGCCTCCCAGAGTCCTGCAATTATAGGCATGGGTCTCTATGTTTCCAGCTGTATGTTCACTTGTTTAATGTCCGTCTCTCTGAACAGACCATCAGCTCCCTAAGGGAGGGAACTCCGTCTCATTTCCCTGGATGTCCCTGTGCCTGGAGTTACATAGTACTGCACCTAAATCTTGCCCAGTGAATGAATGAATCCATCCCCACCTTGCTTCCTTGCTTCCTTCCCTTCCTGGGCTAGTGTGAGAACACGTAGAGGAGGGCAGAGGAGGCCTCTTAGCAAAACATTTTAAGCTCTCCCAACAGAAAGTGACCATTATCTTGGGTCTCTGTAGCCTCCTAAGTCAGGCGACAGTGACATCAGCTTCCTGTAGACTCATCCATGCTCTGGAACAACCCTGCCACCAGGAACAAGAACAGCACGCGCCTTCTCACACAAGCACTTTCTTTCCCCAGATGGACCATCCCATTCCCCACCATGTGTGCTCAGGGATGAGGCTTCAGGAGCCCCCTGCAGAGCCAACCTGCAGGCACCCACAGGCTGGCTTGGGCTCACTCGTACCCCACAGTCCATCACTCCAAGCTGAACACACAGGCTTGGCACCCCTATGGAAGCAGCTGCACCTTCCCTGTGCGCACACACCCTGGAGACCCACCTTCTCTGGGATGGCTGGCCAATGGGCGCAATCTTATCCTCATAGAATCTCTTCATTGCAAACCGGTCCAGAGCCTGGTCCGCACTATGGGGAGAGACAGGTATCCGAAGAGCTGACTCCCGCATCCGAGAGCTTTCCGTCCCCAACCCTGCTTCTCTTGACCTACAGTACTCTCCAGCCCAGCCTGCTGCCTGATGGGAGGACAAACCTCCTCCTCCTGCCAGGCTGTGCTGCAATGCATCCAGGGAGAGTGTTTCAGCATCTCTCCATCTTGCCTGATGCTCTGCTTCGCCTGGGGGCTTTGGAGCTAGATGGCCTGGGAGCCTGAATCAAGGCTACCACTTACTGGCCTTGTGACTTAATCCTTTGGAACCTCATCTCCCTCATCTGTCAGATGGGCTGATGATCTCACCTTCCTCAAAGGTTTTATGGGATTGAGATAACACCCACAGCGAGCAGGCACACTTCACAGAGAGTGTTTGCCATTAAGCAAAGATGAGGATGGGTGGGGTTTCTCTCCGCACAGAGTGCTCAGAGAGATCATTCTGAAATGAAAGGACAGGTCGCATGGCTCCTTGGCTCTTGGCTCTTCAGTGACTTGCCATGACTCTTAGAACCAACTTCAAGGTCCTTCACATGGTCCACAGGGGTATGTGGCTCTGCCATCTAGCTTCCCCTCCCCCACCTCAACACATCCGCCCCCTCCCATCCCCGTCTGGCCTTGCTCCTTCTCGGAGCTCAGCCTTCAAGCTCCTCCCCAGGGCTGTACAGGTCCCTGTACCAGTGTCACCAAGTCCACAGGCCTCCTCTGACCCCGCCCCCTGCCCACTATCTTTATCCGTTCATGCTCATTATCACCAGAAATTGCTGATGGATTTGTTTACTTATTTACTGTCCACAGGGCAAAGGCCTGGGACCGTGCAGGGCACAGTGGTTGTTTAATAGTCACTGTGGAGTGAATAAATAAAGGAATGAATGAATCCTTGGGCCTCCCTGCAGAATGGGAACAGATCAAGAACTGGCCACCAGTTGATCCTATTCTTGCTCCATGACCCCTAGGCAGTAAGAGAACCCCGCTGGCCAGCAACAGAGAGGCAGAAGAGATAACTTCTAGAGGATTTCAACAGGCCTAGGCCTGCTCCAACATTTCTTTCTGATTCCCACCCTGAAGAAGGCAGTTGGAAAAAGGCAAGTGGCCCCAAGACTGACTGGGTGGGGTGCTCAGGGCCACGCCTGCCTCCCAAGGCTGCCCGCACAGGGCCCCAGAAGAGGGACAGATTCTCCTCTCTCCTCCCACAGGCTCCTGCCTTACCACTGTGGGCAATTCTTTCTACTGTTCTGGGGCTCCTACACCCCGTCAGCTTTCATCCCCTTTATCGGAGCCTCCCACCCCAGGGAAGGCAGAGGCCACAGTGGGAGCAGGGAGGGGAGTCACACTATCAGTGAGCAGGGAACAAGAGGCTCGGGCCCCCCTACCTGGCAGAAATGTTGCTGTAGTGCATATAAGCGGCAATCACAACTCCTATCCTGCCTCGGTTTCCCTAAAAGAGGAAAACAACCTTTATTTCTAAGGCTTCCCCAGAGACCACACAGAATCCCAGGAGGAAAGAGTACAGGGGCTGAAAAGTGGGGTGTGGCTCCTGGGGAGAGCAGAGGAGGAAGGGGGACACAAGGAAGGAAGTGAGGAGGACTTGGGTCTCAGAATAAGCACAGCTGGTCATCCACTCTTGGGGACATAACTGGTACCCCCACTTCTTGGGGATGCCCTCTGGGACAGAATCATCTCGCAGAATGGAGAAGATAGGTAGACTTGCAGGCAAACACAGCCCAAAGACACAGGCAGGACACACACTCCCACGGGGACCCATTCGGGTACACACACATGCACACACACCGTAGCCCAGCTCTGACCTTGTTATGCAGGACAACGACATTGTGTGGGTCCGCGTTAAGCCAAGTGTCCACCGCCTTGCAGACGCTGCAGATCTTCTCCAGGGCGGGGGTGTGCAGGTCAGGCCAGCCAAACTCCAGTACCTGTGGCCGCAGGAGAAGAGGAAGACCCGGGGAGTTAGCCGGCAGCCAGAGTGGACCCCACAGCCAGATCTCAGCTACTGTCCTGTCAGTCAGCCCGGCTGGGAGGCTGAGTGTGGACAGCAAAGCCAACAGCAAGGACTGGAGACCCTGGGCCTGGTCTCAGCTCAGCACTGACTCACTGTGGAGTCCAGGCAAGCTGTGTTCCCTCAACCAGCCTCAGTTTCCTCACGTGTGTAAAGAAAAGGCTGAGGGCCGAGCACCCAGGGTCTGTAGCACATGACTCTGACCTCAGTAGGCACAGAGTGGTCTAAACATGGCCCTCAGCAAAGGCCCACGCAGCCTACTGAGCAAACAAGGTAAACACTGCAGCAGAAGCCTCTAAAGGAGCCTGTTCCTGGCCGATTGAAATCTGCAAACGAAAACTCTCACCCTCTAGCCTCACCCTGAGATCCCAAGTGCTCTCCAGGGGGCAGGTGTGGACAGGAAGTCACTGCACAGATCGATGCTTTCTGTAATTTGTGTTACGGAAAGCATCAGTGTTCTATCACCCACGTTACAAGTGTCAGATGCATTTGAATTCTGAGCAAGTTGCTTAAACTGTCCCAATGCTATTCCTCAAGATCTCAGTGCAAGAACCTTTCTCCTCCTTTTTCAGGCAAGGCGGCATCACCCCAAAACAGCCACTGGCTCACCTTGGCGTGGAGCTTCGTGATGTCAGGTCTCCGCTCAGAGAGGTTGAACAGCTAGGAAGAGACAAAGAAAGAGACTGAGCAGTGAGGGTGAGACAGCTTGGGAGAAGAGAGGCGTGGCAGGGATGTCCGCTATCACACAGGACTGATGCTGTCATTTCCAGCTCCTCTGCAGAGCCCATGGCATGGCCTGACAGAGTGGCACTGACCTCTGAGAGCCAGGGAACCAGGTCACAGCTCCCTGGATCTCCTGCTGCTTTCTCTCTCTTTCTGACTCCCTAATGGAAATGCCACCCACAAACACATGCGGCCAGGCAGAAACAGCTGTCAGGAGCAAGGGAGAGAAAGCTCTAAACAGCCCCGCCTCCACTGAACTGGGGCTGTGGCAGGGCGGGATGAGACCCAGCAGTGGCTTCAGAATCTCACCCCACAACATTACAATTTCTCCGTCACTACACCCCTTCCATCAGAGGGTGCAGACATCCCTGGTGGGCCCTCTCTGACCCCCAGCACATGGCTGCCAGCATGTGCTCATCAATGCTGGGGTCCTCCAGTCTCAAGCATTCCTCTCCCCACTTCCAGGGATGTGCAGAACAGTCTGCCTCCATCCACTGCCCAGGAAACTCGAAGACCACTCTATCTTCTACTGGAAGAAGACAGCCCAGCCTGGAACAGGCAGGACGCAGAGAGCCACAACAGAGCAGAGACCCACAGAATTCTGTACTTCTGAAAGCAGGATCTGGGCAGCTTCCAGTCCACTCCTGCACCCCAAAAGGAACACATCTTGTTGCATTAGCAATGGGTACCTCTCAGTGAATGTCCTGCCAGCCCCATGCTAAGGACTTCATGTCTCACAGCTCATTTAATTCTTTTAGCAGCTGTAAGGAGGCAGCACGTGTCACAGACACATTCTGCAGATGGGAAACCTGAGGCTTAGTGATGCTAAGCAGCGAAGATCACATGGTTGAGCATAGAACCAGGATTTGAATCCAGGACTTTCTGATGTTTAAAGACAGGCTCTTAGCAATGCCCCAACACAACAAATGTATGGTTCTAGAGTAGAACTTAGCACTTTAGAATACCATCCTCTTGGGAAATGGAGTCTCTATAAGTAGTTACGAGTCTTGATATGAGATCATCTTGGACTTAAGGTGGGCCCTAAATCCAAGGCTGGATGTCCTTATAACAAGAGGACAGGACACAAAGGGAGATTCAAGCCAACAGCCATATGGAGAGGAAACCAGACAGTAGCCAGATACAGCTGCAAGCCAAGAAGAGCTGAGGGGTGCTGGGAGCCACTAGAAGCTCAGAACAGGGACAGACGGATTCTCCCATCCAGGATGCATAGGGAGTACAGCCTTCCCACACCTTGACTTCAGACTTCTAGCCTCTACAACTGGGAGACAATTGATTTCCATCTTTGTAGGGCACACAGTTTGTGGTTGTCTGTCCCATGGTCGGCAACCCTGGAACGCTCACACAGCCTTCCCCGTTGCAGCGCTGCAACCCTGCAGGCAGCCCATTGATCTAGCCCACAGGGACCTCCCTGTAACACAGACCCGAGCCTTTCTCTGCACCCAGGGACAGGTCAGCCCCTCTGCACTAGAGGCCTCCACAGGCCATGTCACCCACATATGTCCTCTGGGCCATGTCTTTGGGCCAGGAAGTCCCCAAAGACACATGTGGCCATGATTTTGGCCCAGGACTTCTCAGAGACACCAACACTGTAATAACTCTGCCACCTCCAGACCCTGTGACCTCAGCCAAATCACCCTATCTCTCTGCTCTAGCAAGTGTCTGCTTTCCAGGGATTTTATGAAGACCAAAGCAATTAACACAGGGTCTGGATCCCAAGAAGCCTCCATGACACAAACTTGGATTGTTAGCCTCCCTCCTGTATCACACACACGGTTCCAGATGCTGCACTCCACTATAGACATCCTCCTTAGAATCAAGTCAAGAAAACAGGAAGTGAAGACCCAGGCCATGGGGGATGTGCAGGCTAATCAAGGGAAGAGGGAGCCCTGGCCCAGAGCAGGCGCACAGCCACAACAGCAGTGGCAAGCAGATGAAGAGCAGAGGGGCCGCCCTCACCAGGTAGTTGCCTCCATGTTTGGATTTGAGCATCTGGGCCACCTCACGGAGGTTGTTTCGGAAGTTCTCCTCCTTGGCTGTGCTGGGGAAGGACACGGCGATGATCCTCTCTGTGACATACACCAGGTCCAGCTCACAGCTGTCCTCCACGGTACGGCTCACACTCATGTTTCTAGGGAGACAGTGGGCAGAGGAGACCCTGATCAGAATCCAGTGCCCTAGACCATCCCCTGATACCCACACACTCCACATATCACATGTGACCCCACATTCAGCCGTCGGAGCTTGCCCCTTACCCTAGCCCAGGGCCAAGGCCTGAAGCTCCCCCGGCAAAACCTAGGTAGCCATATGAGAGTGCCACACAGAACAAGCTGGGCTGGGGCTGGCAAACACCTCACGCCAAATCAGAACCCAACAGCGTGAAGACACCAATTCTCCATTCCTGTCATCCCACGATTCCAAAGGTCAGAATCACGGTCTGCCCAGGTAGGACCCCAGGAGCACCACCTTGCTCCTGGACACCATGCCCTCCTGACCAGAGAGAAGTTTCCAAAGGACACAGGGCATCCAAGTGGAGACTTCAGCCACCTCCCCTACTTGCTAGCTGTGAGGGTGTGGGAGGCCTCTCAGCAAGGGGGAGCTCAGATGACACGCTCACTTGGATTCCACATAAGCCAGACCACTTTTCCAGCCTTCCCAAGGTGGACTGGCTCCTGCCCTTGGTCCCTGGCTCTCCCCCAACGTTTGGCTGTTCCCACTGCCTGCTAGAGCTGCTTCATCGCTATAGCATCCCCAATTCTAAAACAAAGAGTCTTCGCTGAGGCTAGGGTGGGAAGTTCCTTGGAGGAGGCGACCACTGAGTTGGGCGCTGGGAGAGAGGGCAAGGGGCGCCCATCTGTACACATGTCCTGGTTTCTTCTCCAGAGGACAACCCAGGACGCCCCCACACCTGTCACCCATCTCCATCTCCCAGCCCCTGGCCCCCCTCTCTATCAGTGGCAGCAGCACTGACTCCATTTTGCTAGCCTTCCACACGGGCAGGATAGAGTAGAGACTCGAGCGGCATTTAAAAGTGATGGTGATGGGTTGGTGATATGGCTCATCAGTACAGGTGCCTGCCTGGCAAGCGCAAGGTCCGCAGTTCAATTTCCGATACAAAAAAAGAAAAAAGAAAAACCCAATTTTTGAAAGCAATGGTGAGGACAAGCCCAGGGGCAGCAAGGGGCCTGGAAGAATCCAGATCTCTACCAGGACTGAGTGGTACAGAGAACGAGAGGTCAGGGTTAAGGAGCCCAGGATGAGTCAAACCTTTGTGCCCTGGCCACTCCTTGTCCCTGTGATAAATTTCTCCCAGCAGCCACAGGGATGGGACTCTGCCTTTGGGCCAGTGACTACTGGGACAAGAAGGCATATGTGTAACCTCCAAGACAGGTACGAGGGCAGGGAGACTGGCTAACCCAACTAGTCCTCCTGTCACTGTCCAGTCCACAGTCCCTCTGTCCTGGCTCCTGGGAAGGGACAGCACTATTAGGAAAACTTGCAAGCCCAGCCCCTGTCTTTCCAGCTTAGCAAGAGAGTAAGAAGGGACGTGGTGGTAATAGGCATGAGTCAAATGAGGCCAACCCGGGACATTCATCTGCCAGGTCCCCAAACTGCTTCTTGAGGAATAACAGGCAGGAAGAACAGCGCCACCAGCCGGGCTATCTAGGCATTGCACTCCGTACCCTCCCAGCTTTTCCCAGCTGCAGGGAAGGAGAGGTCCTCTAACGCTCCACCTCCAGCCTGCAGGCAGCTCTGGCTGCTGGGCCACAATCACTAGGGGCTTCAGCTGCCTGCCAGGCAGCATTCTCACTGATCTTGGTATCCTCAAGGGGCGGGGGATCCAAGGCAGAGAACCTGGACACAGATAAAACAGGCTGAGTCCCAAAGCACAGGCCTCCAGCAGCCCCTCCCCACATAGAACACCTCCCTTTGACAAATAATCCCGCCTCCCCATAAGAAACTGCGAGGAATGAGATCTACCACAGCCTTAGGACCAGCCAGTCTCCCATGTGCTGCCTCTGGGAGGCTGTGTGACCTTTGACAAGCCATCTCCTCCCTCTGCAACTTGTTTCTCTATCTGCCAGCATACCTTGCTGGGCTATTGCAAGGCCTAGATGAGTTCATGCAGGTAAATAAAGGATCCAGCTCAAGGTCAGGTTTAGCGCTGGAACTCAAAACATAATGGCCGCCAAGGACCACCCACCCACATACGCATTCTCACTGCGGTCTGATGGCTTTGGTCTCAGAGACCCAAAGATAAGACTTGAGAAAAACACCTACCATGACCCGTGCCTGGGCACCTCCACCCCACCCCCAGTGGGCCAGGCCTACCTGGTGGGCTGTGGAAGTGGCTGGACACTTGGTAGGACTCTAGTGGCTCCCTGGGAAAGAGAGAAAAGAGACACCATTACAGGGGGCAGGCAGGAGGGCAGAAGGGCAGCAGCCCATAGGAGCACCAGGGCCACAAACACACAGATTCTCTGCTTTCTCGGCTGGGCACTCCAGCCCTGCCGCTCCAGCAACACCGCAACCAGAGCCAAATGCAGTCAAGGCCAATTGCACATGAGCACACTTGCCTGTGTGCAGCCCCCAAAAGGGGCAGAAGGAAGAAATGCACCCAGCCTGGGCTGGTGGACCTGTCCTGAGGACTCAGTTAACAGCCACTGAATCAACAGAAACACATCTCCTCAGGCCCCCTCGTCCACCGTGGTGACAGCAGAGTGCATCTGTGAGAGCAATGGGAAGACAAGCGTGGCACATCCCTCCATCCAGTTCTTGAACCCGACTTCTCTGAGACCATCATCCCATGCTCCCCTCCTTCCTTGAAAGCAGCAGCAGCAGGTCATTCAGTCAAGTGACTTGATACTGGACGGCCCGAAGTGTCACATACTAGCGGTGGTAAGCTGTGCCCCTAAGAACCCAGGGTCTGCTACCCTGTCTCATCCACTCCCATCCTGGGCTTATTGATTGTACAAAATTATGCAAGCAGACCCCTATCCCTATGGCAATAGGTGTCACAGTAATAAAAGCACAGAGCCAGAGCCCCCCATACCCTGGGCTCTGGGTTCCAGCATCCTGCTGGGTGGGGCAGCCTTGCTGGTGACTTAACTCCCTGAGCCTACTGAAATGTCACATGTAAGATGAGACAACCTTAAGGCTTGCATGGGGATGCAAAGAAATCATGCATATGAGAAGTTTTGCTTAACATCCAGCGTTTAATAAATGGCAACTGATAGTTTCGCTGTTGCTATTATACCAAGTACAATTGAAAGAGAAGTAACTGAGAGGAGGGTTACAACCATTCACCCCTACAGAAAATCGCAACCTGGCTTCCCTGTACTGCCAGCAGCTGCGCATCTTTTGACCACCTCACAAGATGCAGAGTTGAGATGCCCAGGGTCTAGATTCTCAGGCCCAGCCTGGGCCCGAGCCCATCAATTTCCCCAGAAATCTGCCAACTTCAATGGCCAAGTTGCAGCCACCTCTTGGAAGAGACAAGACCAAAATCTGCCAAGGAGAAGAAACACTGAGGCACAGTGACTCACCCCCAAGTCCCTGGGAACCTGACAACCAAGCAGGATTCGCACTCCAACCCAAGGCTTGACCGCAGAAGCCCAAGCACAGGAGCCCCATGCTGCAGGGCCTAATAGGTAGGGAGGGGCACTGAGGCCCAGCTCCCAGCCGAGCCCAATGTCAGGGAAGCTCGCCAAGAGAAGAGCTCTCCATGGAGCACCCTAGGCAGGCGGGCCATAGAAGGCTGTGCCCAGAGTCCCTGCCTGGCTCCTCCGGCTCTGAACAGCTCAGCAGTGGCCGCTGTGTAAGGTGGCAAGAGCCAAGTGGGCCTGTCGGGTGGAACTTTTCTCAGTCTTAGCAGCTCTGCTGGCCCAGGGACTCAAGTTCGCATGAGTCAGACCAGGAAGAAGGGCAGGAGGGGTTGTGTTTGGTTTTCAAGTCCCCAACCAGGCTGTTCCAAAACTACCCACCCAGAGGAACACAGAAACCCAACACTTCATCCATCTCACTTCCCCAGTCCCTGATGAGGAGTCCCTGACTCTCCCCAGGCCCTGGGCCCTGCTCCAGACCCCGGGGCCACTGACTATAAATAGCCCCTCGGGTTTCATCTGTTGCTGATCCACAGCCACTTTTGGAGGAAGCCACCACAGCTGCTTCGAACAACTGGAAGCCACAGCTCAGCCAAGGTTTGAGGCGGGGCCAAGAACATGGATGCAGGCCCCGGGAGTAGAGGGACACAGTCGAGTGGATCGAAGCAGGCCTGGCCAGGGCTGGGGAGTCCAGGGGAGCTAAGGCTTCCAAAGGTACAGGGGCAAGAAGGAAAAGGAGGCAGAGAGACCTGGCTCCCGCTGCCCACTACCTTCTTCCAAACGTTACGACACTCCACATTCCTCAGCCTCCCTACCCCAAAACAGCCAGGGCAGATAAATACAAACTTGGCCCAAACAGTCTGGCCACGCCACTCCCAGAGGTGATAAGGCAAAGTCTAAGCCTGCCCTGCTCCACCGGCCAGGGGGGCAGCGGGGAGGAGGCAGGGGAGGAAGCTGCTCCGGACGGTGACCCCGCCGCAGAGGACAGGGACGAACAGCTGGACTGTCATCCCCTAATGAATCACTGGCTGGCCTCGAACTGATGGGCTTCCTGTTTGCTGCAGCGCTGGGAGGCATGTGAGCCTGGCCAGCAGGGAGCTGACGCGCACAGGAGGTGCTGCCTGCTGGCACACCCAGCTGCACAGGGAGCTCTCACACAGCAAATGGGCTGGTGCGGCAGGGGGCATGGGCGAGAGCACACCCTCAAGTTCCAGAATATCCAGGTGACCTCGGGGCTAGATACTATGGCTCTGGGAGCAGCCCTGATCCTAGAGCCTTGGGCTGAGTCGAGGCCACCTGTCATCTCTATGCTCAATCATGACGGGCATTCCCTCACAGGGCCCCAGCTGCATGCCAGGGCAAGTTCTAGGCACCAGGGACTGCAGGGGGTGAGGCCCTGACTGCAGAGAGCTGACACTCTGTAGAGATGCTACTCATTAACAGGACTAGGCTGACAAAGAGTAGTATGGCCTCAGTTGTCCATCTGTAAAATGGGTACAGCACAACGCTTACAGCACCTCCTACCTCCTTCACTTAGAGCCCCTGGGGAACACTTTAAAGGCTTTATTTTTAAAATACAAATAAGCTCTTAGCCTACCTGTGATCCTAAGCTTTCCTCTCTGAGGATTTGAAAACCTTTAACCCAACTTTGAACTTCCTCCCAGCTCCTCCCAAGTGTCAGACTAATAATAGAAGTTTTGATCCAACTCCCTAGGCACCAAACAGAACCCTGCCATCCTCAACTGCAAACATAGTCACCTTTGCTGAAAAGGCGCTGTAAAAGGAGACTCCACAGCCTTTGCCACTGTCGGGAAGTCCCTCCTGGTATCTAACCCTCATCTCTCCTGCTGCAGACTCAGCCAGCACTTCAGGCGGGCGCCGACCATCGCTCGCTCAGAGCCCCTTGGGGGCTCGAGATCACCCCGGGGCTTCATTATTTACTGCCTCTTTCCCTCCCTATGGCAAGAGCGGGAGGGGCTTAGGCGGGGCTGGTTTGAGGCAACGCCCCGTGGGAAGGGCCCTGCCTTCCTTTGAGGTCCACAGACCGAACACAACATCTCTGGACCAAAAGAAAAGCTGTTTCCTGAGCCCGGGTCCCCAGGGGCACAGGGGGGAGGAGAGCGTGTACGCAGCGCCAGGAGCTGTGACAGGCAGCCGGACGGACGTGAGGGGCCCGTCCCCATTCCTATGTGTCCTCTGGGGGCACGGCCACCCCCAGCCCCTCTGGCCACACCCCTTCCCTTCTCCTTCCTGCCCACCAGCCTGGACTTTTCCAAAACAAAGTAGGACAGAGCACAGCACCCGTAAACTCCACTCCACAGCACCTCTGTGGGAAGGAAAGGGCCATCCTGCGAGGGTGCGTCCTGGGCCTCAGGCCAGAGGCAGGAAAACAGCTCAACAAACAGTGCATTATCCCAGCAGCAGGCAGGGTCACGAGCACACTGCTGGGGGAACAGGCTCCCTTCCCAGTGTGGACCGCAGGATAGCGTAGCAGCTGGCCGAGCACTGACCCCGTGGCCCTGGGGGTCATCCAACCTGGAACAGGTGTCTAGGAGCCTTAAAAGTAGGTCTCCTAGCTGAGCACAATGGTGTACACCTGTAACCTGAGCTGCTACTCAGGAGGCTGAGGAAGAAGAATCCCAAGTTGGAACCCAGACTGGGCAACTTAGTGAAACCTTGCCTCAAAATAAGAAATAAGAAAAGGGCTGGGGAACTCAGTAAGAAAGCCCTGGGTTTAATGCCCACTACTATGAAAATAACTAAATAAATTTTAAAGGGTTGGGACGTAGTTTGGTGGTAGAATTCTTGCCTAGCATGCATGAGGCGCTTTACTGGAGTTCAGTCTCCAGTGTGCACACACGCGCGCACACAGTTTCCTCTCCTCCCCTACAGTATGTAGTCCAGCCTAGAATCTGCTCACTTGCATACCCTCCGTGCACACCTTTAGCTACACTAATTAGCCTCCTTCCTCTCATTTCCGGGCAAGACACCACCACTGTGCACCCTGTCATACAAATGCACAGACCCATTCACCCAGATCAGCAACACTTTTTTTTAAGTCACATGTGGTGGCCCACATCTATAATCCCAACACTCTGGGAGGCTGAAGCAGGTCAACTTAGCAACTTAGTGAGACCTCGTCTCAGAATAAAAAATAAAAAGGGCTGAGGATATAGTTCAATCCCCAGGAACCCCCACACACACACACACAAAATCCCTCAATCCCAACTAAATGATCACCTCTTTCCTCTGTAGAACCAAGATCATACAGGCCCTGGTCGCCAACAGTTCTCCATGATGTCTAACTCATTCTCTGTTTCTGCAGCTTTGGTGCCCAAGCTCCATCCAGCCTAGGCTGGAGACAGAAGGAGCTCTAGGACGCGGCTTCAAAATGTGCCAAGGACACTGACTATCACCCTGTTCCCCAGTGAAGGGTTGGGAGCCCTGGGTGACACCAGATGCAGGCAGTGTCCCAGGAAGGAAAGGAGTGACATTCCTGGAGTTACCCAAGCCTGTTTCCTCATCTGTAAATGGTGTCACAACGTGCACCATACAGGTGTTAGGAGGCACAACTCCTAGCCCTTGATCAAAATCATGGAAATTAATAAGAATGGCCAACATTTACTAAGCACATACTCTATGCTTTGGCTTTGAATACCTTAATCTTGTTCATCCTCAGTAGTAGGTACACACATAAAATGACTGTCCCCCTGTGCTGCAGCCCAGAAACACCACCAACCTGGACAGGGGCCACTCCCCAATACACATGTCTGTGCCCGTAGGGATCCCCATACCTTGAACACAGCCTTGCTCGCTAGCTTGAGAGGCATCCTCCCTGCTCGTCCTAGAGGCCTGTGCGGCCCAGACAACTCTGCTCCTTCGTGCGGGCGTGTGGGACACCCCGGACACAGCACAGCAGTGTGGTCGCCTGCAGAAGCTGCCTCCCTGCTCTCAGTACCTCCCTTCGGGGGCCCTCCCCACTGTGGGTCAGGCAGCTATCAGATGATAGGGCCACATGCCATCAACAGCTCCCCCTGTGCCAACCGCCAAAACCACTCCCTGTTCCTCCATAGATCAGCAGAGAGGCCAGCACAGTGCACGCTGGCAGGGGGCAGAGAGAAGAGCCACTTTGTGGGGTCTGGCACGGGGTGTGGAGACAAACGAGCCACTCACAGACCTGAGTTGGAGCAGGGTTTCCATGCCCTACCCTGGGCCCCTTCCAAGGAAGGTATGTGCCCCTCTGGCCTCATCACCAAAACACAAGGCTGAGGGCCCCAGCATCAGCTAGTCCGGCTCCCAGCACCATCCTGAACTGCTAAACCGCATGTAGGATTTTGCATTTCCAAAGACTCCTGCCCTGCTTCCCAAGAAGTGCCCACATCCCTACAACACCCCCAAGATCCAGTGACCCCAAGAGCCCAGGGCCCTCTTCCTCTAGCCCTGTACCTCTGGCTGTTGTTTGACCATTTCCTTTACCCCTTCCGAGAGTGCCCACCACCATGCCAGGCTCACAGATGAGCCCTCCCACCTCCCTCCCCAAGCTGTCATGGATCATTGAGCTCTGGATCCAGCCTACATGCAGCCCAAGGCCAAGGCCAAGATTGAGGCCCAGCTTTGAGTCAACAGCAGCTCAGGGCCTGCCCTTCTGGAGCACAGGCAAGACAGCCCCACAAGATAGGGCCTCCCTCCCTCCCTGTCATTCCCCCAAGACCAGGGACCCAGCTCTTCCTCCCGCACTTACGTCCTCCTCCAGGCTTTTCCTTGAGCTTCCACCCCGGGAGGTTCCTTCTCCCTGAAGACAGAAGAAAAGCAATCAAGAGAGGGGTGAAGTTAGCCAATGAGAGGGCAGCATTCTTCCACTTGCTGGTGCATCAGGGCAGAGGTGAGGGGCCAGGGGATTTCTATTGGACTTTTTTCTCTGTCCACCAAGAGACCCTCAGAGCTATCCAAATCCTCTCATTTGCAGATTAGAGAATTCAGGCATACACAGGCTCATGCCTTGCCTACAGCTACACAATTAGGACTTTATAGGCCAGGGATGTAGCTCAGTAGCAGAGAGCTTATATAGCATGTGTGAAGACCTGTGTTCAATGTCCTACATGAAGGAAGAGAAGAAAGAGGAGAAAGGGAGAAAAAAGAGAAAGAGGAAGAGGAGGGCAATGAGGAGAAGAAAGAAACATCCGGGTATGGTGATAAATGTTGGTGACCTTAGCATTCTGGGAGGCTGAGGCAGAAGGATCATGATTATGAGTGAAGCCTAGGCAATTTAGCAATAAAGCAATAACCTATCTCAAAAAAAATTTTTTGAAAGCCTTGGGATATAGTACCTCAAAAATAAAATATATCACAACCTTGGCAGCGTCCGAATTTGAACTCAAACCCTCCAACTCCAAGCCCATGACTTCATGCTGACTACTGGCAAAAGACACCCCTCCAAAGCTAACCTCAGTTTCCCCATTGCAGAACTCACCCACACTCCTCCCTTTGTCTTCAGCCTACCTTGAGGAAACTGTCTCTCTGCTAAGTCAGGCCTATGAGGCAAGATCTGCCCAGCTTTCTTGCATTCTACATATTTAATAAAGAAGCCCACATTTAACCACCCACCTCTCCCTCTCCTCCTGCCCAGGTCCCCAGCACCAGGCCTGAGCACACAGTGATGTCAGATGCCCAGCTCGCTCCCAAGGTCACCAGCACCCCCGTGACTTCCCTCAAGTTCCCCAAATCCAGGACACCCCCAACTACATCTGTTCACCTTTCTGCAAACCCGCCCTGCACCCAGCCACCTGCCGTCACTCACCACGTCCACTACATTCTTTGTCGCATTCTCAGTGGTGATGGGCTGCGGACAAAAGCACAGAGCAGTGAGGCCCCAGGACAAATGTCCGCAGGGTGGGCTCGTTCCCAGGGCTCGTGGCAGGGACAGGCACAGGGTGACACCAACCCAGGACTCAGACCTAACCTGGCCAGCCCGAACTTGAGAGGTAGGGTACCAAAAACAAAGCAGGACTCTGTTAGTACTAGAACCACCCATTTCTGCAAACTTCCACTGAGGGCCATGACCACTTAAAATGGAACAAGAAATGACTCATAAGTTGCTCAATCGCTCAGGCTGAGCATTTCTGCCTGCACTGCCTATTTATTCCCAGTCAGAATCCAGGGAGGTGGGGACCGTTACAGTCTCCCGGTGTCACTTTAGAGATACGAAGTTACATGAGTGACCCAAAAGCACTGATTCTAACGGGGACAACAGGATGTGAATTCACGCTGGGCTTCACACTTTGTGTGCTTTGCATGAAGTCCCAGGAGCTGGGTAGACGTCTGCTCTATTGCTCCAGGCGGCTTCTTGGATCTCCCTCCTGCTCCCGATTCTCACAGACCTGCCTCCATACACGAAGCTGCCCCATCACATTTGGTTGCTACATCATCCTTGCTCACTGGCACAACCAGGCATTGCCTCATGGAGAGGCTTCCCTTCATGCCAAGATGGAGAGTTCCCTTCTGCATGAAGCCCTCCTTGATCAACACACCAAGCGGGGATCTGCGCTCTAGTCAGCCTCTCTGTCTGTCGCTGATCTCAGTATAACACGGATCTCACTGTGGGAATACATGCCTTTGTTTGCCTACAACTGTGTTATTTATGATTCTTACTCTAGGTTCACCTACCAACATTTTTATCAACTCTAATGGTTGATACATTGTGTCAACTCGAGACTTTTGAAGTTTAACTCAGCCACTCAGCAGGGAGCCAAGGTCCTCACTTTGTAAACATCCTGAGCCTGGGCAAGAGGAGGGCTCAGAGATGGAGTGAATGCTACTTTACTCGCCAAAGGGCAGGCAGCCTGCTTAGTGTAAGGGAGGAAAAGACACTTGCTGTCGCCCCCTGCTTGTTGCTCTTGTTGCTTTTGCTGCCTTGAACTGTTGCCCCTGTGCCATGCTGCCCTGCTTTGGGGCCAGCTGATCAAGGACTGAAACCACAAACTGTGAGCTAAATAAACCTTTCCTCCTTTAACTTTCAGTGTGGGGTATTTTGTCTCAGCAACAAGAGAAAAGTAACTAACATACCAACTCAACCAAAAACTCCCTCACACTGGAGACAATGACTGACTGTAGCCGGCTATCAATAACCCCTAGAAACAGATCACCTGGAGCTGGTCTTCCTCTGCTCAGACCAAGGGAGGCTTTCCATTAATGATTCTGACAAGAGAAACTTCCAGTCCCAGGTCCACCTCAGGACCACAGCCTTGGGCTCAGCCAAAGGACTCTAGGCCCCTGCCTCAGGCAGAAGGATGTCAACACCACTGGGGTGGAGGAGATGAGCCTTTTCGAGGATGCGTGCAGACCGAGTTGAAGACAAGGTGACTCATAACAGGAAATGCCTGCCCCAACCCATGGCAGCACCTGAGGGCCAGATGAATGTCTGCAGAGACAGCATGGACACAATGACCACTGACAGTGTGGGCATCAGGGAAGTGCAGTGGGCGGGATGGGAAGGGGAGAGATCTCCCAGAAATGACCCAGATGCATCTCCTTTTCCTGCCTAGAACCAGACTGAGGCCAGAACCTCTCCACATGAGCTGAGACTTGTCAAGCAGTTTGAGGACAGAAGCGGCTTGGGCGCTACAGGGAGATTAGGGTCCTGGCACACAGTAGAGGCAGGAGTACAGCAGCCCAGCCCCACCCCAGCCCAACCCAGGGAGGTCCTCATCACCCCACCTGGATGCTGGGGTGGCTCTGAAGGTCTATAAAGATGCCTACCCTTCCTAACTCAGCCCTAATCCTAAGCCCCCAACCATTTTCTTCCTAGAGTTTCCACTCATGGGCCATGGGCCAGTAGGCAGGGGACACATGAGCCCTCAGGAAACCCCCAGGACCCTTTACCCTTCACTGAGCTCTAAGCCCTGAGCTCTCCTGATCCAGTCACTCTCTTTGCCTCCTATAATGGACCTGACTCAACCGGGAGCTGGCCCTGGCCCTGGGGGTCCTCTGGGGCAGTGTTGGCCCACCAACTCCACACAACCTCCACCCCTCCCCTTCTTGTCCAGGGCTCTGACATACTCACCTAGAGACCTCCAGCTCTCATGGAGACATCCCCACTGCTCCTCTCTGAGCAGGTCTGGTCCCCTAGGGAAGGTGGAGACCCTAGGACCATGTATGTGCCGAGTCTCCCCAGGAGCAGGGATGTGAACCCAGAGCTTCCACCTCTACAGCCCTCCTGACCACAGGAGGACCCAGCCTCCCTCAGATGGATAGAAGTGGAGGGATGGAGTCGTCCGCATGGCTGTCCCACGTCCTGAAGAGCTCCTTTGCATCCTCCCAAGGGAAAATGTCCCCATGGGCCAGTTCTCAGCAGAGTGGACATATGGTGCCTGATTCAGGGACATCCATGCAGGGACCCAGGGATATGCACTTCCAAGAGGCTCCTAGATGACTCCAAAATCACTGGCCTGAAAGCCCCCTGAGGCTCCACCTGGACCCCCTGCTGCTGACCTGTAACCTCCGGCAGGTCACTTCATCCTGGTTGCTCTTACAGGGTGGCCTAGAGTGATTTGTGGCAACCAAATGGGAAAGAGCAGTGGGCACCTTAGAGCAAGACCAGGGAGGAGGAAGAGCTCAGTCTGCCTGGGCTACTGCTATTATTCATTATCCCACCCAGTGGGCACCCACACATCACCAGTGGCCCACCCTGTCCCACCCTGCCCCTCCGGCCACTGCTCCCACGACTGGCATGGGGCAGACGAGGGAGTGGGGTCCTATTAGAAACCACAGGCCTTGCAAAGCAGCAGAACCATCCTCTTCCTGCCAGCGATCATCTGAGCACCATCTCCTTTGCCCCCGCCCCTTCCCCTTGTCAGCTGGAAGCTGGCCACAAGGCAGCACTTGCCAGCGATCAGATGCCTTCAACTTACTGCTCTGCATATTTTTTGAAGAGCTAAAAATTTCCAGAAGCCCCTCCCAGGCTGAACACCCATGTTTGCAAACCCAGCCTGGTGTCCATGCTCCGCCCCACCCCGCCCCAGTTCTCCTGGAACTTAAGCCTTGCTTCTCTCCTTCCTGACCACTGCCAACCCCAGGGCTACTGGAAATGAGAAACGCGTGGGATGGGTTGGGTGGGGAGTTCCCCCCCAGGCTCCCCCAATCCAGGCCCTGCAGGGAGGCTGGGGCCAGAGGGAAGCTCTAGGCCATCCAGAACTGTGGTTCCCCTGAGCAGGAGCCCCTGAGCTCTGAGGGCTGGCAGAGAACCCCTGGGCCTTGACAGTCACCCTACCTTTATCTGCAAGCCCCCACACTGACACACACAACGCCTCTGCCCCCCACACACTTTTTACCCCCTTTGATTTATTTTCATACTTAGAACATGTGGCTTTCCAACATACTGCGTATTTTACTTAGTAATCTCATTTAGTGTATGCCTGTTGCATTAAAATATAAACTTCTCCTTCCCCATCTTGGAGCCTAGAAATGTGCCTGGCATACTATGGGCCTCAGTAAATGCTTAAGGGGTGATACCCTACCCCTACTACCTTCCCTGGTACCCAACCATGCTGAGCATTCATTGACAGTGCAATGGCCCCTCTAGAGCCCCTAGGTCTGAAGGTCTTTGAGTCTGTCTTTGGTAAGTTTTGGCCAGAATTTTTACACCCCACACACACACCTGCACTCGTCAGCCTCGCATGACACTGAGAACGCAGCCCTTAGAGGGCCTGAGGTATCATCTCCTCCCTCCCTCCCATGAGGAGGTTTGGGACAGGGTTGGGGTTGGCTCCCAGGTATCCAACACCCACTACCACACTCTTCATGCTGCCCCACACCCTGGGTCCCCAGCCAGGGCTGGCAGGTACCTCAAGGCCAGCTGCAGAGAGTGAAGGAGATGAAGCCTAAAGAAGGACAGCCCCCTTTCTCAGTCCCCTCCCTGTCTATTCCTGGGACCAAACCTGCAGTGTAAGGACCCCAGGCTCTGCCAGCCCCATCAGGGTCTTCCCAACAGCACCCCCCCCCCGCCCAGGCAGGTCCACCCGAAATCCATCTTGGGAAATGACGGGGGTTAGACCTAGCACTACTTAAAAGCCAAGCCCTGCCAGGTGCACTGGCATGCACCTGAACAACTTAGCAAGACCTTGTCTCAATTTTTTTTTAAAAGAAAGGTCTGGGGATGTAGCTCTATGGTAGAGCTCTTGCCTGGCATGCTTGAGGTCCTGGGTTCTAGCCCCAGTACTCTAGTGCCCTTTCGGGACTGCTCCACACTAGGGTCTCAAACCCAGGAGTATGGAGCAAGGTGGAACTAGGGTGAGAAGCTTAGGCACGACAGATCCTGACAGATCCTGTGAGTGTGCATAACCAGCCCAAGAGTGAACGGCCTAGGGTCCCTCCTTGCCTCCCATTACTCCTGGCCTTGGTGTGGAGATGCTAAAGCTATAACTACCCACGAAGCGCTAAAGACACCTTGGACAGAGTATCAGGCGCTTTGCTTTGCTGATCACCAACCCTCATGACCACTGAGGTAAGCAAGCACTGTCCCATTTATAGTACAGCAAACTGAGGCTCCAAGTCAGTAACCTGCCCAGGAGAGCTGGTGTCTGAGCCTTGCCCCTTCCCCTCCCTCCACTCGCTCTGCTCCCAGAGACCATCTTCCTCAGTCCCTCTCACTGTCAACCGCCCCCTGCTGAGAACCCTCTCTGAGAGTCCCCTCAGAGCCGTCCCTCGTCTCAGGTCCCCCGTAGAAAGGCACTTCATGGCTACACTTCCATAGGAAGAACAGGAAACGGGCCACAGAAGAGACTGAGATCAGACCACAGAGAGAACTTCCTGAATACGAGGGGTTACGAACCACAGGGTGGATAAGGGAAACTGCACATCCTTTCTTCAATTTTTTTTGCCAAAGAAAAAAAAAGACACACATGCCCTCTCCACGCCCACTGTGTCGGCTCTGGAAGGGCCACCATGCTAGAGGGCTGGGGGTGTCTGGGATGACTGCCTGGGGACTCACGCAGTAGGACACCTTAGTGGCCCGCAGGGAGGGTGGGCTGGGAAAAAATGTATTTGTGGGCTGTTGTTTTGGAGGAAGGAAAAGACTGGGGGGAGGGCGGGCCTGAGCCTGGGTGGGGGGCAGGGGACACAGAATGCGAACTCAGCCTCCGAGGAACATTCCGTCCGAATTCCTCACCCCCCCTTTCACCCTGCCAGCTCTCCCTTCTCTTGTCCCCTGGGAGGCCTGGAATCCAGGCAGGTTTTAGGGCCAAAATGACCCCGTGACATCACATGTCCTGCCTGGCAGTGAACTGTGAGGTCACTTGGTGCTGCCTATCAGGGGGGCAAGGAGCTGGGAGCCACTGGGTGGGGCAGGCAGGCAAGGGGCTGAACTGGCCCAGGACCCAAACCCAGAGAAAGTTATTCCAGGCTTGCCTGTTCCAAAAATAGAACCCTAAGCAGAGGAAGGGAGGAGACCAAAAGCAGGTGGGAAGTGAGGGAACCGCATTTACGGGGCACAGAGTGGGAGCATGGCAGGTGCTGCAAGACAGCCATTGAAGGTGCAGCGTCATTCAAGGGCTGTGAGATCTGTGAGAGCCACATTAACAATGACGAGAAGCACAGCAGCAGAGATGGGGACCTTTCTCAGCGCTCTGATCCTCCCACAGCAAGTCATCACTTTATGGTCACAAGGGTAGAGAGGGACACTTTGGTCCTCTTCTGGCAAGTGAGGACCTGGGGCTTTTGGAGAGGGTGGTCGTCCGCTGTGAGCCCAGGCTTACCCCTCAAAGCCTATGCCTGGCCTTGCTGTGCCTGGACAACGTGAGAGCCACCAGAGGTGGCATCAGTAAACCCAGGGCTGACCAGAGGGTGCTGCAGAGGCACACAGGGGCCAGGCGAGGTGCAAGGCATCGGACCCCAAATGTCTGGCTGAAGCTGTTTCAGGGGCACGTCCTTTCCCAGGCAGGCTGAGGCCACCAGAGGAAAAGAACAGGCCTGCTGTGATTAAGCGGAAAGTTATGCCTGACTTCCCTGCACCTTCGGGGGAGGACCTAGGCAAGCCCACTCCTGCCCTCGCCCCTCCCCCAGTGCACCCCAAGGGGCCCAGCACCCGAATCCTAGCTGAGGCTGGGCAACCTGGACACCCTCACCAGCGCTGGCCCCGGGCCAGGCTGGAATATTTCACGCTCCCTCTTGCCATGGCCCCCGGATACAGCCCTTCTCCTCCTGCCATTGGTTGGGTACTGGATCGCTGTGCTTCCCTTGGCCCTTCCTCCACAGCCCCTGGGCTACCACCACTAAACCCTACACAGCCCATACTGGGCATCTGCACCAGCCTCTGCCTGACTGTTGCCACTCCTCCCTCTCCTGCCACCCTACAGCTGGTAACAAGCTCCCAGCTCTCAAACCATGCTTTGGGTCACTTCCCCACTCAAGGACCCATAATGGCCCTTAGTGCTTAGCACATCAAGTTCAAGTGCCCCGGAGTGGCTTAAGACCCCTCCATGAGCTGCCCCATCCCTTGGGATGGCAGACTACCACCCCGCCCTCTTCGTCAGCCTCTGCTGAGAGCACTGCAGCCCACCAGGCTCCTCTGCTCCTGAACTTGTACTGCCCCCACTAGCCCTTTCCAAGCCACCAAGGGGGTGTGACAGGCAAGGTAACCCCATTCACTCTTCCGCCCAGCAGGAGTGGCCTGGTTCAAATCATTACACCGGACTTGCCCTGCCCTTTGGGGGACTCCACACTTCATACTGAGGCCTTGCCCCTCTGTCAGCCCTGCCACCTTCTGGAATGTCTTCCCTCCTTCTCCCCTCCTCTCTCCTATTTGCTCAAGCCTCAGACCGGCCCTGCAGCAGGAGCCAGACTAGCCAGCCATCTCAGCATAAGCGAATGGCTTCCCCCACACACACATCCGAGCCCCAAGCTGCCTCTGGGCAGAAACCCAAAGTTACATGCCAATTAATTTCCCAACTGAACATGAGGGTCCCTGAGATCAGGGCCCTGTACCCTCCCTGAGCCCGTCCTGAGCGCATTCCACGAGGCCCTGACCTCCAGAACCTTTGCACCCCAGCCTAAGGCAGTACCTGAGCGGGCCCCAGGACTCCGCCCAGGCAGGTCCAGCAGGGGATGTCTTTCTCATGAACCTACTAGGTGTCGGCAGCGAAGAGGGGCTCCAGGGACGGAACACAGACTCTGCCTCAGGAAAGCCTCTAGGGGCCATTTTCAGTGTCGGGGGCTCCCTCTCCACTCCTCTTTATAACACCTACTAGGTTCTAGAGCACAACAGAAATAAGCCCATTCGTCTGCAGCGTGTCTCACTCCCATTCTGCACCTGTCTCGTGTTCTTTCGGGGTTGCACACGGGGCATTCAACTTCCTCCCCACTGCAGGCCTCCTCTGGGAATGCAGTCGCCCCTCCCCTTTGGAAGTCAGCTTCTGCGCAGGCTCACCTCTTGGCAGGGCTCCATGTGCTAGGATTTCCCAAAGATAGCCACCTACGACCCCCTCTGTGCTGTGGGGTGAAATATATCGGGCTGCAGCTCCAAAGTGAACACTGGGCCACGTCCCTGATGGACAGTGAGCCACAGCGCTGGGTGGTGTGGTCATATACATGCTCAGTTAGCACCACACCTTCTGCCATGAGACTGCATGGTGCTTTCTAACCCCAAACCCAACACAGAGGAAGCTTGGGAGAGTCATTTTAAAATCTAGGGCCTATTTACTTTCCAGCATGTACAGCTGCTGCATTCAGGAGGTATTTGTGATACTTAGACGGACAGCCAGGCCCTTTCCCAAACCTCAAGCCTGATGGGTATAGAGAGATTAGCTGTTTAGAAAGAGGGACCAGAGAAACCTCACACCTGGCAACACTGGGTACTTCTGTCAGAAGCGAGCACCATGGTTCCTGGGAGAAGGCAGAGCTGGAGTATACTCCTGACCCGGCCCCTTCCACAGCCAGCCCTGCAACTGTGCACAAGTCACCTAGTTTTCCTGCACCCCAGTTTACCCCACTGCACCACATGGTCCTCCTGTCTCCCCAGCATGGATTCCAGCCTACCCTGGAGGTTCCCAAGGTCCTATGGTAAAGGCTTTGAAAACTGCAGGTGCTATGCAAGTGACAGTGACATCTGTCATTAATATTTGTGGCTAAGAGGGTGGGTTCTGGCGCCAGACCACTGAGCCTCTGAGAGCTCGCGCTCCCTTTTAACAGCTCTGTGGCTTTTGACCTCAGTTCCTTGAGTAGACATTAGGAACAGAGGCTAGAATCGCCCCTCTCTTGTCAGTAGAGGGAGGGGAGGGAAAGGGGATGAAGAAAAGAATTAAGATGTGTTATGTATACGTACCAGCTTCGAGGAGTGTAAACATTATGTGCTGCAAATGTGTACTAGTAAAAAGGTGCTTTTTTTAAAAATCTTGCAACAAAATTCCATAAAAGGGCTAGTGTTTTACTGTTGCTGTTATAGTAGCCTCATCTATGGGGAGAGTTCTAAAACTCCTAGAAGGTGCCTAAAACCAGATAGTTCAGAACCCTATATGTACTTGGAGAACTCTCACCTTTTCACTTAAGCACTTTAAGCTTCCCCTTGGCATATCCAAATTGCCAACAACACTACTCTTGTGCTTTGGGGTCATTTTTAAATAAAGTAAGAGCCACTGAACAAGCTGTGATACCACAATGGCCCATCTGATATCTGAGATGGCTACCAAGTAACTAACGGGCAGGTAGCTTACACAGTGTGGATCCGCTGGGCAGGCAGTTGACTCACATCCCTGGCAGGACAGACACAGGCATCAAGAGATTTCACCTTGCAACTCAGAACGGCACATACTTTAAAACTTATTAATTGTTTATTTTTGG
This sequence comes from Dinomys branickii, assembly GCA_004027595.1. Lineage (NCBI taxonomy): Eukaryota > Metazoa > Chordata > Mammalia > Rodentia > Dinomyidae > Dinomys > Dinomys branickii. Next base: position 103,315 of record PVLD010001094.1, on the reverse strand, counting down.
GATTTTCCATTTAATATGTTCAGACTTAGGCTGACTTTGAACACAAGAAACCAAAAAAGTTGAAACCCCAGGTCAGGAGGGTAGAGGGAGAGGCTGCTATGTTACTGTTGTAGGTGAAATCACCATTTCCCCCATTTCCCACACCCGCCTCCATGCCAACCCTACCCCAACTTCCAAGTCATTCCACAAGGACACTGTGAGCCCCTGCCATGGGCTGTGCAAGGGGAAGCAGCCTGCAAAATAAGTCACCCCCAACCCAGGTCTCCTGAGTGCCCTGCTGTGTGTGCCCAGGGGCCTGGCATCCGGATGACCTTGGTAGCCACTCCATTTGGCTATCATCTATGGGAAATTCCTTTGACTCTTATTTTTCAGAAATTGAAAAAAGCTGCTTCAGCTCTTTCCAAGGATCAGGAGAGTCCATGGCAAACAAAGCCCTTTCCATCCTACCCTACTGTGGACTCCCCAGGAGGGGCAGCCCTAGGATCTTTTTACCCAAACCTTTGGGCAACATCTGTTGAACAAATCGAAAACATGGGTTGAAGATTAAGCCACTTCTCCCTGGCTGGCCTGGGCATAGACTGGAAAACGTGTTTGGCCAGCAATGCCAGAAGCTGAACAGAAATACTGGGTGCAGAAAGGAGGGATCCTAATCCCAGGGGGTAAGATTTAAGCAAGATCAGTGAGAAGGCCAGAGAAAGAGCTGGAGGCAAAATGAGTTAGGAAACAAACTGGACAGACAAACACACAGACAGAAACACCATGTGCGGGAAAGGAGGGGGCAGGGAGGCCGGAGACCAGTCCTGCAGAGGCTGAAGGGCAGGCTGCGAATGGAAGAGGAAGGAAAAATACAAACCCACCCTTTCCTCCCTCTTCTGAACCTGTTCAAAGCACTTGGTCATGAGGAAACAGGTGCTGAGTGCTCTAGGGGGAAGGCAAACTTTCTCCTTGTTTCCCCTGGGCCACTTTCCCACTCCCTGGGGACAGAAAGTGGGCTTCCAGCTAAAGGCAGCTGCCCTGCGTCAGACCCCCACCCACAGTTCTCACAGTCACCCCACGGGCCAGCAAGGAACACAGCAATAGTGGTTCCATTTATTGCACACCTAACCTGTGCCAAGCACCTTCCAGCCAATTAGCAAACATATATAAAGCACCTACTGGGTCACGGCAGTGGGAATCCAGCAACAAACCACACATAAAAGTCCCCTGCTGGTGTAGGTGAAGCCCCCTTAAACAAAATAAAGAGAAATAAGTACAATCCACAGTGTCTCCAGGGATGAGGAAGCAGGGAAGGGAAGGGAAATGATGGTACCTGAGTAAAGATCTGGGGGAGGGAAAGAGACTTGCAGGTATGTGCAGGAAGAGTATTGCAAGCAAAGAAAAACAGCAAGTGCAAAGACCCTGAGGCAGCATCATGTGGGGTATGTTCAAGAGTCAGCAAGGCCAGCTGGTTGCAACTGGGGTGGGGGGGGCAAGGGTCAGGGCCTCTATTAGAAGGTGAGATGAGAGGAAAGCTGTTGTGTAACCTGCAGAGGCTGGGGAAAGAGCCTAGGCTTTGTCTCCCAGTGAGATAGGCAGTCATCAGGAGCTTCTGAATTTAGATTACATGGATCAATTCACTCATTTGATTCTTTTGACCTCTTGTAAGGTAGGTGCTATGACAACGTAACTGCCACTCTGAAGAAGAGAAGCTGAGGGTGGGAGAGGTTAAGGACCTCGGGGTGACACACCTGAACTTAGGGAGTAGGGGAGCAGCAAATAGGGAACCGGGACCCTGTGGGAGAAGCAGAAAGCCCAGTCTCTTAACTGCACTGGGAGGTGGGTTGGAACTCAGGCAGGGGAACCCTGGGAGAACAACCCAGAAGCCTCTGCCACTTTGACCCCAGGGGCTGGCCCAACCTCCGGGGAGGTCCAGCTCCCTCCGCAGGTGGGGCAGATTCCAAGAGAACTTTCTGGAACCTAACTGCAGTCCTCCAGCCGGAATGCCAAGCTATTCCCTTTTGTCCCAACCCCTGACCTTGCCTCCTGCAAACAAATCTCCCAGTGGAAAGACATCGGGCCTCTGCCCAGGTCTCTAAATCCTGAACCCTCAGCCTCCCCACCTAGCCAAGGACATTCTGTTCTCAGCCACAAGGTGATAGTTCAGCCAGAATATGAGAGAGATGCGCACCCTTCTCCACGCTGCCCCCACCCTCCTCGGGCTCCCATAGTATCCCTCTATGACTGCAGGGACATTGCTCTCCCACACTTCCAACTCAGGCTGTTCTAGCCCTTCCCCCATGGTGCTTGCCCCAACCCCTGCTGTTGTCAGATGACCCCAGACAGGGCTCCAGGCTACTGAGTGTGCGACTAACACTCTACATCTGGAGCACATAGCTGGGCAGCTGACACCCTGAGGGTCTGGAGCCAGGTAGGAGGAGCACCTACAGAGAAGTTAAACACCTGGCTACTGGTATAGAGAACAATAACACTGCCCAGGCCACCGGGAGTCTGAGAGCCCAAAAATAGCTGTGACCTTGATTTCATTCTGCCACCATCCTGAGCAGGGAGTGAAGGCAGAGAATACCTCTCCACACTGAGATCCAGTCTTCTCTTAGACAGAAAGGCCACCTAAGGTCCAGAAAGAAAGAGCGTGGACCAGCACATCATCCCACACTGCGTGGATTCGGGAACAGGTGGCCTGACCGAGCATCTGGTATGTGGATGAAGCAGGTGACCATGTGGGGGTATAGGACACCTACAGGTATCCCAGGACGCTGTGCCTCACCCCAGTACTCCCCCAGCACTGGCACCACACAGATAGCCTGCACCAGCCCACAGCATTGTGCACACACGATGGCCCTCCACGACACACCTATACACACACACACACAAGCTGTAAGCGTGCAGACCCCTTCTCTTTCAGCCCCCAGAGGCCCGCCTGCCTCAAAGGAAGGGTGAGAGGGAGCAGGAGGGCAAGGAGCAAGAACTGTCAACGTTCCCAGCCAGGCCCACTGGGATCACTCCGGAGCAGGGCACTCACCACAGCCCACAGCTCACAGGGGTCCCTGGTCCCTGTCTAGGCCACTCTGGAAGCCTAGTAGGGGGGCACAGTCAAGCCCAGGAGCTTAAGAGCAAAACAGTGGCCACCTCTATGTGATAAACTGGCCAGGTGGGTGGACTCTGTGGGTCATGCCATCTACCGCCCTGCCTTCAGGCAAAGGGTGTTTTACCCAGGACCAGGAAGGTGGAAGGTGACGCCACAGCATCCCTGGTCCTCTAAACTCTGGGACCACTGGCACCTGGCCAGGACTGGAGACACACAAAATTCCCTTTTATGGGTTTTTCTAAGTACTCAAAATCGCAAGATTGGAAAGAGCAGCCCTGCATCTCATCAGAGAGGACCTCATGACTCATTTCCTCCCCGTCCAGCTTTAGCCCAGGGATGTCGACCCTCCTCCTCCCCACCTAATTGCCTAACACACATGGGTCCAAAGTCAGCAGCAGCTGTGGAGCCGCAGGAGGGGCTGGCAGGGAAAGAGATAGGCTGTCACTCACCACCAGTTCATGGCTGGAAGGAGGAACGCAGGGGGCAGCCACCTGTGGGAGGGGCAGAGAAAGGGCAGATCAGCATCTCTTGTGAGCATACACATGGCCTCCTGGGGCCATTCCCACTGCTACCACCTCCAGGCAAGAGATTCCTTCCCTGGACTGACACAGGCTGCTACATCCCAGGTGAGAGTCTTCGAAAGCTACAGGCAATGCAGAGAAGTGCTTAGGCAACAATGCCTGGGCAGAGCCAGGGGATTCAGACAGCAAGCATGAAATGCACATCACAATTAAAATTCTGCAAAAAGCCACAAACACAGAGGCTTGAGCTCAACAGCATTTTAGTAACAGTGGGTTACAGTAGTAAGAATAAGGATTTCTTTTTCTTTGCTCTGTTTTCTGAATTTTCAACAATATGCTAAGAGGAATTTACAATGTTGGCAACCTGTGATTAAGGCCTCCGGGAAAGGTAAAGCCACCCCACAGCCTCCCCACCACTGAGGTGAAGGCTCCTACTGGCCTGGGGACAAATGTGGAAGGCTTTGAGGGGAACAGCACCCACTGCGGGAGAGCAATGCTTTTATCTTTTTTTCCCTGTGCTGGGAGCAGAACCCAGGGTCTCCCACACAGCAGGCAAAGCTCCGCCAGCTTCATCCTCCTCATCTTCCTCTCCGAACTGGAGAACAGGGCAACTTGGCCTCCAGACAGGGCAGACGGCAGGAGGAGAGGCAGGGGAGGCTGAAGGGAGGCCGTCCTGGCTGCTTGGACTCGCTCCCGAAGATAACATACACACACACACCCCCAGGCCACGGAGCCAAACGTCACCCTGACAATTAGCAGGGGCATTTATCAGAGACTCCATGTGCTCCTTGTCACTAGCTGGGATACGTTTTTCTTGGAGCTCAGTGTGCAACCTTGGCTCCAGTTCCTGACCCGAACACCAGGCAAGGGGCCTGCAGAAGGGACAAAGCCAAAGGCTCTCACTCAGGCATGAGGGAGTCTGGGCACAAGGTGTGGGTGGCCAAAGAGGGGGCCACTGCCTCCCCAGACAGTGAGCAACCCCTCCGCGCTTGCTGCCACCGGAAGGGTGATGCAAAAGCCCACAGCCCACGGTGCTAGCTATCCCCAGGGCCACCAAAGCAGAGACCGTGCTGTGGTCCCATCAGCCCAGGGGGATTCCCAAGGTTGACATACCAGCTCTGATGAGGACACCCATGTGACAGTGAGCCTCAAGCTCTGTGAGATGGAAATGGCCAGGAGTGAGTGTCCCTGGGTTCTGCAGCTCACATTACAGCCAGCTGGCTCCCCAGTAGGAAGCACCCATGAGTCTTTTGTTGTTGTTGTTTTTCTGACAGGGTCTCACTAAGTCCCTGAATTACCCAGGTTGGGCTTCAGTTTGCAGTCCTCCTTTCTCAGCCTCCAGGAATGATGGAATTACAGACATGTGCCACCATACCCAGCTCAGAAGCAAATTTTAATATCACATATACCCAACAGCTCTTCAGGATTACAGTGGAATCCGATGGGGCTGCACAATATCAAACACTAACTAGATCTACACCACATGGCAGGCATTACTATAAACATTTTCGCCATGTTAACTCATTGAGCCCTTTAACAATCCAATAAGATAGGTACTATTGTCTTATCCCCAGTGGAGGTATGTTGGGCACAGAGAAGTAAAGCAACTTGTCCAAAGTCACACAGCTGAGAAGTGGCTGGGATGTAAACTCAGGTGGACTGATTCCCAAGATGCAATATGAAGGGGAGCTTATCCCTCATAGCTCCACTTGCAGAAAAATGAGGAAACGCATGGGGAGCTTGCTCCCGGAAGCCCAGGGCTCCCGGTACACACAAGCACAGGATTAAGAGTGACTGTTTGAGAAGATACATCTGGGGACAGAGGGCCCAGGGAGGGGCAGAAGAGAGAGAGGGGATAAGGAAAGTCCCCAGTGCTGCCTGTGGCCTGCAGGGCTCCCGGGCAAACAAGGTCTCAGCCCAGGGGGACACTGCTGGCCTCACCAGACACAGCCCTGAACCCCACTGTGGGGCTGTGAGGCTGCCACTCACAGACTGCGCCCCCACAGTCCTGACACTGAGAGTCCCAAGGGCATGCATAGGACAGTGCCCTCACCATGCTCGTCTCAGAGTGATGCTAGGGCTGCCAGGGCCCTGCGCAGAGACCAAGTGACATGGGAGGTCACGGCCCCCAGACCCCAGTGCTGCACAGGTGGCTCCCAGTCTCCATTAGGGGGCATGGGTACATTCCAAGAGCGGCGGAAAGGACCGAATTCCCTCTGACAGGTAGAGGGTCTCCCAGGCCCTCCCTGAAGCAGCCAGGACAGGGTGGCCCAGGTGTTCTGCCCGAGGACCTGGACGCAAGTGAGCAGTCACAGCCCGAGGAGGACCCGCTGCCCTGGAGCCCTCCCGTCCTCCGCCCACAGCTGTGCATTCCAGGCCGGCTGCCGGCTACGACCCACGGACTTTGTTGTGTGTTTCGGCGTTTCTCCTCTCACTAGCTCTCTTTTCCTAAAGCAGAGAAATGTTTCCTTAAAAGGCTCTCTCCTTCCCTCCGGCACGCTGGCCCCCGGCCACCCTCTCAGGAGCCTGGGACATGCCAGGGAGCTCCAGGGCCCCTGCCACTCTGTGGCTTGTGCCCAGGGGCCCCACATGCCAGACACCAGCAGTGGTTACCCCACTGACCCTTGGGGACCCACGCCTGGAAGCTTTGTCCCGCAGAGGGGCTGTCCCTGGGGCTGTCTGCAGGTGCCCTTGGGACCAGCCTTGCTATCTCTTCATCTCAGGGACCAGTAGCATTGGATCCCAGGGCTCAGCTAGGCCTTTCGCCTCGCATACGTCAAACGGCCCTCCAGACATCAGGCACTGATAGGGCCTTATGCACCATCTTGCACCCTCAATGACAAAAGTGACAGCAGTAGCAAACACTTACATGGCAACTTGCTCCCTAGCAACACTGCTCTTACTACCTTGTGTAACTAACTCAGTTCTTACGGCAACCCTGAACACTATTGTTATTATCCCCATTTTTCAGGTGAGGAGACTGAGGTGCAGAGAAGTTAAGGAGTTGGCCATGAGTGAGTACAATGCAAGCCCGGCAGCCAGGCTCCCGAGATACACTGTGCCCTCTGTGCCAGGTTGACCTCCTGCAAACAGCCATGGCTGCAGAGATATCACTGACAGTCGCAGACTGCTTGGCAGTGCGTGTGTGTCAGTACCCAGCACCAGGCTCACACCCACCACTGCTTAGCTGTTACTTAGTACCAAACCATTTGCTCAGACTCATTCGATGCCATAGTCCCTATCTCACAGATGAAGAAACTGAGGCATAGAAAGCTTAATGATTTGCCTAATACTAGAGTGGAGCAGTGTAGCCTAGGAGCCACTGCAGTGGATGGTGGGAGGACAGCTGGAGGTCAGGGTGTCCACAGGCTTGGACCCACAGGCGTGGACCGTGGCCCATGTCTGACACTCCTCAATGCCCAATCACTAGTGCTCTCTCAACTTCAGAGGTCCCCAGGGACAGGGACAATGACAGGCAAGTGGCACCCAGCACAGGCCGGAAGCTCTTTACTTCACCTGGCCCCTTCCTGTCTCCACTGTCCAGAGCCTAAAGCCAGACACAGAGGATCAGTTTTTCTCAGTCCTTCCAACAACTAACTCTGTTCTCCTCAGGGCCTTTGCATGTGTTCTACCTTCTGCCTGGATGGCCTTCCCTCCAGTAGTCTGCATGGCTTTGTCCTGCCCATTCTTCTGGCTTTGACTTAAATGCCACTACCCTAGAGAGACCTCAGTGGCTCCTTAAATTATACATGCGCGTGCACACACACACATACACACACACCTCTGTCTCCTGCACCCATATCTCTTCCTTCATCAACCTAATTACAATTTGTAATTACAGACATGTGCTTCCTTCCAATAATCTGTGTCCTCCTCTGCAAACCGAGAAAGCAGGTCTTGCTTGTCACACTAGCTACAAAACAACCCGAATGCAGTAGGTGCACAGTGAATACCTAGTGAAAAGGAGTGACCCAAGGCCTGGGAAGGGAGATGCCCGTGGCCACTTGTCGTACAACTCCCTGCCGCTTGTTTAGCACCTGCTGTGTCCCAGGTGCTGGGCTAACCCTGTCCTGTGCCTGACCTCTCTCCTAGATCCTCCACCCTACAGTCAACACTCTTGCTCCCATCTCCCAGAAGAAGGAGCCAAGGCTCCAGTTAGCAGAAAAGGTGAAATCTTGTTCTCTGGCCTCCATACACTGCTCTTTTCAGAGTGAGCAAAACCCAAACACCTGCTTGGCACCATGCCCATCACTACTCTGCAAGTAGCAGAACCTGGGCCCCAAACAAGTGCCCAGCCTGCCCTGGGTCCCCGGTAAGACTTAAGATTTCAGCTTTAGGTACATTAAACTCCCAGACTTCTAAGCTTGCTCAGTCCTACGAGAGGTCCCCACACCCATACCCAAGCCTCCATACCACAGGGCTGGACAGGACAGCTGTACCTCATCCAAAACCAGAGACTCAGTGTGTAACACCAGCATGTCACATAAGCTTCGGTAGAAGCATTGTTTTGCCCTATCTCTGCTAGTCTCTATTAGTGTGGCAAAACATATAGAACATAAAATTAACCATTTTAACCACTTCTAAGTATATGATTCAGTGCCACTAAGTGCCTTCACAGTGATATACACAGTAATATACATCTAAACAAACGCTACACCCACTAAACAATGCAATTTCTCATTTCCCTTCCATACCCTGGTAGTTTCTAATGTACTTTCTCCTCTATGAATTTGCCTATCTCCAGTATTATGGGTTGTATCTAGCTGTTCCCCCAAAGCCTCCTGTGGTCATCAGTGGGGATTTTCAGAGTGGCTGGATCTAGGGTGTGTGAAGCTGGGATCAAGGACATGATGCTGGGATTGATCAGGGTGAGAAGGTGTGAGTACTATCTGCTCTAAGGGTGTGTAGCCTGGGTAAAATATGAAAGACAGAAAGAGCTGTGGTCTTTCTGTTGTCGCTTATCCCTTGCTTTTGCTGTCTTCTGCCTGCCACAAACTATTTGTCCTCTGCGATGCCCCTTTGCCATGCCACCTTGCCTTGGAGTCAACCAACTAGACCGAGACCTCTACAAACTATAAGCTGAAATAAATCTTTCCTCCTTTAACTTTGGGTGTCAGGTAGTGTCTCCCAGCAACAAGAAAAGTATCTAAGACATCCAGGTACCTCACTGTCACCTACCTGGTTAACAGGCTTTGGTGTTTTTGTGGGGGTTTTTTGTTTTGTTTTGTTTTGTTTTGTTTTATGGTTCCTGATTCAAAACTCCCTCCCTAAAGCAGTCAAAAACACCAGGACTTCTCCCCAAGGCAAATCATAGGAATTCTAGTCTTCTGTGCCGTGGCTGGCCATAAGGAAACTCTCCAACCTACCCTGGTCAGGTAGGAGGTCACAGGACCGCCTCATTCCTGGGGGTCCTGTTTGCACACCCTGGAGGAGGAATGCTGCAGAGAAGCCAAGAATCTGCACAGACAGGCCCTGCTGTGTGTGCGCATCCCCCAACTCTGCTGTCAGCAATCAGGCCTGCGCCTGCATAGCATAGGGTCCTTGAAATCGCAAGAGGGTGGGGCTCCCAGACAGCCAGTTAACACAGATTCACAGAGAGCTGCACTCAGAGAGGGCACGGAAGCCTTGCACCTTTTCCTCCAGACAGCTTCCTCCATACCCTTGGTAACATTCTTCATGATAAGCTGGTAAACATGAGTGTTTCCATATGTGAGTCCGATGAGCCACTTGAGCAAAGGAATCCAACCCAAGGAGGGGTCTCAGGAACCCCAGTTTACAGCCAGTAGTCAGAAGCTAAGACAATCTGAGGCTTGCAACTGGTACTTAAAAGAGGAAGATGTTGGGAAAGAAGGCCCCACCTGGGGGATCTGACACTGTCAACAGATAGTGTCAGAACCAGACTGGATTAGAGGACACCCAGAGGTGTGGATCCACTGCTGTGGAATCCATTGCTTGTTTTCTGGGAAGGAGAAAGCCCCTATCGAGGTCACAGAAGTGGTCTGTGTTGACTGTGGTATGAAAACAAAAGGAAAAACGTGACATGTTTTTTCCTGAAGGACATACTCATAAAGAGGAATCATATACACAAGCTGGGCACAGTAGTGCGGGCCTGAAATTCCGGTACTTGGGAGGTTAAGGCAGGAGGATTGCTTAAAACTAACCTAGGCTACATTGTGAATTTAAAGCCAGTCTGAACTACATAGCAAAATCTTGTCTCAAAAAATAAAAAGAAGAATTATACAAATAACTGTCTGGCTTATTTCACATAGTGTTGTGAGCTGAATTATGCCCCCCACACACCAAATTCATGTTAAAGTCTTAACCCCCAGCACTGCAGAACATGACCATACATTTGCATACAAGGTCTTCAATCTTAGACTTTCACCCTGCAGAGCTGTGAGAAAGCAACTTCGGATATTTAACGCCCCTGTGTGTGGACCTTTGTTAGGGTAGCCCAAGCCGACTCAGACATGGAACATAATTTCAAGATTCATTCATACTATGGCATGTGTCAGAATCCCCTTCCTTTTTAAGGCTGAAAACGCCTTCTCGGTACACATACACCTCACTGCCTTGATGCACTCACCCGTGCATGGACACAGGTTGTTCCCAAGGACAGTCTTGCTGATACGTGGCTCACATTCCCCCCACCCAAGTGCCCACATCAAAAGACACCAAAACGTGTGTGGAAGGGAAGAGGGGATGCCAGGTTTGCAGAGTTCCTGCCGTATGTGACAGAGCTGAGGACTTCATACACTTTTTTCTTTTTCAGTGAGGGGGCTGAACCCAGGACCTTGGCACTAAGCTACACCTTTAGCCCTTGTTTTGCTTTTGAGACAGGGTCTTGCTAAGTCACTAAATCGCCCAAACTGGGCTCTAATTTGCATTCTTCTTGCCTCAGTCTCGCAGAGTGCTAGGATTACAAGCATGTGCCGCCACACCCAGCTTACATGTATTCTTTTACTTCATTTTCTAGGTAGGTTTTTGAAATAAATAGGCTCAGAGAAGTTAAGCAACTTGTCCAGAATCCATCAGCAAGCAGAGACAGTGGGACAGAAGTAGCCACAGCAGCTGCTAAGGCTCCTGCCTGCCAGGCTCTGCACAGAGCCCTCCTGAATGTTACCCTCCTCCAAGGCAGTGTTTGGACAAATTCTTGCAGGGCTGAAGCATCCCCTCAACAAAACGGGCATATCTAAGAAGGCCCAGGCCCAGTAGTGACAGTGCCATGACTGTCTTCTCCTGCCACTCACGAACTCCCGTCTTTCCCCACGTGGCCCTGCCTCCAAGGCTGGGTGAAGTATGCGCTGCGGCAGCCACGCCCGGGACTGGAGGACGCAGAGTTACGATGTTCTCGGCAAGCTCCCCACCTGTGTCCCACACACTCCCATGAGTGTACATGGTCTTTGCCACTGAGCAACACCACTACAAGGGCCAGAGCCTGAAGCTCGCTAGAGAAGCAGGGGTATGGAAAGCACACCTGGCTGGAGATAACAGACAGGTAAGGCTTGGAAGTGGGAGTGCTTGACATGCTGAAGATCTGTTAGAGGTCCCCTTGACTGTGACACAGGCTGAGGGAAGAGTGTAAGGGAAACAGAAGACTGGTGACAACCCTCTTTCCAGGTTGGACATGTAACTCCCAGTGAGAGAGTTAAGATATTTAGCTGCCAACACTGGGGAGCCACGGAAAGAAGGTCCTTGAGTAAGAGAGGGACCAGGATAAAGCCGTGCTCCAGGCAGAAATATGGTAGAGTAGGGGCAGAGGGAGAAGAAGACTGGGGAATTTAAAGCAGACAGTAGATGTACAATAACAATCCTAGTAAGCTGGGCATGGTGGTACACACCTGTAATCTCAGCACTCAGGAGGCTGAGGCAGGAGGATTGCTGCAAGTTTGAGGCTAGCCTGGGCTACACAGTGAATTCAAGGCCAGCCTGGGCTACACAGTGACACCATGTCTCAAATAATAATAATAATAATAATAACAACAATAATAATAACAATTCTAGTAGAAAGAGGGGAAGGAGAAAGGGGAAGAAGAGAAGCTCTGACCCAAAGAGCCGCTTAGGCACCCTGCAGCCTAATAGCCCTCATCTCCCCGCAGCAAAATACACATCAAAATACACATCAGTCCGGAGTCCCGTCCCCCAGCACCTACTTCTCTTCCCCATCCAGAGTAGAGCAGGGTCCCACTCCCCACGCCCAGACCCCACAGCTCCTATCCACTACTCTGCTTGCTGTTCACCCTCTCGGCCTGCCCAGGCCTGAGCAAAACCACACCCCACGGTCAAGATTCATCAAGACGGTTCTCTCACAGGCTGCAGCCTAGGACAGGAAACAGCCAGACAACCCCATCTGCGGACAGCCCAGCACCTGTGCTCCTATCCTATAAGGAGGCCCCGGCCAGCTCCCACCGGCCAGCTCCCACCGACCCACAAGGGCAGACTGGGTGACCAGCCTGGCCACAGATATCCTTCCATTCCTGAGGATGCTTGCCAGATAAGGAGCCTCAAAATGTCACAGCCATGAGGCATAGGCACAGACTCAAGATAAACTCTACTTCAAGGGCTGGGGCCTCAAAGGGCTCCTGCAGGGCCCTAAGACACCAACTTCCCTAGGCTCTACTGAGACACAGGCCCCTGCCCTGGATCCATTTCCTCTCAGGCCTGTGCCTTCCTGGCTGCGCATTCGCCCTCAGCAGGGCCTGTTCCAGCCTCCCCAGCTCCCCGTTTCCTTCCCTTATATAGAGTTCTGCTAGGACTGACTAGCAAAGGAAGTGTGAGTTCCTACCAGCAAGAAGGGGCCTGTTCCCAGGGATACCTCCAGCCAGGGCACATGTCCCAGCCCTGAACCCCTTCAGAACCAGGGGCCCAGCAAGAACATGGAGGACCCTGGCCTTTACTATAAACCTAGCACGTGCTGAGACTCAGAAGCTGGGGCAAACAGAACACAAGGCCCTCACTGTACCCACTCAAGCCCCCCAAATCCTCCTGAGCCACATTTCTCTTGGACCACGGACCTAAATGATGGCCTCTGAAGCTCCAGCAGTCCTGAGTGTTCCCTGAGGGCATCCTCTAACCCCAGGTCCTCTCCTCAGGAACGACACTGGCAGTCCACTGCCAATCCCCAGGTCCTGCACTGCTCTGGGCCAGACCCTCGAAGCAGAGAGGTTCCTTTCCAGGAGTGCACCTCACCACTCCACAGAGAACAGCTCCACACTCAACACAAAGCCTTCAACAAACACCAGGTTGGAGGAAGACAGGGACAGCTGGGTACGCCTACTCCTCAGCAGCTAGTGGAATCCTGTGTTCAGAGTAACCCTCAATCCCAAGATCCTGAAGCAGCAAAGGGCTGGGTTGGTGGGACTTGCCACCTGAGCTGTGGAACTGGTATACCTCCCCGTACTGAAGCTGGTCCCCTCCAGATGCAGCCTGGAAGATGGCACATGACGGCACACCCCATCGGTCTATCTTGGAGGCTCCGCCGTAGCTCTGAAGATTTGCCTCCTGCAGACCCAAGCTGAGACCCCAAGGACCCAGCACAGGGGTTGCACCCATCTGCAACCAAAATCAGGGAGGCTGGGAGAAGCGAGCTCATACACTAGACCTGATTCACCAGCAAGCACCCGTGGACAGGAGAGTCAGGAGCTGGCTCTGGGTGCCCACTGGGCACCAGCTCTGGAACTCAAGAATGCAAGCGAGGGGCAAAAGATAGGCTGGGCAGGAGCCAGAAGGCACATGGGCCACATGGGTCATGGGGAAGCCCTGCAGGGACCGAAGGGCACAGCTGGGCCCAGGGCTAGATGCTGGCCGGCATCCTGGGTTCCCCTCCTGCCCACACTTGGCCACCTCCTGGATACCTGCTGTCACTGACAGCCACCCCACACACCCACAGTTACCAGATTTATTCCAGCCAGAAACCTGAATGTCCCCTTGACTCTTTTCCCTCCCTCCCACCAAACCTGAACAACCCTCTTCCTAAACATCCCTCTGAGCCCCTACTCCAGGCCTTGCATCAGATGGTGGCAACAGACTCCTCATGCAGATGCCCTCGCCTCCATGCTGCCTTCCCGTCTACCTTCAGCCAGGCAGCCAGGAAGCTATCTCTGCAGTGCACATGCAGCCATGTTACTGCTTTGCCTCAAGGTTTTGCACAGCTCCTGGCTATGTGGGCCAGAATCCAAATGCCTTAAAATAGCTGTCAGGACCCTCTGACACCTGGCTATGCCTCCTCTCTGGGTTCTTTTCTTACCTCTCCTCCACCTTTGCTCCACTTTCAGATCCATTTCGTATTCCACCCGGGCTCGAGGTTATCAGCCCATTTTCCAGATGAGGAAATGAGGTGGTGTTACAGCCTCAGCCTAAGGTCACATAACTAATAAATAATGCAAATGGAACTAGAGGTCCACCCTAGCAGAACTCATGGCCTCAGCAGTCCACATGGCCTTGCCCAGTCAGGGGTCACTGCAGGCTGTGTTTAATGGAAAGCATGGCCCCCAAGGTGGGTAGGAGGGACACCAAGGGGAAGGGACAGAATGGAGACCAGCTGGCTCAGCCCAAGGCCACCTAGGGCCACCCAGGGAAAGCAGGCCTGGGGGGCAGCTCACAGCACCCTGAGCATGGCCTGCACCTGCTGAGGCAGGTTTCCAGGGCCCTGCCATGGCCTGGCACCTCCAAAGCCAGACACAGGGCCCAGCGAGCAGCAGTTAGGGGTCCAGTCCAGCCTGGAAGGGGCTGCCTTGGAAGTGAGGAGGCTCGGAGCCATAAGGAAAGAGTGGTTAAGGGTTAAGGGTACTTAAAGGACACAAGATGTCAGAGCAGAGCATCTGGGAAGTCAGAACCCACTCAGGCCCAAGACGCAAAGGACGCAGGGAAGCTGGATCACTGCAAGGCGTGGCGGGACTGAATAGGCCATTTGGAATGTGGGCTTCAGAGCTGAGCTTCCTTCCCAGAGAGACTGAAAGGGCAGGAAAAGCCCCACCCTCTCCCTGCAGTACTGGGCTGCGTAGCATGGCCCAAAGCACAGAAAACACAGTTTCTAGGAAGTTCCTAGAAGAAGCTGCTCAGGGAAAGAGCTGTGGTCTGTGGTCAAGGTTCTGGGAGAGACAGGGCCAGGCAGAGGTGACAGTCACAGAAGCGAGACCACGCAGCGACTCCATGGTGCTGGAGCTCCTCTGGGCCCAGCTCCCGGGCAAGGGGACAGGGATAAGGAAAAAGGAGGAGGGGAGGGCCTTGCGGGCCTGTGGAGGAGACAGGCATGTAAACAGAGAGTTAGAAAACAGCCCAGTAACTGCTATAATGGAGGTATGAGAGAGCTATTATTTCTCTAAGATTTGAGTCCATCTGCTTTTCCCACAATTACACCCAGAAAGAGGCTGCCCACCCCACCCCCTTCTTCCCCACCCTTCTGGGGTTTCTCTGCCTGGATGAGCACTTTAAGGGGCAAAAGTCTTTGACCTTAAGCTGTGGTCGAACAGTAAGACAGGAAGGATTCATGGGAAAAAATCTAAAAGCAATGCGAAAACCCACGGAGCCAAAGGTCTCAGGAACCCCAGAGGCACAGGCCAGCAGCCCCTAGGGCATTAGAGAAGGCTGGGGACAGGGGGCAGGGGCCGAGCCAGGCCCTACAGAGGATTCCGGGGCTGGAGTCACACTCAGACCCACAGAGACCAGAGACTCACATGGAAACCACAGGCCCACAGGAACATCAGCCCCTTGCCTCCTTCCATGTGGCCATCAGCAGCCAGCCGGCCAGCACAGTGGCTCCCTAACTCCGGCCTCTACGTCTGCAGAGCTCCTTGCAAACTGCAGGTGTTCACTTCCCTGTTTCCTAACTTCAAGGCTCCCCTTGACCCTGTGGGACACCACTAACAGGACAAAGCCATGTTATTTCTTCTTTTCTTTCTCCTTCCTTCTTTTTTTAGGGACTAAACCCAAGCAAGTACTACACCCTAGGCAGGATAACAGTTGGAGAGGGGGAAAAATGCTCCCAAATTAATTGTGTCTGTCACTCATAAGATAGCTTCCAATTTCAGCTATATTAAAATGTAAAACTGTTTGAAGAAGCGCCTTAGGTTTGTGTTGTTTCTTCAGGCTCCCCTAAACTGTTCACATCAGTGCTCCCTACAGGATGGTACTCAGGAAATCCTTCCAATGTCCCTCTGCCTCTCTCTGAAAGGAATTTAAACCTTGCCAAAAGAGGGGATAGGGTGAGAAACAAACCCAATTAACTATTCATTCCAAAAAGAAAATCCCGAGTCCTCAGGGTCTATCTACGGCCTTCCAAGCTCCCTGGCCTCTCCAAAGTCATGCTGTCTCCCCATCTGCCTCCACAGCTCAGCATGAACCGAACCTCCTGGTGACAGAGCGTAGGCTCAGTTTGATAAGATCACAACACTTGTGTGCAAAGCCTCATTTCCAAATTCCTGAACACATCAAGAGGCCATGAGTTTCCCACTAAAGGGCAAGAGCCGGGCATGGGCTTAAACACCAGTTTTGCCGCTGACTGACTGTGGAGACTTCTCTGTTTCCTCATCCATAAGATGAGGGTAAGGAGATTTGTTATGTAGAAAGGTCAGAAGTACTAAGTAAAATTGGCTACATAAAGTAGAAGCATCTAGAGCATATCAGCGAAGGTGAGCTCCTTTCTGTTCTAGCCAGGATACAATCGCTACACCTCTCTGCACCTGTTTTCACTTACAGAGCAGAGAACTGCCCCACAGTCTAACCAAGTGCCTGTGCCCACTCCAAACATTTGCGTCTCAACTCATTTAATCCTAGCTTTGTGTAAATCAAGGTAGGTTCTATTCTTACCCTCAATTTACAGAAGAAGAAACTGAGAAACAACAGAACACAAGGAAGTCTATGATTTTTAAGATCCCACCTGCCAAGCTTGGGACACTACACAACACACAACTTAAGTGATTCCCATCAAGAAGTGTCCATCTTTTCTTCTGAGCTTGCAACTCTTACCTGGCATAAGCTTCAGTTATCTTAAAATTTGCTAACACAGAAAACTCTTGGCCTACAGATAACAGCAACAGGAGAAGCTAGCATAACTGTTCCACCCAATTAGCACACGTCAGGGCTGCTGTTCTGGAGCCCCATCTGCTCTGATGAATGAGGGCATCAGGAGCCCCCGGAAGCAGGAGGTTCTGAGGGCAGGGTAGCCCAGCTCCAAGCTGCCTTTTTAGGTCCATCTGTGGCCAAGCGGCAGGAAGCCCCTCTCACCTCCAATTAGCCAGCCGCAGAGATTTGAAGCGAGGCCAGCAGCAAAGGCCAAAGGAGGCCTGGCTGTCACCAGCATTTTTCCGCTGCATCTGATGCATATCTACACCCCCCCCATAATATTTCCTTGTTCTCCAGGAGGACCTCGAGATGCAGGCATCTGAAACCAGCTCTGGAGAGCAGGCCAGGGAAGGGAGGGGTGTCGGAAGACCCGGCTCCCTCTGACTCAGAAAACATAAGCAGATTTAAATGAGCAGGAGAGAAAGCTCCCATCAGATAGTGACTTGGTGACCCAGAGCTACGGCAGCCGCAGCCATGTATACACACAGCTCACAACACCCCGAGGCATATGGCACACTTGCTGGCCCACTTTGCCAAGTGCAAAGTCACTCCTGGTGCTCCAGCCCCACCCCAAGCAAGACTGCACAGACAGGAACAGCCCAGCACTTCCAACACGCCCACTGGCAGGAACAGTCTGCGTGGCCCTGAGCGCAGAGGAATTCAGGAAGCCAAATGGGAAAAGAGCAGATGTACATGGTCTGGGGCAGGGGAGAGCAGGAGCTACTAGGGCCAGGAAGTACCAGAGCAGCCCAAGGGTCCCTGATGCACACCCACGTCTTTGGGTTCCTTCCAAAGAACCCTTCAGAGCCTGGCCAACCTGTGCAGCCTGGACAAGTGACAAATTCCCTTTGATCTTGCCTGCCCCATCTGAGCCCGGCCCATCCTGGAGGCAAGCGAAGGTCTGAGGCACACAGACAGAAGCTAGGGAGA
This sequence comes from Dinomys branickii, assembly GCA_004027595.1. Taxonomy (NCBI): domain Eukaryota; kingdom Metazoa; phylum Chordata; class Mammalia; order Rodentia; family Dinomyidae; genus Dinomys; species Dinomys branickii. Next base: position 85,717 of record PVLD010001094.1, on the reverse strand, counting down.
AGTGTCACAAATTCAAGGGCAGGTGCACAAACAGGGTGGAGCTGGCAGGAGGATAAAAACCTGCAAATGATGGGGTGGGAGCATAAGGAGCAGGAATTTGAGGAATAGAGGAGTGGGAGAGCAAAACAGAGCTCAGAGCTCATGGACAAGCATATCATTGGAACACGTTCAGTGCACGTGTGCTTTGGTCATGTTATCGCAGGTACTCCTTCCAACAACAGGTAGCATTGTCACAACACTTGCATCTGAGGCCACTGAAACTCAGCAAGGGGAAATGAGTTGGACCAAGTCACATAGCTAGGAGTGACCAAGCTGGACTCAAAGCCAGGAGAGCCAGATGACAAATTCTATATCCCTACAGGCAATAGGCCTAGAGAGTATAACAGCACAGACCACAGGAAGGACAGAGGGAGGGAAACGGGATGGGACATGGTCAAGAGGCCCTGCTGGCCAAGGTCCCCAGCTCCTGAGAATAATAAGGATCAGGGAGCTTAGGCTGCAGTGATTCAGTGGCTGGGCCTCTGGGGAGCATTTCCGGAGCCCCAGACAGCTCTGCGTAGTCTCCAACCCACCTGCCCAGCAGAAACCAAACCATTAGTCATAACTGTTACTTACTTTGCCTCTGCACCCCTGCCCCTAGCACAACTCTTTCTCCCACTCTGTTCCCTGCAGTGGCCAAGGAAGGGCCTGCAGATCTGCACAGTGCCCTCCCTGAGTGGCTTGGCTAGCCCCAGTCCTGGCAGCACAAAGCCACCTGCATCACTGGGACAAAAACAGAGACTGTGGCCCACCCATCCCTGACAGCTGTTGGCCTCTTCTGTTCCAAGAAACAGAGCTGTGTGGAGGAGTGGCCACCAGGCAAAGACTGTCTCAACCCTGGGGGTTGGAAGGGAGCTTTCTGGCTTCTCAGCCAGCATCCTAGTGGCTGCCTGGGGACCCTCAGGCCTCCTCCTTCCAATACACCGAGTAGACACCTCTTCTGCTGGATACTTCTTCCAATGCCCCAAGAGCAGAAGCTCTGGCAGAAAGATCCACAGACTTGCAAAATCTCAGCACTGCTGGAAAGAAAGAATTCTCCTAACTTCAGCCTCTCATTCCACAAGTGAGAAAAGGAAATTCATTCGCCCAAGGTCACACAGTGCCAAGGGGGCCAGTAGGATGCAGGACTCCCCTGCTCTGGGCCATCCAGCTACACGAGGCAGGCCCCTCCTACTGCTCCGCAGCAAAGAGCAAGCTCCCCAAAGCCCTTCTCATTCCTTCCTATTGCAGAATAGCTGCTGTCTCACTGTGCTGGAGGTGGGAGATCTGAAAGAGGCAGGGGGAAGAGGAAAGGATGGGACCATAGCCAGACCATGCTTTCCAGGAGGAGGTGCTTTCTAACAGTGCAGGGGGCTCAGGCTCACAGCACAAGCGAGGACAAGTCTGCCCACAGGACAAGAGAGGGACCACAGGCTCCCTGACATGGGGTGTAGGAGGAATTCTTGAGATCCCAGCATCCTTGAGGCTCATCTCCCCTCCCTCAACTCCACTCCTCTCCTCTGTTGTCCCAGGGCTCCTGCATGGAATCCAGGCTGGCTGCTACCACATACCTGGGGCAGCGCTGCTGCTCAGCCAGCCGCAGCGGAGCAGCCACACATGTAGTGGCAGAGAGGTGTCAGCAGAAGCAGCTTAGGAGCCACTGTGAACTCTTCCTTGTCTTCCAGAGGAGCTTCATCTATACCTTGTTCTGGGCAGCTACACCCATTAATGCCAAGAAGTCCCCGACCCAAGTTCCACTTTCTGCCCTTGCACCATTAGTAGTAATCATAATAATAGCAACAATGACCAAGACCAAGGATTACCCAGCAAGGCCTCGGGCCAGACCCAATTTTCTCTGTCCATGAGTTCAGGGAAGCACTGAGCTGTCCACAGTCACACAGCCTGCCAGGATTCAAACCCAGAGAGTACAGCCGAAGGGTCTATAATCTTGATGCCATACCACACTGCCTCCTGATAGGTCCAGGAAGTGAAAGTGCTAAGGTTCCCACACAGTCACCCAACACCTGTGAAATGCCAGCACCAGCTTTGAGGACACTCAACATTCCTCCTGGCTCTAGACAAGCAGCCCTTGTCCCCACTCGCCGAGGCCACTTATAGTCAGGCTGGGCACCACTGTCTCTCAGCAGACAGGTTCCTCCACCTTAACTAGGGGATGCTCCTGTTCATTCATTCACTCACTCATTTACTCAACAGTAAGTCTACTCTGTGCTTGGCCAGAGGGTAAAAGATGACCCTAAATGAGCTTCTTGGTGCCTTAGACATGCAAGCTGCCTGCTGGCTACCCTCATCCCTGCCTGCTGCATGCCACACTCCACTGGAAGCTAAGGGCTTCCCCCTGGCCTGAGGGATCTCCTAGAAGACTTCAACATCTCCTTGGCCTCTCAACCCGAAAGCGGAGGATGACACATGGGAAGGAGATCTGCGGAAACAGAGTCATAGAATGGAGAGGAGAGGATTTCTCAGCCTACACATGAAAAATCTGGTCACAGATCTCCAGGGACCCAGTCCTAGTAGACACCCTACCACCAGGTCTACCCTGCCCAACCTCCTCCCTAAATCACAAGCTCATCACATTTCTTCTGTGTGAAAATCCTCTGCCCATACCCCTTTAACCTGGCCCAGAACACTGCCCACCTCCAGGCAGGCCTCCCACAACACCTCAGTGCTCTCCTCAAAGCCACTCCATTTTTAAACCACCGTCACTATGCCAGGCACTGGGCTGAGTATATCTCCTATGGGGTTTGTTTGTTTGTTTGGGGATTTTTGAGACAGTCTCATCTGTAATTCTGGCTGGCCTCCAACTCAGGATGATCCTCCTGCTTCAGTCCCCCGAGTGTTGGAATGACAGGTATATGCCACTGTGCCTAGCCCACTATCTTGTTTTTGACTCTCCCATAGCACAACGAGGCCAGAAGATTAACCCCATTTTACAAATGCACATCCTAAGGCCCTGCAAATGTCACCCAGGTAGTAAGCCTCAGAGCTGCGAAGGGTACTCAGACTTATTCATCTCTAGCACAGCACTGCAGTCCTCATTTTATCCAACCTTACAAGCACACTGGCCCCTGTGCCTAATGAAGTTTTTGTCCCATTTCTCCCGTGACAAATTCCTCCCCAGCCTTCAAAACATACCCCCAAATGGCCCTTCTCTGAAGCTTTCTCCGTGCCACCAGCTCAAGTGAAATGTTTTCTGCTTGACATTCCCGCTGCATTTTGTAGAAACACTCTGTCTACTGCCCTGTATCTCCCACGAGATCCTGTCTTGCAGGCCTTTTCAGCCCCATACCTGGCACCTTGCCTGGCACAGAGAGGATGCCCTAAAAGGCTTTTAACATGAACAATCAGAAAGCTCTACAAGTCCAGCTGGCCTCAGCCCCTGCCACACAGCCTCCACGGAGGATGCAGAGCATTGCCCTGACCCTAGGAGCCACCCCTAGGGCAGCCATCACTCTCAGCACCAATCACAGATGGGCATCAAGTGCCCCAGTCACGGCCGGCACCCTGGCTAGGTTCAGCCCCCTCCCGGCTTGGCAGCCCCTCTCTGCTCCACCAGCTCTGCTGCTTCTGGGAGTCTCGGCCCCGGTGATTAGGGCCCTAATCAGCAGGACTTCCTGCCAGCGACTGCCAGAGGTGGGGGCAGGGCGGGGAGGGAAGCAAGGTCAATCCAAGGTGAAGTTCTACAGCCTGGGACCAGGGGAGGCCCTGGCAGGAAGATGGGATCAAAGTCTTCCAGCACTGAATCAGCCTTTCCAGCACTGAGGAAAGACTCAGACCTGCTGGCTGGAGAAGCCCTACTCCCAACAGCCCTCCACTGCTGTAGGTCGGGGGATTCCTGAGACAGACCCTCCCCTGCACTCCCCTTGAAGCCACAGCCCTACCTCACCCCAGCACCAGGTCCAGCACTGAACTCCCAGACTTCTAGACCTGCTGATTGCTCAGCTCCTGTTGGGGGTCAAGGGTCAAAGGTAAAGCCCACTTCCATTGAGCAAGGGCTTAGAAAGGGGCGAAGGAGAGCAGGGCTGAGAGGGGAAGAGAAATAGGGCCTGCCAGCCTCAGGAACCCTCCCAGCTGTCATTGTCATCAACCTGGGCCTATTCTTTCTCAAAAAAATAGCTTAACGCCTTTTGCAGCTGCAACTGGGCGGGCCAGGGGGCCGGATATGGAGCTCACCCCCGACCCAGAGCAACCCCTGCCTCCCTGGGTGGGACTTAGGCTGGGTGGAGAGCTGTCTTGGCAGGACTTACTGGCTGACCCCTGCTAATGAGGAATGTCAGAGGCACCGGAAATTGGAGGACCCCAGAGAGGGCAGAGGCCTGGGATGGAGAAATTGTGGCCAGGAGCCTGAACCTTCCTTGGCTTCAAAGCAATAAGCTTATATGGTATCCAGGAAGGGCTAGAAACCATTCTCCCCCGAATGGATGTTGTGGCAAGAGGAATGCAGGTTAAATTTCAGGGAGAACGAGAGGGTATAAAACACAACAACTTGTGGGGCGTGGTGGCCCATGCCTGTAATCCCAGCACTTGGGAGGCTGAGGCAGGAGGATCATTGTAAGTTTGAGGCCAGCCTGGGCTACAAAGTGAGCTCAAGGCCAGCCTGAACTGCATAACGAGACCCTGTCTCAAAAAGACAAATAAATAAATAAATAATAAAGACACAACTTGCAGTGGCTACTCAGGAATCCTACTTTAAAATATAGATGCCACCCCTATGAGTAGAACCCAAAGTCAAGAGAACCCTGCCTGGAGGCTAGACCAGGTCCTTGCCAGGCCTGGAAGGCTTTGATTCAGTGACCTTTGTGTAGGGGTGGGAAAAGGACCCCAGGAGAGGAGCTGGGCTTTGTTTTTGTACTAGAGATTGAACCCAGGGCCTTTGTACTGAGCTACATCACTTGCCCAGGCTAGGCTTAAACTTGCAGTCCTGCCTCAGCCTCCCAGAGTGCAGGGATTACAGCCATGTACCACCACGCCTGGCTCCAGGCTGGTTTATAATAATGTGTTTTGTTTACAGTGATGGCAACTTTCTCAGAGTCCTCCATAAACTCAGATCTGTGTTGGCTCCCTGGGGAGACAAGGCCTCTAGAGGTCCTCTCAGTTCCCCGCCTCTCTTTAATTGCAGAGAGAGACACAAAGTTGGGGGAAGCAAGACTTTCTGGGCTGTGATGCTAAGACTCCTTAAGGGAAAGCCAGGCTGCCCTCTCTTGTACTCTTGGGTACCCCCATCCTCCGTATCTTGGGGACAAAATAGCCAGGATATAAGATAAAAGGTTCAACAAAGAGGTGGGCTCTGGGGTGAATGTGCGACCCTCACTCATAATGATAACAGTTACTAATACTGACTGGGCACATCCTATGTGCCAGGCACTACTCAAAGTGCTTTAAATAAACTAAGTCACTTGGCCTTCACAACTGTACTGTGAAGCAGGTGCTTATCCCATTTGACAGTGAGGAAACTGAGGCTTAGAGAGATTGGGTCACTTGCCAAGGCCACACAGCTAGTAAAGCGGTTGTCATGTCCTCCCCACCCGACCTTACTCTGCCTGGCAATACACAGCTCTCAGTAAACACAGACTAACAAACCTTCATCAGACCCTGTCCCAAACCTTCAGGGACCAGTAACCCAGCTAGATGACAGATGAGTACACAGGAAACTTGAGGAGGTCAGAGGGAGTGGAGGGGACCACACCTCTGCTGCAGAAGGCCTAGGAAGGTCCCCGGAGAGCCAGACCCAGGGCTGGGACCCTCCTCGTGCAGAGAGCAAAGATTCTTGCCAGGAAATCCTCTGACACTCATCCCGGTCAGCTCCCTGGAACCTGCCCTGCTGGGCCAGGCCCTCTACTTCCCCGCCCAGCCCTGAGCTCTAGGCTTGCACCCTAAAAAGGCAGGGATCACAGAACCCAGGCAAGCCCTGCACGAAGCAGTGCCAGGGGCCAGCTTGGCCCACCTTCCACCCCACCCTACTCCAGCTCCAACTCCACAGAGACCAGCCAAGGAAGAACAAGTAGGAAGATGACCAAGGTCGCCAACCTGGGTAGAGGCAGGTGTGCTGGGGGTCTCAGGCCTCCCCCAGTCTTCTCCTGGGAATGGGAAGTGCTTCCAGCCATGTGGGAGAAGGAAAAAAGGGAGAGCTGGATGTGATCCTACATCACAGATGGGGCCCCGGGAGGAGGGCATGACGGGGCACAGCTGCGAGCCTGGCAGCCCGGCTACCCCCCCCCACTCTCGTTTCAGCCAACTGTGTGTAATAGCTCTGGGAAGCTAAGAACCAGCCAGCCAGGGAGCCATGGGACCAGTGGCCACAGGGTGACCATGTTGGGAACAAAGTGAAAGTCAATCCCTTCCCATCTCAGAAAACCACCTTCTCCAACCCCAATAGTCACGTATCTCCTGATTTACTTTCTTCCCAGCTCAGTGACTGGGAGGGCTTCCCTGTCTGTCTTCCCTGCCCTCCATCTCCAAACTCATTCCTCAGTGGGACCTCAGTTTCCCTTTCCGGAGTCAAAGAGACTTTCATCCTTGGAGGTAAACCAAGAAGCGGCAAAGGCCTGCAGCCCAGAGCCTTGAAAGGCACTCATCCCTCAGTTCTTCCCCATACCTGCTCTCTGCTGCTTGGTCCTGTTCACCTGGAGGGAAGGGTACCCTAATCTAGCCCCTGGCTGGAGATGGGGGACTACAGGTGGACAGTGGGAAGGGCTTCCTCTGAAGAGGAAGCCAGGAGCATAAGGTGCTGCCCCTGCTCGAAGCAGGGGGTTGACGTAAGGACCTAAATGCTCCTTCAGTCTCTCTGCACAGGGGGAAAGGGAGGATCCATGGAGCAGGGGCTGCCGTGGGGAGAGGGAGGGTGGGGCAGGAAGGGTGGGGCCCGCTCAGGAAGCTCACCTGTATGCAGCCACTGTGGGGTTGGGAGAACTTCAAGCTCACTCCCAACTCCTAGTCTCTTACTGCCCACCACAGGGAGAGTGGGTCTGGAGAGGTGGCAGAAGGTGACCTGCTCCCTGACCTGGCCTCCTGAGAGGCCCTTCAAAACGCACACACAAGTGTGTGCATGCACACACGCACACTATTACACAAGCCACTTCCAGCTGCCCTAATAAGTCTGTGCTGTTTACAAACATGGAAATTGAGGCTCACCCAAGCCCCAGCCCTGGGTTCTTCTTCATCTGGCGCTCCTCTGCCCACCATCTCCATCTCAAGTTGCCCACTATGGTAGCACTCACCTCTTGTCCTTGGGCCCTGGTGGCAGGGACTGGGGACTATGTCTGTAGCCCTTGCTGTCCTCTCCACTCTATACTGTGTCACAGAGCCCACAGGACTGCTCCAGATCTCAAAGAGACAACCACAAGGCAAGACATAGTGGACCAAGAGGAATGGGAAGCCCTCAGAATGGCTGCAGGAAGCTGCCGGGGGAGACCTGGTGGGTAGCCTAGAGACAGGCTCCAAGGAGGGGCTGGTGCAAAGGCAGAGTGTGAGGCACTCTGTTCCCCAAATACTGGCAGGGAGGGGGCCCCAAGAGTCCTCTCCACACTCACACCCTAGACCAGCAGTGACAGCTTCCCAATCCCCCATTCCGGTGTCAGAGAATTCCCCGACTCCAAGAATCCCAGGACCTCAGTGTCCCAGGAGACCTTAAAGGTCATGCCTCTAACCACACCCCCAGCTCAGGAATCCTCCCAAGCTCTTGTCCAGCCTCTGTCTTCACTACCCCAGGACAGGGAGCTCACTACCTTACAAGGCAGCCCACCCTCCTGCTGACTGCCCACCAGCGCCTCGGAAGATCCTCACTAAACTGAGCTGCACTTCCTCCTCTGGGCCTCCCTCCTTCAGCTACACAGATACCCATCCTGCCCCCTTTGCTCCTTGCTCCTGCATCAGGAGCAACAGGACTCTGAGGGGTCCCAGCACCAGGTCTCAGCCCCACCGTCAGCCCCAATGTGGTCTCAGAACAGCATTCTCTTTCCTTGTCTCATATGCACCCCACTGACCACCAGCTCTCCAGCTTTAAAATTCCTGGACGCAGCCACCCCCGTGGGAAGCTCTGCACTGTGCTCGGGGGAAGTGAAGTATGAAGATGTATGGGAAGAGGGATGGAAAGGAGCTGTTCAACGCCAAGGGGTTGGAGGGAGCGGTGCCTGGGTTGCCTGCAGTACCACCCAAGAATCCTCAGCTCCAGAACAAAGTCCTGGCTCCCCAGCTGGGGGAGGGGGGCTGAGGGACCGGCTGAGACCTCCCCCCGGCCCTGGTCCCAGTCTGTTCCTGCAGGACAGCGGAGTACAGACCATCCCAAGCGCAAACCCCGGCACAGTCCCATTCAGGCCATTCAGGCTTTGGATTGGAGGTGCTAGGGCAGAGAGCCCCTCAGCCAGAGCAAGCTTCAAGGCCCTGGGGCAAGAACTGAGGGGGAAGCGACAGGAATAACCCATTGACAAGGGCAGGCAGGACTCCAGGCCAAGTCTGAGCCTCAGTGGTCCCACCCTGGCCCCAGGCAACTTCAGGAAGGGGAAAAACTCGCTCTTGCCTTCCCATTCCACCTCTGCTCTGCGGCACAGAAGAGAAGCCCCTGACCCCAAAGTCTCTGGAGCCTTAATTTCCAGTCCCCCCTCCTATTCTCACCCCATAACTGTAGTCCCACCCTCCCCATCCTGCACCCATCCTGTCCCCACCCTCATCCCACCACCATGTCAGGAGCCCAGCCTGGGAGCACAACAGGCTTCCCTGCACCCCCCCAGTCACCGCCTCCCAGTTTCCTCTTCTAGGACAGAGTCCAGCCTAAAAACATCTGGGCAGGCAGTCCTGGCCCTGGTCCTGAAGGGGGCTGAAGAGACCCTGGCATAGCTCTGTGTGGCTTTTCCAGCTCTGGGAAGGGGTGGTGGGCAGGGCACCAGAGTGAAAGAGACGGAGGGACGGGGGTAGAAGGCAGCTGCCGAGTCTGTTCATTAACCACCTGGATTAGCCATTTCTGCCCAGAGGGGTGAGCAGGGAGCCAGCCTGTTGGCTGGGGGAGGGCGGAAGGGGGCATGAGTGCCCGACTGTGCCCATGGGCAAGGGAGCACCAAACCCACAGGAGGTGGGAGCTTTCGCTCTAACCTTCCCTGCAGCCTGGGAGCAGAGAGGACGGTGCCCCATAACAGCTCCAGGGGATGGCAGGGAAGAAACACAGAGAAGAAGAGCTTCACGCCCCTCTCGCTGCCCTCCCCATGCACAGCCCTGCTGTGGGCAGGTGGGAGCAGACAAGAACCCCAGCTTTCTGCCCGCCCCGGTCACTTGTCCCTCCCCACACCCCTGCCCCTGGCTGGCCTCAGTCTCAAGCAGCCACTGACACCAGCAACTTCCCCAAGCAAATGAAACTCCTCCCAACTGGTTGGTCTCTCCGTGGACACAGGGACAGCCGCACCCCAGACATCCCTGGCAGACCCAGGAAAAACTTAAGACAGAAGACTGACAGGTTGGCCTCTGAGGGTCGTGGCTGGGCCTGACACAGGTGACAGGGCGGGGCTGACCTCCCCTTTCCCTAGTTTACACCTTAGGGTCTTGACAGCATCAATAGGGACTTGTGAGCAGCTCTGATGGTCTCCGTTCCCTACACACACACACACACACACACACACACACACACACACACCACTCACCTTTCCCACGGAGGAGCCACTAGTGGAGTGGGGAGCCTGGGCCAATGCAGGACAGAGGCGATGGGCCAGTGGCGGGGGCAGCCGCTGTGACTGGCAAGAAGCAGTTGCCAAGATAAAAGCAGTGAAGTGAGCGAGCGTGGTGCCCGGGAGCGAGCAGGGCGGTGGGCGCTGAGCTGGTCCCAAGGCCAGTGCTGGGATCGACTGAGACAGCACAGGGCGCTGCTGGTCGGGCTCCCCCAGCCGGCAGGCAGGCAGGCAGGCGGGCGGGCCAGCGCACGCCTCCTTCCCGGAGTCAGAGGCTGCCACCCCCCACGCCGCCTCCCTTAACCCCTGCAGCACTCACTAGACCGGCGCACACCCAGCACGCAGCGCCCAGCTCCCAGCTGCCCAGGCCTGACACCTGGAGCAGGAAGTCAAGCTCCTGCAACCCTTAGCCCACCAGCTTCCTGGGGGTTTAAGAGACCTGGAAAGGGAGCAGGAAGGAATGAGGTCCAGCACCCCCCAGGAGACACACAGACTGGAGAAAAGGCCAAAGAACTGCTGGGGAGTGGTTAGTGAGGTAATAGTAAAGCTTTTGAGAGCACTTTCCTTTATGGTATTTCCAACGCACTGCACTTTGTGACTACACACCAGGAATCTCCCTTCTGAACATGTTTTTTCTTTAGCTGTCATATGTGGGAAACCATTCCCACTTTTCCCTGGGCTGAGTTAGGATAGTTGTGACTGTATACTCAAAAGTGATTGGTACTGAGCTCTGATTAGTGAATTGCATGCGTCAACTGTCTTTGAAATGCATCAAAAATAAAAACAAAATAGATTGATAGATATGTCATAGAGCAAATACCATCATCTCTCTGTCCCTGTGAGGATTGGTTCCTGGACCCCTAGAGATACCAAAATGAGCAGATGCTCAAGTCCCTTCTAGAAAATGGGATAGTATCCGCATATAACCCATGTGCTGCTACCTGTAAGTCACCTCTAGAATACTTATACTGACTAATCCAGGGGAAATGTTATCTAACTATACTATAGTAGTTTAAAAATAATGACAAGAATGGATGTAAAAATCAAAGGTAAGGAGAGTAGACCATAAACCAAAGTAGAATCTAGAGAGCTTACCATATAAGCGTGTCAACTTTCTATGCGTATGAAATAGTTTTATAATTAAAAATAATGGGAGGTGTTGGGAAGAAAGGATTAAAATGTTATATGCATTTACAAGTCTGCCAAAATAAAACCAATGGAAAATAATGAGGGGCTGGTATTTGAAAAGTCATATAAATAACAAAAAGTGCAGAAGCAGATAGGATTCTCTTGAAAGGAAAAGGGAAAACCATTTACTGCACACCTTACTGTATGCTGGACATTTCAAAGAATAATATTCTGCTGGGTATGATGCTGCACTTTGGTCATCTCATTACTCAGGAGACTGAAGCAGGAGGATCGCCTCAAGTTTGAGGCCAGTTTGAGCTATGTAGTGAGTTCAAGCCTGGCCTGAACTACATAGCAAAACCCTGTCTCAAAACAGTGACAACCTTAGGGGAGGAGAGGGAGGGGCAGCTTCTCCGGGATAGATGTGGGAAGGGCAGAGAGAAGTAATATCCCTCCCCCAACATGCAGAGCAAGATGACTTCATCTCTCAGATGCAAGAGAACTTGGGTTCTCAGACTCCCAAATTCCAGCATCTCAGGACCTATAGCTTTCGCAGAAGCCTTAACCTTCAAGAGTACTGAGGCTATGCAAAGATGGCAAAGACAACAAAATGATTGGGTGGGGACACGTGGCCAGGTGCTCCCCATCTCTCTCCAGTTCCAAACCAAGGCTCCCACTCACTGGCCCCAACTCTGAGGCCAAGATGACTTAATTACCCCATCCTGCCTAACCCCTGTGCCCACCACCACCACCACCACCACCACCACTGTAGCCTAAGGATTCCTCAGGGGCTTGGTCAGCCCCGGACAGGGGAGAGAGTTACAGGATTCTGTAGTAACTTCAGCTGTTCTTCCTCCTCCAGAGGCAAATGGGCCTAAGCAATAAAATTGGACACCCAGCCACATGTTCAGGTCCCCAGCACAGCAGAGGTCACCATCCTCCCCAGCTCCTCCTTCGACCCACACCCATATTATCCAGACTGACATCCAAGAGTCCCCAGCTCCCTGCTGCCTGCCACATCACCAGGGGCCAGCTGCACAACAGGGCACTGCCCAGCTCTAAGATGCAGCGTCAGCCCGAACCCTCTCTCCTTCCATCCTACAACTCTGCCCCCCACCTTTCTCTATGCAGCTCCTGCTAATCCTGTCAGCATTCAGAGCTCAATTCAAAAGCCACATCCTCTACCCACCCTCAGCAGGTACTGCCTCCGCCTGCCAGAACCTCACAACACCCGCAGCTGTACTCATCTACCGATGCCGGGGTGCACAGTCAGGGGCACATATTTCTGTTTCTCCTCTTCATTGAGCAATGGAAGATGTATCCATGCTTTTCCTGCCCTTCCCTACTTTATCCAGCACCAAGCATGAGGTTGATACAGAGTAGATTCTCAATAAACGTAGAATGAACGAGTGATATAGAGACAGCCAATGGATGGTTGGTTAATAATTGAATAAAACAATTTTAAAATGCTTAATATTGCACAAGGCTGTACCCAGGTAATTGTGCACAGACTCTTTATCTTGGAAGCCACATAAACACAGGCAGGAGGCTGACTATGCCAGGACTCAAAAGACATAGAACTGTTACCCAGAGTCCCAGCCATATCCTACCCTCCCCTAGCTCTGCAGCAGACACAGAGGATCCCGGGAAATGCCCTCCTGCCGTGGGGGATCCTTTGGAGGCTGCACTCTCTCCCCATATCCAACATCATCCCTCTTCCCCAGCCTGACTATCCCAGCACCTGGGCAGAATCAGGAACTCAGCGAGTCCCTACTGAACAAGCTGAGGGAAAGTCAAGGAGATAGAGGACTTCAGAGAAAAAGCTGTCTGTCCCACAGCCCACCATGCACCCTGCTGTCTCACACACGCACGCACACATGCACAGATTGAGGACTGCTTTCTGGAGAAGTTTGCTTGGCCCCTTTTCTCTCCCCTCCCCTTCCCCCTAGCTCCCCACCCCTCCCCCAGCCAGGAGGAATAGGGTTCCCAGGCTTTCCCATCCCCCAGCCCATGCCCTTTCCCTTCTCCCTCCTTCCCTCGCAGCCCCATGTGCAGGACTGCACATCTGGTTCCAGTTGTGGTTGGTGCATTCAGGGGTAGGCCTGGGGGTTTCTCATAAAACTGAATAATACCAGTGTTGGAGCTGGTGAAGCTGGGGGGAAGGAGGGCAGGAGGCCGGCCGGTGGGAGAAGAGATAGAGCAACAAGAGGTAAGGGGACCCAGGGCCAAGAAAGGAGATGGCTGTGCCTGGCATCTACGAGGGCTCAGTGCACGCCTGTTAGCCGAAGAACGAGCTGCAGAAACAGATGGCAGTGAAGCCGGGAGCAGAGAGAATGGGACAAAGGGGGTCAGAAGCAGAGACCCAGAAGGAGGAAGAGATGGAGCTGGGGGTGGCGGGGCAGCACCACGGAGCAACAGAGAGGCCATTGAGAAGAGCAGGGAGAAAAGAGTTGTGTGTGTCAGGGCCAGGTGCTGAGTTAGGCACTTCCATTGGAAGAGTGGGGACGTGACAGAAAGGGAGACAAAGGACACAGAGAGGCAAAGCAAGGGCCAGGACTGAGGTTTGAACCCAGTTTCCCTGTCCTCTCATCCCCAGAGCCACTCAAGGCCCCTCAGTGACCGGAACAGGGAGAGGGTGGGTCCACCCAGGGTGCTTATATTTGCTCCTTTGTTGAATTTTCATCCACACCAAGGCACCGCACCTTCCCCACCAGCACTTTGTGAAAGTTCCCTCTAAAACCTAGGAAGTGGTCATGGTTCCTCTCCTCATCCTGGAGTTGGGTTCAGAGCAGCTGAGTGAAACCACAGAGCAGCTGATGAGGGGGATTTGGATCTGGGGCTTCCAGCTCAGGCCTATGTCACCACAGAGCACGACTGGGAATTCTGGCTCCCAGATCAAAACACCCCATAGGGAGGGGTCAGCTTCTCAAATCTTCCTATGATGGTGGAGCGTGTCTACTTGCTTACCCCACTCTCTTCTTCCTCACCATCACAGAGAGGGCAGGGCCACAAGCCAGACCCCAAGGGCAAGGGCAACTTGGGTACATCGCTTCTTCCCTCCATGAGTTCCCCCAAGGTGGGGCTGTTCTGGGCTCAAAAATCCAGCAGCTCAACCCACAGCTGGCTGGGAGCCAGGCTCCAAGGGTCACCCTCTGTACTGGTCACTGTCTGTGCATTTGAGCTGTGTCCTCCCCTTCTGACTGCACCCCTCCCCCTGTGGCTAGAAATGAGTCTGGGTTGTGCCCAGGATGCTTTCATCTCAGAGTCACCACTTGGAAGCCTCCTAGGCCCTCCAGACCAGACCCCAGAAGCCACACACACACCGCTGCCCCCTTTCCTGATACTGGGTTCTCACCTATTAATTATCCCTAAAACATCCCTTCCTCCCCACTCACTCTCTATTTGTAGTTCACCTGCATGCGTTCCCACCATCTCTCCATCCAGCAGTGGGTGCAGGCCTCCAGGGAAGAAGTGATGGGCCTTACTCTTTCCAGCTTTTCTCTCAGCTTTGTACCCTAGTCCGAGGGCAGGGGGAGCGGCTACCCTTTGCTCCTCCAGCCCTGCTTTAGTTTCCAGCCAGGAGACACACTTGGATCCAGCACCTTCATGACCATAGGTTAAATTTATCTCCTTTGTTTTGGTCTCCTCACCTAGTGGCCTCCAAAGGCCTCCCTCTTCCCTGGGGATTCCTGGGAATATGTTTCCAGGCAGATGTTGGTCCCTGGCAAAAGGTCGCAGCTGGGGCCAGTTCACTGCATACAAATACTTTGTCTGGATGAGCAGCTCAGTTTTTAAAGCTGGAAGGACCCTGGGGACCTTGCTGTCTCCAAGGCAGGATTCTTCTAAGGCTGCCCCTCCACCCCTCCCTGCAAAGACCATTAGCTTTACCCCGATCTTTCCAGGGAGCCTAAGACCCCTCCCTCACGTTACCACATCTGTCCTCCTAATCCCCATATGCTCTTAGATGGGACCATCAGGGAATCCCCCGGCTCCAGAGTATCTGAACCTGAGGAAGCCATCCTTGATGAAATTCTTGGAGACAAGATAGGAAGCCAAGCAGATTCCTTGCCAGCAAGCAAAGAGGTGTTGATTAATAGATCAATGTCAACTTCCTGACTTGCCAAGGGGCTCTGTCCTCTGCCCTGGCTTGTTCCACATACTTATCAGTAACAAAGGCTAAGATGTAGAATGGAAACTTCAGAAGCACGCAATGGAAAACATAGCAAATGAAAGAGGGAAGCCTCTGAACTGAAGCAGAATGCAAAAATTGACTTTATAAATGGGGCAGAATTAGCAAGGGACCATTTCTCTAGGGGTCATGTCCTGAACTACTGTTCAAAAACCATAAGAAATATGAATTAATTATAGTTCATGCAGGAAAAGTTCTAAAATATAACAAAAACAGAAGTGTGTGGCTAACGATAGGATATGGCTGCTCCCAAAAAGCATAAAGGTACTTCGGGTTACATTAATAAAAGCATAAAGTCTGAACCAAAGGAGACTTAAGTTCCACTCTACTCCACACTGCTTGGATACAATCAAAGATTGTATACCCTATAAACCAAAGAGTATCCAACACACATCTGTGGAATAAAAGCACAAGGAAAGGCTAAGGAAATTAGACCCAATTTTTATTTCAAGTGATAAAGAAAAGATATAGAAGACATCATCAAATACTTGAGAAATTATCTTGGGAAAGTGAGCAAGGGCAAACTCCACCACCCGTGCCCACCTCCCTCGGGCATCTATCTCTCTGTCCCTTTGAGTCCTGGGAGCCTGGAACTGTTCTCATTCATCTCATCTCAGGATGACCACAAAGTAGAAGAGTGAGGAACACAGCCTGGGACAGGCCAGTGTTCTGTGGGGCAGACCTGTGGGCCCTGGGTGGTGGGGAGCACACAGGATCCACTGCAAGAGCTGACCTTCCTCCTCCCGCTTCTGCCCATCATCTCCCTCCCCTCACCTTCCTCAAGTTTGCCTCTAGGTCCCCATTCCCTCCTCTTGACCTTGGCCCTCAATCCTCCTGCCCTGGGCTCCGTGGTGGTGGACTGGAGAGAACTCACCCCTCCATTCCTGCTGCTGTAAGCGTCAACTAGACAGCGCTCTCAGGCAGGAGAGAGCTGCAGACTTCCCCACTGAGGACTCTGTTCCACCCTATGAATACGGATAATTGCTTTGCTGCATTCTCGGCAAATGCCATCTTCCTGGGCAGGAGACTCAGAAGACCTTCCATCCCACTGAAGCCCAGCAGCAGGAGGTGGACAAACCAGGCTGTGGAGCTGCACCCGCAGCTGAAGCCAGGCCACCCTACTTCCTGGCTGTGTGGCCTCAGGCAAATTATTTAACTGCTCTGAACACTGAGTGCAGATGTTACCTCTCCCCACATCTTCCTGCTTCAAAGATACCATCCCCACACCCACCCTAGAGTCCTAATTCATCTCTCCCACCCCTGTATCTCTTGGGGCCTGTTTAATAAACTCTCAAATGTATTGAGTGCTTGTCAGGGGCCAAGCACCATTCTTAGAGCTGTCTAGGTAGAAACCTATTCTAATCTCCCCAACAATCCTCAGTACTGACCATTACTAACCTCACTTTGTACATGAGGAAACTGAAGTCCCGAGACATCCACTATGATTGCTGCCCCTCTCCTGACCAAGGCAGCCACATTAAGCAGCAGGACCACAAGGCCTCTCTAGTACCGATCCTGAGCTGAGCGGGGCTCTCCTTGGGCCTGGCAGGGGCTCAGAAGCCTCTGCTTGCAAAGTGCTTTCTACCCCAGCTCTCTCTGCCTCCACCCAGGCAGCTCCCACCAGGAGTGCAAACCTCTTTCTGGGTCCCTGCCTTGTATGGCTTCACAGGCTGGACATCTCAGCTCTTTCTCTGTTTCAGGACCCTTGCCCACTCCATGCTCAGCTGTCTCTGGTTCTGATCCTCTGCCAGTGGCACTCACACACTCACTGCTTCACCCATTCATTCAGTACAGGCTCTGTGGGCACCTTGAGTAAAACCAGCCAGGGAGCCTGCCCTCAGGGAGCACTAGGTCTGCTAGAAGGAGACACTGAAGAAACACACACACAAAGAACAAAAACACAAGCTGCACATGGAGGAGCAAGTCTATATCCTCAGCATTTGGGGAGGATGTGGCAGGAACCCAGCCTGGGCAACTCAGTGACTTAGTGATAACTTGTCTCCCAAAATGAAAATAAAAGTAAGGGGTGGAGATGTAGCTCAGTGCAAAGGGCCTGGGTTTAATCTCCAGGACAAGAAAGAAAAGGAAGGAAGGAAGGAAGGAAGGAAGGAAGGAAGGAGGGAGGGAGGGAGGAGAAAAAAGTGAAGATAAAGGACAACACAGGTAGTACTGAGAGGCGTGGAGGGAAAGAGCATGGCTGGAGGGGCATCCTGGAGATGCAGCAGCTAATGAGCTCTTATGCGTGCAAGGTGCTCTTGTGAGTAGGGACTACATTAGTCCATCAGCCCCTCACCACAGCCCATTGCTCCATCCCTGGTTTGTACAGCTGAAAGACTCAGGCAGGAGAGGCCAATCACACACCCAAACTCACTAATAATGAGACAGCAAATCAGTGGGCATCACAGGATTTGATCTCTGAGTTTGTATTTTTAACGCTGCACCACATTATCTCTAAGATGCTCTGAAATTCATTAAGACCTAGTTCCCAAACCAATCCTCCCCATCACATAACCCTACATGCCAGGCACAAGATGGCCCTGTGCAGAAGACAGTCTGTCCTGTCAGTGCCCAAACTCCAGACTCGGCTTATCCTGCCATTCAGATGCTTGATCTTGACCCTAGTGGGCTTTGTGGTAGCTGGAAGGGCCATCCAGAGGGATGTGAATGGGCTGATGGTCACCACCTCCAAATGGGTCTTGCTTGAGAAACGGCTTCTGGTCTCACGAGTGGAAATGGTGCTGGAGCAGGAGGGATCCCAAGCCCTGGGAAACAACCACCCTACACCACGAAGTCAGGTGGTAAAACAGAGTGAGGGCTCAAGTTGACTGGCCCAACCCCTCCTGGTAGGAAGTGGAAAGTAGGCAGGAGCTCAGTAGAGTCTGGCTGAGAGCAGGTCTCCAGCCAACAGCCCCTTGTGCCATGTTGGTCCCCAACCGGGCACAGAAGCTGGAGCCTCCTTGGGGACCTCATATGCCAAGGGATCACAGGCACTGGATAAGAGATGCTTAACAACACTGGCAGCACAAGACAACCAGAGCAGGGTGGGGGAGGTGGGGGCAGCATCCAGAGCCCCTCTGGATGCTCCTCGCCAAGGAGACCCTGTGGGTGACTGTTTTCTTGGAACATTGTGTTCAGGCTGTGAGTCTTGGCTCAAACACTCTACCCTGCTTGGCAAATCTCCAGGTGCCTGTTTAATAATGTACAGCCAACTGGCCATTAACTGCAGATTTATAAAAAAAAAAAAAAGTTTGGTGGTTGTTTTTGTTGTTGGTAGTGGTGGTGTGGGTTTAGGGTTTTTTTTTTTTTTTCTTCCAGGTAGTTAGTGGAGACTGAAAAACAAGTCTTTCCTGGCCACCCTCCAGGGCAATCACAGTCTACTCTGGTGGAGGGAGGCTGGCAGATTCCACCTGTCTTTGCCCGACATCCCGTGCCAGGCGCCAAAGTGCTGCCCCCACCTCCACACTCCTGGTGACACCCTGGGTCTGCTCTCTAAGCAGGAGGATGTGGGATGTGCTGTCAGGGCAACGCCAGGTCCAAGCAGCGCAGCTCAAGGTGGGCCTGGTCCTTCCTAGGAATTCAGCACTGTCTGGCCAGACAGGAGCAGAAGGTGAAGCTGGTGGACCCCAACCAGGTGCAAAGGGCAAGTTCAACAGCCAGGTGACCAGTTCTCCCAACCCAGCCCAGCCTGGGTGAAAGGTGAGGTCACGGTGGCCTGGTGGGCTTTGGCTCCATTTCCCATGGGAGTCGGCGGTCCCAGCAGGACCAGGGAGCGAGCACAGATGCAGAAAATACACAGGAGAGCAGTGAGAGCAAGAAGCAGAAACACCAGCCAGAAAGCTGCAAGCTGAGCAGGAAGATCCCGGGCCATCTGCAGCCGCTGGCCTGTGAAGCAGGCTGCCAGGCTCTGCTTACCTCTGCAGCCTGGCAAGGTGTTGCCACCCCAGAAACCTGAGCTGAAACTGTGGTGTGGTGCAAAAGCGGCCCGGAGCCAGAACTGGGCTCTGAGGGCTCTGCTGGGGCTCCCTGGTGACCCTGGGCCAGTCCTGTACTCACTGCTGTGAGCTAGGAGCCCCCATCATGCCCAGGGATCCAGCCAGAAAGGGACTGCCACGGAACCCGAAATGGTGGTGGTGTGGCGTTGGCAAATGATGCCGCCACACTGTCCCTTCCGAAGGCCTCAGTATGCATCTGGCGCTGTATTTTCTTTATTTCTCTCAATAATGCTAACTAATGGGAACTACCATTGTCAGCATGGTATAAATAAGGCAACTGAGCCTTGGAGAGAAATTACGTCCCTTGCTCAACCTTGGAGGGAAATTATTTCCCTTGCCCGAGGTCACCCACAAAGTGAGTGACAGAGTCAGGGCTCAGGATGCTTATGCTGGCTTGTGCCTGTAATCCCAGTTCTTGGGAGGCTGAGGCAGGAAGACTGCCAAGAGTTCAAAGTCAGCCTGAACTACACAGTAAGACCCTGTCTCAAGAAAACAAATAGAAACAAAAGGAGAACTCAGGCTATCTGGCCTCAGGACTCTTTACTATGCTGTCTTAGAGACTGTAACCAGCAGAAATGGGCCGGTCCTCACTGCCAAGAGCCCCAGCAGCTCCTCCCGCCTACCTGCACATCTGCTTACCTGCACATCTGTGGCTGCTGTCCCTTCCTCCTGCCACCATGCTGTCTAGCCTCTCATCACGCTGTGACAGGGTCCTTAACCTCCTGTGATCTATTTTTTTCCTCCTGTTCCCTAGGTTCCCTGGGGCTTTCCCAGTTCCCATCCCACCCCCAAGCAGGGATACCCATGGCCCCAGCCACACAAACATCCACACTCACACTCAAATATACGCATGCTGCACATTGCACACGTGTGCATCTGCACATGCATGACAGCACATGCACACATACACGTGCACACTCATGTGCATACATTCCCATGCAAAAAGGCCTCCACACAGGCATGTGCACAGTTACAAGTACACAACAACCACAGACACATCCATACAGGTGCAGACACACACTCCCATGATTGCACACGTGCACATACATATGTAAGCTGCATCCGAGGGCGGCTGGTTGGGCGCAGGCTGTCTGGGCAAGCAGAGTTGGACAGGTGTCCAACATGCCCCCTGGGTGCTTATTCCAAAGGCAAGAAGGCTGCCGGCTAATAATACCACAGTGCATTCCTGGCCCGAGATAAGCAGCCCCAAGCATCCTCGGCACGTTCCGGCTTCGGTGTCTCAGCCCTGTGGATTCCACCCACCCGCAGCGCCGTCCTGGGGGAGCCACAGAAGCCGGCGCCACTGACACAGACAGCTTGGCTGGGAGCCTGCCACCTTCCCTTATGCTCTGCTGCTCCTTGTCCAGGACCCCCAGGCCCACTGTAGACCTTAGTTTCCCCTCAGAGACATCCACACAGGGAAAGAGAGAGGAGGTCTGTGTGTGTCCTGACAAGCAGGCCATTACAAGCCATTGTCTGCCCCAGCCCACATCCACCCAACCCTTTAAACTGGGCTCCACATGTGGTGCATGGACTCAAATACCAAGTACTTATTGCCTGAGCAAATCCTAGCACCCCAGGGATGCAATAGGGGCCCTCCCTGCCAGGGGGCTTTAGGCATCCTCGCCACATCCTAATGACATCATGTCATTGTGGTCACTGAACAGGTGAGGGCCCTGCGGTTCACTGGGCTGGCATGGCCAGGAAGGAAGAGATCCAGAATTCCAACCCCAAAGCCAGCGCTCTTTCCATGAGCTCAAACTATTCTCCTGCCTGGCTGACTCTTGGAATCACATGTTTCTAGTGCTTCTGGGTGGATCAGAGACAGAGCTTCTCAGAGAAACACGTGTATTCATTACAGGCTCGGGAACAGGGTGGGAGGACTCTCAGCACACAAAAGCGATACCCCACAAGTGTCAAGCATCTGGGGCTTGTTCTGGGTCCTCTGCCGCTTCTTCAGGGTAGGAGGAAGGTTCTTAGAATAGGAGACAGGCAGACACCAGTTCTCCAACTCCCAGCCCCAGAGTATTCTGCAGGAAACTGGAGATGTGAAGATAGACAGAGGGGCTCCTCCATCCACTGGAACTGACCTAGTTACTTTTCTCGTTGCTGAGACAAAATACCCGACGCCCAAAGTTAAAAGAGGAAAGGTTTATTTGGCTCACAGTTTGTAGAGATTTCAGTTCATAGTTGGCTGGTTCCAAGCCAGGGTGGCGTAGCAGGGGTCACAGAGGAGAACCAGTTCGTGGCAGGCATAAGGCAGTGAGGTAGTGAAGCAGCAGGCAACAACAGCAGCCTCTTTCTGTCCCTTACAGTCTATCCAAGCTACATGCCCTTAGCAAAGTAGCACTCACACCCACAGTGGACTTTCCCATTATCCACACCCAGTACTATGCCAAACTGACCAGTAATCACATACCCTAAATCCCAGCAACGTGGACTCCATCTAGATCCAGCCGCCTCTGAAAAGCCCTGCCCATGACCTCATGAGCCTTTGGGGGGCATCCAAGCACAAGCCATAGCAGGATCAAAACGGATGAGCCTTTGGAAGTTAAGGTGAGACCTGGGGAATAAGGCCAGACCCAGAGGACATAAACACACAGTTTCTTGAGGGACACAGAACAGGGAGGGAGGAACAGGGACAGAGAAGTGTCAGACAGGAAAGAAAAAGAACAAAGGTGTAATGACTAGGAAGGGGTCAGCAATCTCCAGTGCTCTGAACAACTGATCTGTGAGGCCTAGAGCTGCTCCGAGCATTTCTCTGACGAGAACACTGTGACCCAAGAGGGCAATGGCTTCCCTGGGAATAGGACCTGCATATCCTCACAGCCTCAGTTTCCCAAAAAGAAACCAAAGCAGCCAGCAGAATGAAGACAGGAGATGCTGTAAGCAGAGGGAGAAGGGGAAGAAAGCAGGCTGGGGTGGGACTCTTCCAGCCTCAGGGAGTCCCAGGGACAGGGAGGATCTGTGCAGTCTGAGCTTGAGAGCTGTGGCATCCAGGCTCAGAAGGGCAAGACCTTGGCTGGCAATGACAGTGCGGGCACAGGGGAGCAGGGCCACCTTGGGATCCAACTGAAGGGAGGATATGTCCTATGCCCTCACCCCCTACCCTGAAAGGCAGCTGTGCTTCCCAGCACTGAGGGATCCCACTGCCAGCCTCCTGGCGCTGCCCACAAGCCCCAAGCCAAGCAAGGCAGGGACTCTACCCTCATGGGGTTAGGCATGCAGGGAGCCAAACCACAGGAGCCCCTCTTTCTGCTGGGCTCGCTCAAAGGTGCTGCTTTCCTCCCACGATCTCTGGGCAAACACAGCCAAGGCCAGTGCCCAGAGCGCCCACAGGGGGTAGCCGGGTATGTGTATGTGTTCATCGGAAAGAGTGATCACATATCATCAGCTAATTGGTGAAAAGACAGAGGCAATGATCTGTGTCAGTAAATGCTTATTATCTCAATACACAGAGACTAGATAGAGTGTTCCAAGCCCAGTGCCTGATTCAAAGGAACCAAGCAAAACAAGAGGCTTTTGAGACAACCAGGGAAAACTAAAGGAGAGCAGCAGCTGAGCTCAAGGAATTATTATTAATTATGTTAACTGCGGTGGTGGCACTAAGGGCAGCATTAAAAGTCCTTATCTGTTCATGATACAGACTAAACTATTTAAGTGAAATGATACAATGTCTGGGATTTGCTTTAAAAACACCAGCAAAAAACAAATAAAGGGGAGAAGGATGGAGAGGGGGGATGAAATAAAAACAGCATAAGTCAATGGCTCTTGAAGCAGGAGATAGCTATGAAGGAGTTCGTCCTACTATTCTTGCTACTTCTGCATATGTTTTAAATCTCCCATAAAAAAAAGAATTCTCACAATGATACTAACATAAAACAGAATGAGAAATCCACTGGATCCTGTGTCATCTACAGTGTGACATGCAAGATGATTCTATTTGGAAAAATGGCTCAGTAATTTCAATATTTATGCATTTAGGAAAAAGTATATGGCTGGGCATGGTGGTGCAAAACTGTAACCCCAGCACTCTGGGAGGCTGAGGCAAGAGGACTGCAAATTCAAGGCCAGTTTGAGCAACTCAGAGAGATACTGCCTCAAAATAAAAAATGAAAGGGCTGTGGGATGTAGTTCAGTGTAAAGGCCTTGAGTTCAATCCCCAGAATGAGGGGAAGGGGAAGATTTCAGTTTAAATCCATAAATCCCATCACTCAGAATTAAGTAAAAGGTTAAAGAGCAAATCATTTTTTTTAAAAATGAAGACAGTAATAGTGTAAGAGGGCAACAGTGGTACGGAGATCTATCCAGCAGCAGTTCAGAGAGCAGAGAGCGCTCCCAAAGACCTGGTGGAGGACAGCACATGCTCCCACATGGGCATCAAGTATCCTCTGCCCAAGCCATTCATCTGCACCCACAGCGCGCAGGAGCATGGCTATACCTGGGCCATCAGTCTCAGGAGGAGTTGGGCTGGACCACCAACTGACAGGGACAACAGTAAATAACAACCATCCAGAGCAGCTCTGGCCCAACCTGGCTTCCCTTATCGCCAGTTTCCACAGAGCTCTCGCAGCGAGACCGTATCAGGTTCATTTCACAGCTGTGAGAGAGTGGCTGAGAGAGGATAAGTGACTTTCTGCAAGTCAGGCTGTGTCTAGCATCACAGAGCCATCAAACACTGTGCCCAGTGTGCCCACCCAGCCCACCACTGGGCTCCCTCCAGCCTGTCTCAGCCCAGGACCCAGGACCCAGGACCACAGTCTCAGCGAAGAGGCAGGGGTAGGAGGCAGGCCTTCCTCAGGGCTGTGATGTTGGGCTCACATCTCCCAGTCAGCAGTTGGAAGAGCAGGGATTTGAACCTGTGTCCCTCTCATGCCCACACACAGAACCTCAAGGGCAGACACAATGGTCCAGCTATTATACAGGACACTATTATACAGGATGTGGCTGGCAGGGAAAGGTGGCAGCCAGGTGCATGAAGGTTAAATCAAGAGGGCGACTGGAAGTTAGAAAGGGAAGGCTGTGTGGCTTGGTTGAAATTTCCCAGCACACTTCTTTGCTCTGGGCCGGAATTTGGTCAACTCCATATGAAGTATAGGTTATTCCATGGTTCCTGCAAGCTCTAGTCAAAATGAGTTTGATTCACAAAAATGGAGAAATTAGCATAATTTCTCAAAATGGGAGGCCCGTGGAGGAAACATTTAAACATTATTTAAAAGATCCACTTAGTGTTCATTCAGACCCTAAAACAGGCCTGAAGACAGAGAGATCTGACAGAGAGATCTGAAACATCCCAGGCAGGGCTACCTGCTTGGCCAAGTTTCCAGCTTTACACCTCTAGAAACTGGGATGGAATGAGGGACACGAACCTTCTACAGAGCTCCCTGCTCCCCAGAGCTGCTGTCCATCCTTCCCGAGAGCCAAGGTGCCCCAGGGACACCCAAGACCCTAGTCAAGTCAGGCATCCAAGGCTGCAACAGGCCAGAAGAAACCCAGCACTGGGGCTGAGGGGGCGCTAATTGCTTAATGAATACCAAGTAGTCTCAGCCTATTGTTGTTCTTGTTATGAGCTACACCATCCAGACACACCTGGGCCCCTGGCCATTCAAGGTTCTTCTAAGCTCGGCTGGGGGGAAGCAGCAAGCGGGGCAGACAGAGGGCGCAGCTGGACACTCTGAGGACGCAGGATACAGGGGGCCAGCCGACCTCAGCCTCTGCATCGTCCCCAGGAATGCAGCGGCGGCTGGTGGGGGTGAGCGAAGATGCCTCACCGCTGAGGTCAGGCCCTATTCGGAGCAGAGCGGGCAGCTTGTTTTATCACCCCCCTTACGCGTGTGCTGTGTGCGGGAGGAAGGAAGGTGGGGGAGCAGTCGAGGCCACTACAGACACTGCTCAGTCTCTAGTGCCACTGTCGTTCAGCCCTCACCTGCCCCTGACCCCACTAGCCCTCCACGGCCTTCCCCAGTGAGTGGGCAGCAGTGGCAGCTTTAAGCTAAGCGGACGCCATCGCCCAGCCCAGAACACAGCATCCACCCCCACCACGCTGCACCATTACCTTAGCTCTTGACAGTCACCCAGCAAAAGCACTGTCCTCTTCATCCCCATCTGACAGACAAGGAAGCTGAGGCCCAGGGTGGTCCCAGACACCAGTCTCATCTCCTAGTCACTGCTGCAGAGCTTGGACTCACAGAGGAGGACATGCGAGGAGGTATGGGTTCAGACATGGCCTCTGAGGGTCACGGTGGCCTTTGCTGCTTTGCTCAGAGTTGGTGCCAGGCAAACAGGGACCACAGTCCCCTTCTGGGTCTGCAGCTCCCCCAAAATCAGTCCCTCCAGACACACACAGCACAGAGTAGGAAGGCTGGGCCCTTCCCAGGCCAAACATTTATTTGCATCCTAGAGACCCCAGTTCAGGAGTCTCCAGGATGCTCCTTGGGCACCTGGTGCCCTTGTACTCTCCCCGACACACCAGAAGCCACCTCCTGGAGAGACCCCAGTCCGCTCCAGCTGCAGTTTCATCCTGTGCCCTCCCAGGCTGCCCCACCACCACTACCAAGGAAATCAGCTGGTAACCTCGGTAACTACGCCCAGGACCCCGCTACAGCTCCGAGCACCCTCTCCTCAGTCTTCCCGTAGGAAAAGGAGGAGGACAGTTGCCTCGCGGTGAGGTGAGAGGGTGCCATGACCCAGTCAGCAGGAGTGAGGATCCTCAGGGCGTGTTTAAGTTTTCCCCTTGCAGGAAGGCCCCTTTCTCCCTTCCTTTCAGATTTCCTTCCCAAGTCCTGAGAAACCAGGTCCTCCCCTCTCCCTGGCTCCTCTCTGGGCAGCCTGCAGATCAGGGGACTCTACCCAGGTAGGGATCCTACTGCTGCTTCAAAGCCCAAAGGGTTCACTGAATCTCTAGGCACTGCCCACTCCCACCTCAGGACATGTGCACACACACACCCACACACACAAACTTGCACCGGAATACACCTGCCCTGCAGCCACAGCGCCTGCCTGGGCTCCGAGGTTAGCCCTTTCAGTCTCTCTAAGCCCTCTCCTAAACCGATCAGCCTGGACAGAGGAACCAGAGACCACCTCAGCCTCTCCCAGAAGGGAAGGGTATTCCAGGGCCCCTGGGGAAAATGAAAACTGCAGGCTGGAGGTGTCCTTAATTCTACAAGTACCTGAAGCCATGCCCCAAGGAGGACCATTCCCACCCTTGTTTCAAAGTCAAACATCTAAATTCCTTCTGACCCTCAGCGGGCATGGTAGCTCACACCCATAAACCCAACCCTCAGGAGGCTGAGGAAGACAGATCTCAGGTTTGAGGCCAGCCTAGGCTACATAAATGAGAACTTGTTGTTAAAAACCAAACCAAGCAAACAAAAAACAAATAAGATCCTTCTGACCTTCACCTAAAAACAATAACATTTATCCCATTTTACAGATAAAAGGGAAGATTTACCTAAACTCAGAAAGGATGGGAATCAAAGATTGAATCTGAAAACTAGAAATGGCTGGACCAGAACGATATACGGTACATCTCTAATTGGCCTGGTGTGACCCTGCCCTCCCATCCTCCCTCCCATGTTGGAATATGGCATGGCTCTTGTGCTGCCTCTAGACTTTGATCTCCAGTGGCTATAAAGATTGAGATCGGTGTGAATCTGACTCGCTAAAGTACCTAGGGGTTTCATCGCACACACACCCAGGCCTGGCTGTGAAGGTATTTTGGCCAGTGACCCTAAGTAAAGGAAGGGTCCTTGATAGTGTGGGTGGCCTTGCCCATCTATTGAAGACCTCAGGAACACAAACTGAGATTTCCTATGGAGGAAGACACTCTGTCTCAAGAAAGGGCCACAGCATGAGCTGGGTGTGGTGGTATACACACACCTATAAGCCCAGCAGTCTGGGAGGCTGAGGCAGGAGGATTGCAAGTTTGAGCTCAGCCTGGGCAATTTGGTGACTTAGTGAGAACCTGTCCCAAAATAAAAGGGTGAGGGATGTAGTTCAGTGTAAGACTCCAGGGCTCAACCCCCCAGTACCACCAAACAAAAAATGAGGGGTCACATCAATCCTGCCTATCTACACCCCACAGGCCTGCCCTGTCCATGTCACATTTTCTAGACCCTTTCTTCACGTTGGTGTCTGAATATCTGTATCCTGCAGGTTCTGCTTCCTGGGCTGCCCCCAACCAATGCTCACTGAAGTCTAACCTAGAGAATAAAGTCCACACAAATAATGGAATAAACAAACAACAGGGGATAACGGGTGGCTCTGTATGATAGAACTCCAATTAACAAATGTAGGAGTGACAGAAATAGAAAATCAAACCCAAACTGAGGGCCATTCGTCAAAACAACCAACCAGCCCCCTTCCAAATGGCCACGGTCATAAGAAACAAAGAAACCAAGGAGCTCCATGTCCCGTCTAGACTACCTGGGATGAAGGAGATGAGGCCTTGCTGCAGAGTGGACCCCTGAGCTGACCCAAGGTCAGGAAAAGAGCGGGCAGTATGGGGCAACTGGGCCCACTCGCTAAGGTCTGTACATGAGTAAGCAGCACCAGTAAGGAGCCCCAAGGAATGAGACAAGGTACGCTCAGATGAGACAGAAGGAAGACTACAGACCCCCCCAGGAGCACAGCAGACACGTCTGGCTAGGCACAAGGTGTTACAGGTATCCCTGTTCTGTATCACCCAAGAGCCAAACTCCACAGCCTCTGCCCATGACCACAGCTATCACCGGTCACTGGGGACTGTGTACCAGGGGCTAGAAAGCATTGTGCAGGCCTAGCTGATTTCATCCTGACCACCGTCCCGCAGACAGGGCTTATAACCCCACTTTACCAATGAAGAAGCCCAGAACTAAGCCACTCAGCAGGAAGCCGGGGAGGCAGGAAACAAACCAGCTTTGATTCCCATGCCCTCAGACCTTAAAACAAGAGACCATTTTTATGACTTACAGGTCAAGAGCTCAAGTCACACAGAGGGTTCACAACCCGCCCTGTGTCAGAGATAGCGAGTATGGAAGAAGAAAGGTTCTCCCTGCCTCTGAGTTCAACTCTGGGCTCCCAGGCCCCTACGTTCCTGGCCATGCAAGCACAAGGCTCAACCATCGGAGCCCATTTCCTCTGCTGGGCCCTAGCAATCGCGTCAGACCTGTCCCTTACAGTGCTGTTGTAAGGCTCTGATCCTGAGGACCCTCAGTGTGCACGGCCCTCTGCAAGCAGTGCACCGATGGTGGCATCCAAGCCAGCATGAGGCCCCATGTACAAGAGAGACACTGGGGCTCTCTGGCTGCTCCTCCCACCACACATGACCCTAGAGTGACCTCCCCCCCTGCAGCCTCCAACAGAACCTGGTTTGAACCCAGACACCTCCGGATACCCTCGCTTGGGTGCCCCGGGCCAATGCCAGTGGAAACAGAGCAGGGGGTTAATCTGTGACTCACTCTGTGCCCGGGACACGCAAACACCCCTCTTCCTAATGGCCCCCTACTAACATCCCACACCGCCTGCCTGCGCTGTGGGGGACAACTGGCCAAGTCACTCATCAGCCAGGGGCCAGACTCTCTGAAGCAGGGAGCCAGGAGAAGCAGCCAGGGGGGTTGGACAGGGCCAGCAGGTGGCTGCAGGCAGAAGAGCCAGGGGGAGCCCTGAACTTCCTTGCAGCCACACTGGCCCACTGCCTGCTGGATTTCTGGAGCATTGAGCTCTTTGTTATTTCTGGGGCACTTAGCACTTTATCATCCCAGGATCTCAGAATAATAGAATAAGAGCTATCTATTGAGCAAGGTCTTATATCACATGCCAGGACTTTACCTACGGTTTCTCTAATCCTCACACCAATCTTGCAAGGTCAGCCTGGTATCAGCAAGGTATCAATGTCACTTTTTTTTCTTTTTTTGCTAGTACTAGAGGTTGAACCCTGGGGCCTTGGAGCTAAGCTACATTCCCGGAGCTTTTTTTTTTTTTTTTTTTTTGAGACAGTGTCTCACTAAGTCACTAAGTTGCCCAGGCTGGGGTTGAATTTGCCTCAACCTTGAAGAGACCTGGGATTACAGACCTGCACCACCAGATCCAGCTAACAACACCTTTCTTTATAACAATGAGGAAACCAGATTTTGGAGGGGAAGTGACTTACCTGACGTGACAAGTCTCAGTTAAATGGCAGTCAAGACCCATCCAAGCCCAAGTCCAGAGAGGCATCACCTTTACCCATCCACCTGTCCTTCCATCCAAGCTCTGGGAAAGATTTTAGGTCTGAGACTTGGGAGTCTCAGGGTGTTGACCAAGTCTTGGCCTCCAGGTAGAGCCCAGCAGGAGAAAATGCTGGGTTCCTGGATGGGATCTCAGAACCCTCAGAAGCAGCAGAGGCTTCTCTAGCCACAGCGGGGAGCAGGGGCTGGGACTGCAGGCACTCACGCACCTGCAAACACCTCCCTGCCCCACTGGCTTTCATAGGCACCACACATCCCAAGCTATAAGCCAGAAGCAGCCAGAGAGGCAGGCATGGACCAGGGGTCCCCTCACGCCCTACTGACAGAGCCACTAAACCACACCGACTGCTCTGCACCGATCCCAGCCTGTACCTGGGCCCTCACACAATAGTGGGCTGCTGGCCTTTGCTCTCTGGCATATTTCACTTGGGGTCCTGTGAACAGGACCCCAGGGTTTTCCTCTCCCTTCCTTCTCTCTCACTTCCTGTTCTCCACCTCCCTCTGCTCTTCTCCCTGCTGTGGGTCCCCTCCTCCGCCTTTCTTACTCCAGCGGCCTCTCAGAGACAACGAACCCCCATGTGATGTTTACACAGTGCCAGAGTCAGAAACACCAAAAAATATGAGACCTTTTGGGAGCCACATTCCAGGAAAATGAGAAGCCGGTCACAGCTCAGTGTCACTTTCTCCCCCAGCTTTACCCCTCCCTGTGTGTGTGTGTGTGTCTGTCTGTCTGTCTGTCTCCAGGCTAATTATTAACCCCTGCATGTCTGATTTAAACTGTGTCACCTTCTACACTTTAGGAAGATGGCCAAAGAGGGGCTCCAACTTTTTGTTTTTGTTTGTTTGTTTTGTCTTTTTGAGACAGGGTTTCTCTATGCAGTTCAGGGCGGCCTTGAACTCACTTTGTAGCCCAGGCTGGCCTCGAACTGGCAGTGATCCTCCTCCCACAGGGGGCTGGGGATATAGCTCAGTGGAATAAGCGTCTGCCTAGCAAGCGCAGGGTCCTGAGTTCGATCCCCAGTACTGCCAAAAAAAAAAAAAAAGTGATCCTCCTCCCACAGCCTCTCCAGCACTGGGATGACAGCATGAGCCACCAAACTTCTTGCAAGTTTTGAATAAAGCAGAGAGGAAATGGTTTCCCAAGACCCACCTCACCCTGCACCCTCAACCGTGGTAAGCAGAAGCCTGGAGGCCACAGAGATGGAGGCGGAGGAATCAGTGGCTTCCTGGAGGCCTGCAGCTGGAAGCAGAAGGGGAGCTTCCGGGAGTAACACAGGTCACTCAGGACCTGGCATCAGTCAGTGACCACAGCAGGAAGTAATGCAGGCCCCTGGGCTTAACCCCAGGCCCACTGCACAGGTGATGCCCAGGCTTCCTGGCAGGCAATCGTAACCCACGGGGAAGCACAGAGTGTGGCGCAGAAGCGGTACCCTGTGGCATGAAGCCATCACACTGTAGAAACACTCAGCCCTGTGCCGGAAGCCAGCTCCCCGCCTGCCAGCTGTGCAGGAGCTGGCTCAGTTGAGAGTCCTCACCTGCACCTGGACCAACCAGCCCACACTGTGTATTCAAGGGCCCGGCTGCAATGCCAAGCAGTGCCCTGCACAGGACACACAGTAATCGGTGTCTAGAAATTCAGTTGCTACAGTGAAAACCCTATAAGAGTGAGGAAAAGGGAGGTTCTTTGGACTGGTCCAAAAACTGACAAATTCAGTGGGGCATGGTGCTACGCACTTGTAATCTCAGCACTTGGGAGGCTGAGGCAGGATTGCTGCAAGTTAGAGGCCAACCTGGGCCACATAGTGAGATCCTGTTTCACAACAAACAAAGACAAACCTTTAATTAGACAGACCAAGAAAATTCGTATTACTAGGTTCAGAAATGAGAGAAGGCAAAGCATGGCGATGCACATCTATAATCTCAGCACTCTGGAAGGCTGAGGCAGGAAGTATGCACGTTCAATCCAGCCTGGGCAATTTGGTGTCTGAGTGAGACCCTGTCTCAAAATTTTTTTTAAAATGTAAAAAAGGGCCAGAAATGTAGTTCAGTTTGAAAACCCTCAGTTCAATTCATGAGAAGGAGGGAAGGAGAGAGGGAAGGGAGGAAGGAAAAAAGGCAGGGAGGGAAGGAGGGAGGGAGGGGAGGAAGAAAAATTACTGCCAACCTTATAAAAATAAAAAGAATTATGAATACATAATACATAACGAAGAACTGTAAGTCAAAAACCAAGATAACTAAAATAAATGGATACATTTCCTAGAAAGACACAAACTACCAAAACTCACCCAAAAAGAAGTAGAAAAGCTGAACAGACCTATAACAAAAATTGAATTAGCAATCAAAAATCTATCCACAAGAAAATGCCCAGAGCCACATGGCTTCACAGAAGAATTATACTAAATATTCAAAGATTCATTTATTAGTTGTTCACAAATTCTTCCAAAAGGCAGAAGAGCCAGGCAGCATGATGGGTACCTGTAGTCCCAGCTATTCAGGAGGCTGAGGCAGGAGAGTCATTTGGGTCTAAGAGTTTGGGACCAGCCTGGGCAATATAGTAAGATCCTGTCTCAAAACAAACAACTAACTAACAAACCAAAAAACAGCCACAAACAAGCAGAAGGACAGAGCATGGCATCCCAGGCCTACAGTCCCAGCGCTCTGGGAAGCTGAGAGAGAGGGGTCACAAATTCAAGTCAGCTTGGGAAACGTAGCAACTTGGTTAGAGCCTGTCTCAAGATTTAAAAATTAAAAAAAAAGAAAAGCTGGGGCCATAGCTTGCTGTGAAGGTCCTAGGCCTACCCTCAGTACCACAATAAATAAATAAATAGATAAATAAATATGCTTTCCACTTCATATTAGGAGGCCAGTATTACCATGATATCCAAACCAGGCAAAGACATTATGAGAAAAATACACTATAGCCCATTCTTTCTTACACATATAGATGCAAAATCTCCTCAAGAAAACACTGGCAAATTTAATCCAGCAACAAATAATTAAAAAGAATTATACCACAACTAAATGACATTTATCCCAGGAATACAAAGTAGTTTTAACATTTGAAAATCAGCCAGGTGTGGTGGCACACATCTGTAATTCCAGCACCAGGAGGCTGAGGCAGGAGAACTTCTGTGGGTTTAACGCTAGCCTTAGCTACATAGTGACTTGTTTGCTTATTTGTTTAGGTTGGGCCAGCCTGGACTACAATAGCAAGATCCTATCTCAAAAAAAAAAAAAACTTGAAAATCAGTTCATATAATACATGGCAATGGAATTTTAAAAAGCACTTAATCATTTCAAAATGTATTTGAGAAAATCCAGCACCACTCCATGAACTTTAAAGCCCTCAACAAATCAAGAATAGAAGGAATGTGTTCAACCTAATAAAGAGTCTATAAAAAAATAAAAATAAAATCCCACAGCTAACATCTTGCTTCATGGTACAAGACTGGATGGATTTTCCCTAAGATCAGAAAAATCAAATCCAAGCCATCATGGACTACCACTCCAAAATCCACTCACATGGATATAATCAAAAGTCAGATAACATCATGTGTTGGTAAGAATGTGGAGAAATGAGAACCCTCATTCACACTTTACTGGAGAGAATATAAAATGGTGCCACTACTGTCAAAGGGTTGAATTGTACTCTCCAAAAGAGATACGCTGGAGTCTAACCCCCAGGACTTCAGAAGGCAGCTTCATCTGGTTCAATTATTTGAACTATAGGAAAGAGCCAGAAGTCATCAGTGCCAGATTAGGTGAGTAAAATGGGAGGCAGCTGTGCTGGCGCACACCTATAGTCCCAGTACTTGGGAAGCTGAAGCAGGAAGATCATTGCAAGTACGAGATCGGCCTGGGCTACAAAGTGAGCTCAAGGCTCTCCTGAACTGCACAGCAAGACCCTGTCTCAAAAAGACCAAAAAAAAGTGAATAAGACGGGATGAGGACGCTGCTAAGGCACAAGCCTGCCCTTCCACTGGATGGCACTCAGCAGCAGTAGTCAGCACATTTGTTTAATCAAACCTCATGAAGACATGAAGGAGGGTTTCCAGAATGGTTTCAGCACGTGACAAGAATGGTGAAATACGTGTGTTTGAAGGGATGGGAGAATTTTGAGGGAGAATTCGTGGCAATATGTCTTTTACTGTATGTAATACACTTTTAAAATTTTAAACATTCACCATATATTTTGATCACGCCGTGTACAGAGACAGGAAGCAGATTAGTGGCAGCTTAGGGCTGGGTGGGGAGAGCAGAGAGGGGTGCTGAGGAGTAACAGCTGAAGTGTATGGGTTTCATTTGGAAGTGAAAAAATGTGCTAAAACTGACTATGGTGATGGTTGCGCAATTCTCTGAATATACAAAAAACCATTGCACTATACACTTTTAAGTGGGTAGGTTGTACAGCATGTGAATTATACCTCAATAAAGTCACTAGGAAAAGTCAGGGAGGCCCAGAAAGCACGGTGAAGGACATGGCATTGTGCTCAGTGCCACCAAGGGCAGAAAGAGCTTCAGAAACTACTAAGCAGTGAGTGGTTCTCAAACAAGGTGGCAAGGAAGATTCCCACAAGAAGTTTTATTTAAATAAACTTTATTAAGATAGAATTTATATACAATGAAATGCATCATTTTTTTAAAGATATAATTCAAGTTTGTGTTGTACTAGGGATAGAACCCAGGGCCTTTACATCCCCAGCCCTTTTTTTTCACTTTTTGAGACAACATCTTGTTAAGTTGTCAGGGGCCCAGGTTAGGCTAGATCTTTCTCGATGCTCCTGCCTCAGCTTCCCAGAGTCCTGGGTACACTGGCATATACCACCACCACTGGTTCATTTGATGAGTTTTTTGTTGAATTGGTTTTGTTTTTGGTACCGGAAATCAAACTCAGGAACCAGGCAGGTGCTGTACCACTGAGCTATATTCCCAGACACATTTGATGACTTATGACAGGCATATACACCAGGATAACTACCACAATCAAGAAATCGATCATGGCCATTCCCCAGAAACTCGCCTCAGCCTTTGCATCACCAAGCTACTCTGTCGCCAGAGTTTTGCCTTTGAAAAGGGAATCATCCAGGACATGCTCGCTCTGGGTCTGGCTTCCCTCACTCCACATGTTTTTGAGACTTCTCTGCTGTGAGCATAAGAATAGCTTGTTCCTTTTTACTGCCAAGGAGTCTAGCCCGGTACCTCTATATCACAATGTGTTTATCCATTAACCTGTTATGGAGTGGCTGGGTCCTTTCCAGTTTGGGGCCCTTGGGAATAAAGCTGCCGCCCTTGTATGCACAAGTCATTCTGAGGAGGGGAGGTGCTTTTATTTCTCCTTGGTAAATACCTTAGAGTGGACCTGCTGGGCCATACGGACAGCATCTGTAGCACTTTATAAGAAACAGCCAAAGTGCTTCCAGAGAGTTCTCACCATTTCACACCCCACCACTGGCAACCACTTTTACAAATCCGTGCTCTGGAGAACAGGACCTAGGACCTAGGCAGTGCGGCTTGTTTGTTTGTTTGCTTGTTTGTTTAGGTTGGACTGGGGGTGGGGCTTTTTGTTGGTTTTTGTGGGGTTTGTTTGTGGCTTTTTGGCTTTTTTTCTCACTGCACTGCTCAGGCTGTTCTTAGACTGGTGATCCTCCTGCCTCAGGCTCCTAAATTGCTGGGATTATAGGCAGGCACCACTGCACCCAGTGTCAGTAGTACTTTTAAAGTATCCAGGTGATACAATGTACAGACGAGCTCTCAAACCCCTATTGCAGCTCTCAAGTGCGATGAGGCCAGCAAAGCAGTCAAAGACACAACATTGTCTACATTTGTCTACATTACTTCTCCCTCTTCCCTGATCTCGGGGACAGGGAAGAGCAGCAACCCTTACAGGAGAACTTCACCATGACGTCACCACCTCCCATGAGAGGGGAGCAAGTAAAAAGAATAAAATACAGTAGGTTGATATTAGTAACATTTTGACCACCTAATTTTGACCTTAGCATTTTAGTTGGGTTACCATCCTCCATGCTCACAAAAACACTACAAGACGGGTCCCACTACACTCACTGTGTTACAGCTGAAGGAACTTGGGCACAGAGAGATTCAGTAACTCGCTTAAAGTCATGCAGCAAGTTACTGACACAACTAGAATTTAAACTCAACAGTCCGTCTCTAAGGCCAAAGAACTGCAACTCACCACCAGGCTCAGAGCCACTGATGGGCCTGGAGGGCCCTCTCACCCACTTATTCCAGGTAGCCAGAGAACACAAGCCTCCACGCAACTGGAAAGGGCGGCCACAGGTGTGGTGATGAGAAACTGGCAGGCAAGGTAACCTGGGATGTGATGGGAAGGTGGGGTCGATTACAGGATTTCAAGCCAGAAGGATGAGATGGTAAGACTTTCTGGTAATGAGGGGAGCCCAAGGTATTACTGCAGCCTCTCCTTCCACCCCTAGTGTGCAGGGTAGGAAGGTACCAGGGTGGGCCAGAGGGTGGGAAGAGCTGAGGAATAAAGCCAAGAAGTGACAGAGCTGCCAAGGCCCATGCAGCTGGCCCAGACGTGGCAGGTCCTTGCATTTAACCCCAATCTGGCCTGGAATGGACCAAGAGCACTTTCTGGAAGGAGCTACTACTCCTGCTCTCAGTGGGAGCTGTTTTTTCCAAACACAGAGGAGCAGCCACCTAGCTCACAGGTAGCACTCTGACCTAGTCTGAGTGAGGCCTCTGGTTCGAGCCCTGGCTCCCCGGGCCTGGTGGAAAACATAGGGTCAGTTAGGAGTGAGAACAGAATTGTTTGAAAATGTATCTAAGAGCTGGCCACAGTACAGCATGTCTATAATCCCAGCACTCTGGAGGCTGAAGCAGGAGGATTGCAAGTTCCAAACTCATCTGGGCAATGTAGCAAGACCTTGTCTCAAAAAAAATTTTTAATATATTTGAAAATTAAGGGAACTCAGAGGTTTACCACCACAAGCACAAGAACTCTCTGTACCATTTTTGCAACTTCTCTGTACACCTAAACCTGTTCTAAAATTAAAAATTGACTTAAAATAATAAATACAACATAACTAAAGGTTGTGGAGTCAGCAGGAGAGAAAAAGCCAAACAGGAAAATCTGCTGTGTATACATACACTGCGCATGTGCTCAAATAAAAGTGGGAGGCAAAGCTGGGGCCATTCACTTTAATCCTTACCGGGGAGAAATAGTCGTGGCCAGTTAAGGACCTGGGAGATGCCAGCGTGGGGACAGAGGGAAGCTTAGTTCTGCTTCTTTCAGGGGACTTAGGGCAAGAGCTGGAGACTGTGGTTTCCAAGACTACCCTCAGAGCCAGAGCCACAGCCAGTCCCTGCTCTGGAGGGTCCCTTTCTGTTCCCCATGCCCCTCTCTCCTAGCCCCTCCCAATTACCCATGCAGGGCAGTGCCAGAATCGTGTAAAAGGGACCATTCACCACCTGTAAAAGGAGGCAGCTGTGAGCCCACCCACCTCCCAGAGCTGAGAGGATGAAGGAAAACATCCCTTGCATTAGTTACCGAGTTCAGTGGAGCCGCAGGTAATTGAATGGTCACAGCAGATTTGTTCCTAACAGTCCTGAACTGAAAAGCCCAAATGGTAACCAGCAGAGGAAGAGATACATACACTGTGGTTTACTCGCATCACAGAAGACAACACAGCAATAAAAAAAGAACAGCTACCACGAGCTGCAAAAACATAGACACACCTCCCTCCCAGCCATCACATTGAGCACCACAAGCCAGACACGAAAGCAAACATACTGTGTGATTCAATTTATATGAAGTTCAAGGAAGGCAAAACGCATCTCGGATGGCGTGAATCGAAACAGTGATTACCTTTGGGGGATACCGACTTGCAGAGGATCAGAAGGGCTGTTTCTGGGGCACGGGCTGTTTCTTTTCTATAACTTGATCTGGTTCGTATCTATGTACAAATCCATCAAGCCGTGCACTTGAGTTTTGCAAACCTGACAGTATGTGAGTTATGCCCCAACCAGAAAAATGTAAATGCCTACAATTACTTATTATTTGCAGAGCCCTCCATGACCAGGGACAAGAGAGGAGAATGAACAAATGGTACTGCTGCTGTTTCTTTCCTGCTCTCCACCTCTCACCTCAGCCTCCCAGATATTTTTTGTTTTTGTTTTTTTGGCATTTTTTGATACAGGATCCACT
Organism: Dinomys branickii; assembly: GCA_004027595.1. Lineage (NCBI taxonomy): Eukaryota > Metazoa > Chordata > Mammalia > Rodentia > Dinomyidae > Dinomys > Dinomys branickii. The sequence continues at coordinate 48,332 of PVLD010001094.1, read as the reverse complement.
ATGCAGTGCAGGCTGTCCTTGAACTCTAGGTAGCCCAGGCAGGCCTCAAACTCGTGGTGAGCCTCCCACCTCAGCCACCCCAGTACGGAGATTACAGGTTTATACCACCACACCCAGCCCCATATTCTTTTTTCCTCCCTTCTAGTCCTTTATGACCAGGCCTGATAGGGTCAGCCGCTCTGGTGAGGACCCCATCTCCCAGCCTTCCTTTGGACAATTGAGATGTATAGAACATCTACTGTGAGCCAGGCCCTGAAGCCCCTCCTCTCCCAGCATGAGCATCTTTGTCTCAGATTGGTCTAAATGGCAAAGACCTAGGTACAGAATATTCGGGCCCCTTTCCAGCCTTGGCCTCTAGCTCTGAGAAGTGAGAAGGATGCCCACTACATTCCAATGGGCATTTAACGCTCTACAAGCCATCTAGAAGGCAGCAAGGACAGAGTACAAACCCAGGTGTCTGATGCCTACATCCCTGCCCTTCCTGCCACTCCCATGGCCTCCCTGGGGCTGGGTCAGAGTAGCCCCTCATGGCATCTGTGGTGGTTGGTCTCCAAGATGGCCCCCATTGTTCTTGCCTCCTGGTATATACACACCCTTATATAGGCTCCCTCCCCACCGAACAGGACTGACCTGTGCCCCAGGAGGATACTGTGGTAATATCAATGTGTGTCTTCCAACACTTCTGCCTTGCTCTCTCAGGAACTTCTGCTTTGCTCACTAGCTCTTGGGAAACCAGCTGCCATGTTGAAAGGATAGTCAAACAGCCCTAGGAAGAAGTCCACATGGCTTCCTGCCAAAAGCCAGCCCCAAGCCAGCATGGCAGTGCATACCTATAATCCCAGCACTCCGGAGAAAAGAAGCAGAAGGACTGCTATAAGTTGGAGGCCAACCAAGGCTACACAGTGAGTTCAAGGCCAGTCTGAACTATATAGCAAGACCTTGTCTCAAACAAACAAACAAACAAGAGCCAGCCCCAGTTTGCCAGTCACAGAAAAAAGCCACCTTGACAGGGATCCTCCAACCTTGGCTGGACTTCAGAAGACTACAGTCACCAGCCAACTCCTGCCAGTCACCCAAAGAGAGGCCTTGTACAGAGCCAGCCAGCTAAACCCCTCCCACAGTCCTGACCTCAGAAACTGGTATGAGATTTGGAAATGTTTATTGTTGCTCTGAAGTACAAATCTTGAGGGGGATTTGTTACCTCAGACTGGTATACACAATACAGCCCATTGAGTATGGCTCACACTGCAGAATAATCTGGAAAGTGGTATGCTGAGGCATGAAGAATCAGCTGTTCACAGTAGGGGTGGCTACAGTGTACTGAATTGGAAACAAGAAATATCAGCAAGAAATCCCCAGTGTGTAGGAGAAGTGGGGAGAAGAGACCAAGAAGACCCCACAGAGTTTGTGCCACACCTGACCTACCTCAGTAAATGAAACCATGTCATGGTCCCAGGCATTGGCCAAAACCCCAGGACCATCCTTGAACCCATTTCCCCTCCAACATCCCACTCACAGCCAGGCTCTGGGCTTCATCTCAGAACACAGGCCCAGAAGCCTGGCCCCCTTCTCCCTATCTTGCCCTGAGCACCATGAACTAAGCCACCAACCTCTGGTCAGCATCGGTAGCCTCTTGTTCCATCCCCACTCAAGGCCAGAGGGGCTCTCCACAGTGGAAATCAGACCACCTCTCCCCTGCTCTGTGTCTCCAGTGAACACTGCTTCTGAGCTGCAAAGCTTTCTTTCAAGGATGACAACAAGTTCATACAACCTCAGGGCCTCTGTACTTGCTCTTTCCACCTGCTACATCACCATATGATATATCATTTGGGTCCCACTGCACGAAGCACTTCCGCCAAGAAGTCCTCCCGAGCTACCCTAGCTTAATCTCTCTTACCCACTACTCCAGCTAGCTCCTTCTTAATGGCTTTGCACACTTATTGCTTGTCTCCCTATTAGAACGTAAGCCCAATGAGGACAAATGTCTTATCTGTCTTACTCCTGTCAAACAGTGTCCTGAACATGGAAAGAACTTTACAAATGGCTGTTTAATGAAGCCTGCTTAGAAGCAGGGGTTGGACAAGATGATCCCCAAGTTGGTCTGATTAGAAAATCCGGAGGACAGAGCTCCTCCGTGTGCTCTAGGCCCCCACTACCCTGGCCGGCAGGAGAAGAAGGCAAGGCAGCAGCAAGAGCTGTGGTTTTGGGAAAGACTTGCCAACTGGGTGGGGGCACACAGGGCCAATGGGCCCATTCCCTATGAAGAGAAATCCCATAAAAAGCCCCATGCCTCTGGTCACTGCCCTGCCAGCCTACCCTTTCCTCTTGGTTGGCGTCCTCAGCAGTACTGGCACAGCCCCAGTGTGTGTGCACATGGCCAGCCAGGCCCCACCCCAAAGTCATCTTTAGCACCGCTGTCTTCATCCACAGGCTGCTGCACCAGGGCCATCTTCTATCACATTCTCTGGCCTCTCTGTGCCATCTATTCCTTCTGCTCAGACCCTTCACTGCCCATCAGTTCACCCCCACCCTCTCCCTGCTAAGAGATGGAGAACAAAGGTCACGAAATCTTTTGGTGCCTCAGTTTCCCCATCTGTAAGACAACATAATCCTTTGGCCTATATTTTACACTCTAGTGGAATTAAAAACACAGAACCTGACAAGGGATGTGAAATGCTGAGGCCTAAAGCATTGTGCAGATATTCACTGTTACCGACACACAGGTGCAGGAAGGGAGGCCAGAAGGGCAGGCCCAGAGAGGATCAAGATATTTGGGAGGTTCTAGGATTAAGAGTGGAAATCTCAGTTCCTGACTAACAGAACAGAGAGGGTGGTATAGGAAAAGCAGAAACGCCTCACCCAAAGATAAGGCAGAGCAAGTCCAAGGAGCAGACGTTCACCAGAGCATCAGTAAGTCCCACACCAATGATGGACCCCCATGAGCCAGGTGGGCATGACACCTGGACTTGACAGTGGGGAGGCACCCCTAACAGGAGGGTTCACAACCTGCGCACAACCCCTCCAGACCCCTTCCAGACCTACTGTTCCCAGCAGTGCTTGGCACCGTGTTTCTGAGCACTGACCATGCATGGGCCAGGCACTGAGCTGGGCACTTCACACACCTCATCTCTGAATCCCCAGAGCAGCCTTTTGAAGTAGGCTTCTTACTGCCAAGTCCTCGAGGCTTGGAGGTGCATGCGCTGCCTGAAGTCACACAGCTAAGAGAAGCAGAGCATGAGATGTGCCAGCTGTGGGCCGCACTATGCAGTGCCCCTTCCGGAAGCATTTGCCCTCCTCCTTCCATCCCTGATTCCAACAGGTCAAGTGTGAACAGCACAGTAGGTGGAAGGGCAGGGAGGGGAGTGGGTGCCCGGAAAGGAAAGGGAAGGTGGGCCTACCCAGGGGAGAGCTGAGTCCCCTCCACAGGCTAGTCTCTGCCCCAGACTCGGAATCCACCCTGGGTCACCCCAAATCCCCAGGACTCCAGGAAGTTAACGAACCATTCCTCTGTCCACACCTAAGAGGGCCTGGGTGACCAGGACCCGGCACTCCCTGAGGTCTTCTTGCCTCAGTTGCCCTGTCCCACCAAGATCGGCCTGCAAACACTGGTGGGGAAACTGAGGGCTAAATGGGGCCTGGTCAGTAAAGAGGTGGAGCAGCAGTGCCATGGCTCCGGAGACCCAGCGTGATCCCGACCTCCATCCTCCTCCCTGCCTCCCCCACTGCCCACATTTCCCGCCTCCAGCACTCCAGGGCCCTTGGCTGTAGACTGAGTTTTCCAGTCTGGCCAAACTGTGCCAACCAGGTCTCTGCGCAGCCAGCGGGGTCCTTGAAATGCATTGCACTCGCCCCTATCCCGACTCCCCCTAGAAAACTAGAGGAAACACCTCCGAGGCTCCTCCCTCCAACCCGCTCCCGCCAGCACCTCCAGCAGCCGCCTGGCCGAGCCGCGACCGCCTCCCCGCCCCCCACCCCGGGCCTTCGCCTTCACCTTGACCCGAGCCCACTCCCAAGCCCAGGCGCTTTGCATAAACAAAGAGGAGGAGGGACAATCCGGGCACCACCCCCGACCCGCCGGTCTCCCACCCTGCGCCGGGCGCGTCCCCATGTCCCCCGCAGGGCCCGCCAGCCCGCGGCCCCTTACCTTGGCCTGGCATTTCCGATGACAGGAGAAGCTGCAAGCTACAAGGGGCAATACAAAAAGAAGTTTTAGCCTCGAGGTATGAAATGGAAACTCCGGCGAAATCTCCTCCCACCCCGCCCGCGATCGGCGCTAGGGAGGGAAAGGGGGAAAGGAGGGAAAGGGGGAAGGAGGGAGGGAGGAAGGAGGAGGGAGACAGGGAGGGAGGGGGTGGGGGGAGCGGCTGCCGGGGGCCTGCGGACCCTCGGGGCGCACGGGGAAATGGGAGGCGCGGGGAGCACAGGGGCCGCCCCCTCTGGAGCGCCGCCAAAGGCAGAGGTAGCCGAGACCCAGCTCCCTGCTGGCCTCGCCAAGCAATCAAGGGGTCTTCTAACGACCACACCGCGGACAGGCGGCAGTGAGCACCCGCGGACCTCTGCACGAGGCGCGCGCGCGCGCGCACACACACACACACACACACACACACACACACACACTCATACTCTACCCCAGACTCAGGCGGGTACACAGAGACGCCAAGAAGACCCCCTGACCCAGGCCCCCAACACACACCATTTCATGGGTGACCTTCGGAGTCCAGCCGGACACAGACAGCCAGATAGACGTGCACACAAACTCCATACGCTTGAGCGCGTGCACGCGTACAGGAGCACATACACAGTCTCTCTCTCTCTCTCTCTCTCTCTCTCTCTCTCACACACACACACACACACACACACACACACACACACACACACACACACGACTTGCTCCCTCCTCCCACTACCAGAAGCTGGAATCAAATTTCCTATCAGGTTCCCAAAGCCTGGAATGTCCCCAGCCCTGCCGCTCCACCCCCAGGGCCCTGGAACTCCTCCGAGGCATCTGGCTGCAGCTCTTCCCTTCCCACCCCACACCCCTGCCCATCTTGTCCAAACCCATCTTGTCTTGGGGTTAGGGGTCTCCTGAGCTGCTTTCTGTAAAAATTTAGACTTTGGTGGCTGCCCAGAACCTCCTGAGGTTGGTGAGTCTCTCACCAGTGAGAGAACCTGGACAGAAAACAAGGGGAGCCACTGTGACCCCCCACACCTTACCAGCCCCAGCCCAGGGCAGTGGCCAGCTTGCCCCTTCTGGCCCAACTAGAGCACCTCACCCCATCCAGCTTCCAGATGACCTGATCTCACCAGAGAACCGCAGGGGAGAGAGAGGTGCAGATTCAGGCTGGAGCAGCCCAAGGGCTACTTAGGAGGCTGAGGCAGAAGGACAGTGAGTTTGATGTCAGTCTGGGCAACTTAGCTAGACCCTGTCTTGAAAATCTCAAAATTAAAAAAAAAAATTGGGGTGATAGTTCAAGTTCACTGAATGTAATCCTCAGTATAGGGTGGGGGAAGGTTGCTATTCTGTTGCTATACAGAATACAATTCTGTATTTGTTTTAAACAACTAAGTTTAAGGGCCACTTTTCACAGAGCAGTAAGTAATATAGGAAACAGAACACAGGATCTCTCAGGAAGCAAAGCAAAGCAGCTGGCAGGAGCTGAGACCAAGACCAAAGACATCTCCCTAACCCTACCTCTAGCTCCTCTCCCCTTTCCTCACCCTATCATTAATCATCATGTCCCACGAAGTAATTCTAAAGATCTGCAAAGTGTCAGTCTTTCTGCTCAGTTCCCAGCTATGTACCAATTCCCACCAGTGACCCTTCCCTGGCCTGGTCTCCCCCCACCCCAGTCTTGTCTCCCCATTTCTTAGTCATGTTCTCATAGCTGAGATACAATACCCAACACCTAGGAAGAGGTAAGGTTTATTTTGGTTCACATTTACAGTCCTTGGTAGGCCGGCTTCTAGGTAGGACAGCATGGCAGAGGCACACAGCAGAGGAAAGCTTGGCAGACAAGAGACAGAGAGTGACCAAGGGAAAATCCTGAGAGAGGGATAAACTCTTCCAAGCCACACCCCCAGTGACCTTCATCTTCCAACCACCTGCCTCTTCCTTGTCTCACTTTCTACTAGGAAGTTAGCTATGAGCCTCTAGTATTCCCACCTATGAATGATGAGGCTCTCGGGAGACATCCATGTAGATACAAACCGTAACATTCCACCTCAAAAGGCTTATGTGCATCCCTTTATTTAACATGCATTTGTCCATCACTAAGAGTTGCCAAAGTTCTAGCCATTCCAGCACTGCCAAAAAGTCCAAGTCCAAAGTCTGAGACTCAAAGCAAACTATTAGCTATGAGCCCCTGTAAAAAATCAAAAAGAAAATCAAACATTGCCAGCATACCATGGAACAGGGTAAACATTCCCATTCCAATAGGGAAAAATAGGAGGCTAAAAAACAATAGGACCAAACAAAACCAAAACATAGCAGGGCAAATGTTAAGTCTTGTAGTCCCATGTCCAGCAAGTTGTGGTGAGCTACATTCTAAAAGACTTGGGCAGCCCTATCTCTATGTCATTACCAGTAGTTGTAGCTCTTATGGTTTCTCTCTTGGTCTGGACTTGCTCACTCCTTGTGACTTTGCTCAGACATTAAATGTCATTGGCTTCTCCAACTTCCTGGGCTCACCACTACACTTTCTGTGTCACCCTCACAGTTTGATACACTGCTCTCCCAGGGCACATTGCCTGGCCTCCAAGCCCTTTTTCTGAAATCTGAGTAGAAGCTTTCCTGACCCAATGACTCTTGCATTTTGCATGTGCCTAAAGCCAGCACCATATAGATGGTACCAAGGTCTGCTGCCAGTTCAAACAGTGACCAGAGCCCCTTCAATTGTGGCTGCACTGGCTCCTGAGTATCTGGATAGCTGAGAAAGATGAACTGAATCCTAAGGAATCCATGTCTTAGGCTGTTGTTTTTCTCCAGCAGGGTACCATAGTCTTTTCAAAGCAAGGTCTTCACTTGTGAAGCACTGAACTTTGGGAAGGGTGGGGTCCTGCTGGTTCCTGTGATGCCCTCAAGCCATCTCTTCTATCATCCTGTTATAAAGTACTTGGCTTGTTTTCAATGTTAATCTTTTCACCAACCAAGCTCTCTTCTGCTCTGTTTTTTCCTGTGCTTTCTTTCAGCAAAACTGAAAAATTTTTACATGGACTTTTTGCTCCTGTTTCTCACAGTAGAATCTCACTAAAGGCTGGAAGTAGTAACCATGCTACAGCATGAATAATGGACTGTCTCGAAATTTCCTGTGCCAAATTAATTAGAACACTACTCTTAATCAGTCTCTCACAAAGTCCCAGGACATGAACAAAATGTACACAAATTTTCCACCAGCGCATAACACACATGGCCTGGAGTAAAACTGCTAATGCAGTTCTTCTCCCCAGCTAAAGCCTCCTGAGGCTGGTCTTTATTGTCTAGAGTTTTACCCACATTCTAAGCTCTGATCAGAATCTCCCATCAAGCTCAGCTTACAGCATTCTAAGCACTGCTTCTCCCACTGGCATCTCCAAACCTTTCCAATCTCCAGCAAGCTGATTCCAAAGGCTTATAAACCACGTGGTCAATATCATAGCAATGACCCCACTCCTAGTACCAAAATCTGTCTTAAGTTACTTTCTGGTTGCTGAGACAATATCCAGCACCCACTGAGTAAATATCTTTACCCAGTGTAAAGAGGAAAGGTTTACTTTGGCTCATGTTTACAGTCCATGGTCACATGACTCCAGTGCAGGATGGCACAGCAGAGAGACACGGCAGAGAACAGCTGCTCATGGCATGGAGGAGAGGAAGTGGAGAGATCAGGGGAGGAGTCTGAAACACAGATAAAAACTTCCAGCCCATACTCCCAGTGATCTGCCTCTTCCAAACAGAACCCGCCTTCGACTTGCAAGTCAGCTATAAGCACTCATCATCCACCTACTAAAAGCCCTGCCTTTCATGAGACTCTTGGGGGACATCTAGAAGAAGTAAACCATAATATCCTGCAATCAACACACCATTCTCAGATGCAAACTGAGCACATCATATCCTTACCTAGAAGTGTTTATCCAGTTCTGTACTTTGGAATACCCTGAACCACCTGGCCCTGCCTCCACTTCCACCCAATGCTCCAGTGGTTTGTGCCATACAAGACTTCCCAAATGGACCTTTGAGTCTGTAAGGAGTGGATTTGGAATGGTGAACTCATATACATCCTCCAAGGCCCAGTTCCCTCAAGGACGTGTGACAAGGCACCATCTTGGAAACACAGACCAGGCTGTCACCAGACAACTCTGCTGGCACCTTGCTCTTGGAACCATGGGTAATAAATGTCAGTTGCTTATAAATTACCCAGCCTAAGGCAACTTATTATAGCAGCACCAACAGACCAAGACATCCCCCTTCATAGTTGCCATCTTCTTCTTTCTCCATCTGCCCAAAGAAAGGGAAATTCTAGGCTCCAACCTTGAAAATGTTCCAGAGCTGCTGGGGAAACACCTGGCCTGAGGTGCAGGAATGCTTGCTCCACAGTGCTATTTCTCCTCAAAGGCATTGAGTGGGCGGTGCAAGGGGGAACAAGCTGGGGAAAGCCCAGAGCCCTGGCTCCTGGCATCCCTGGGACGCCAGCGTCTTCCCTGGACACACATGTTGGAGTCAGTCCCCCACCCTTGTCAGGCTATGGGTTCCCTGTTTCCTGCTCCTGCCAAGGTGCTCCAATCATAAGCCATCCATAGTGGCCCCTGCAAGATTGGGGCCCCAAGGAGCACCCATGTCCATCCAACCTTTTGGGGCGTGCCAGGAACCTATGTCTGCCTGTAGGGTCAGCACTGCCCCCCATTGCAGGGCAGAGTCAGTGCAGACAGATGTGGTGGGGAGAGGCCCAGAGTACCTGCTGGGGTTGAGAACTGCACCCCAGCCCAGCCTTCAGCCCTGTTCCCGCTCAGCTGGGCTACCAAGCTCTGTCGTAGGTTGGCTTCCTGCCTCTTAGGAACACAGGAAGCCAACATTGTTGGGATTTAAATGGCCTTTTCCTCCTGGACTCGGGTCAGAAAATGAGCACATAGCCCCACTGTACACCTGACCCAAGCAAAAACCAGCAGCACACCCAGTCAGGCCACTCACCCACTCACCAGGCTACATAGCCCTGCCCCACCCTGCCCACTGCCCATGGCTGGGGCTAGAATGATGTAGTGGTTCCTTTTATGTGTCAACTTGGCTGGCCCACAGTACCCAGATATTTTGTCAAATGTTTGATATTTGTGGAGCAGTATTTTTTAGGTAAGATTAACATTCAAATCGATAGCTTTATGTAAAGCACTTAGCCTCCATGGCATAGGTGGGCATCATCCAATCAGCTGAAGGCCTTACGAGGAAAGACTGACCTCCCCAAGCTAGAGAGACTTCTGTGAGCATGGTGCTTTTGAACCTGAAATGCAGTTCTTCCCTGGCTTCCCACCCTACCAGCCTATCTGCAGATTTTGCCCTGGCCAAGCCTTCACAGTCAATGAACCAGTTCCTTAAAATAAAACTCATTCTGTCCATCTATCTGTCCCTAGTTACACACACTGTTGGTTCTATGTCTCTGAAGAGCCCTGACTAATATAATACAAGATGTATCACAGGTGGGGAGGTATGCAATGTGCTCAAGCAGGAATAAGAAACTCTCTAGATCATCCCGTCCAGTGGTTTCCAGTTTTCTTTTTATAGTCTCTCTGTCTTCCTGCTGACGGGCCCTCAAGTGCCATCTGCGGGATGGTTAGGATTAGAGGTGATGGGCTGTGTCCCGCGTCTCATTTAGGCTCATTAATCCTCGCAGTAACCTGATGAGGGAAGCATCGCTGCTGTCCCACTTCAAAGGTGAGAAAATTGAGGCTTAGAAATTTGGTGACCTGGTCAAGCAAAGTTCTCACTAGGAAGGGTCACAGCTAGGATTTTAATCCAGGACATCTGAGCCAAGTGAAAAACTACCACACCTTCCTGCCTCATAACCTATTTAACTCCTAAAACGACAGCTGCTTTGGCTGAAGTGGACAAAGGTTCCACAGGGGACTCCAGGTTCACCTCTTTCCTACCCTCTTGGGCCCCTGAAGCATCTCCAGGGGCCCTACAGCTCCTCTGAAGCACCATCTAGAACCTACGTGCTGCCCCAGTTCCTTCATTTAGAGAAAGGGAAAAGTTAGGCCCAGAGACGTTAAGTGTCAGATTCGAGGTCACACAGCCAGGAAATGGCAAGCCAGGCTAGAAATTGAGTCTCTCACCCTACCAGGATGGCTCTGAAGGCTTCAAGATCTTCATATATGGGGAGTAGCTAAGGTCCTCAGTGAAGTAGTGGGGAAAAGGGTTCCCTGAAACAAAGGAGGGCTCTGGCTGCCTGCCTTCCTGGGTGTATCCGGCTTGGAGAAACTGCAGGTGACTGCTCCCCACTCCCGAGCTAAATAAAAAGCACTGAGAGAGAAAGTTGCCTAGGCCTGGGCCCCAAACCAGTCCCAGCTGGCAGCGCTTGAACTCGAACTGGCACTCTTCTATCCCCCGTGGGTTTCAGCCTAATGGGAGGATAGGGCCCCTGGCCAAAGTTCTGAGTCCATCCAGCCTCCTCAGGTCCCCAGTATTCTTAGGACCCCTTTAGAGCACTGCCTTGGATCCAAAGAGGAAAAGCTCCTACATATCCCTCAAAACCCAACCTGCACATGCCTTCCATGATGAAGCCTGACAAAAACATCTCTGCTGGGCCAGAGACAGCCCTTTGCACATACCTCTGCATTAGTTTTGCCCCTGCCTCTTTGTGCCCATGACTGCCTGGGTGTCTGCCTTCCCAGGAAAGTGCAGGCTCTTGATCCCAGTACCCAGTGCAGTATCCAGCCCAGAGGACAACTCAGTCCCTGAGCACTGGAGGGAGGCATGGTTGTCTAGAGATAAAAAGAAGTCCATGCTGGGAAAGCCACCCAGCCTTTGCAGGTGTTAAAAAGGAAATTTCCCAGGTCCTCCCACTCTTCAGACCTCAGAGGGATTCCCTGGTCCTCAGAGGGATTCCCTGGTCCAGAGCAGGCAATCATATCTCAGTGAGGAAACTGCAGCCCAAATTGTAAAGAGACTTAGCCAAGGTCACACAAGACATCCAATGCCACTCCCCTCCCATGGTCTTATCCATCACCATCCTCTACACAGAGCCCCTAACCCTAGCACTCATCTTAAAATCAGTCACACACAGAACTGTGCTGTTCTTACCATAGGACTGCACGAGGTGTGGGATGGGCTTTTCAGTGAGCCCTGTCTCCTCAGAGCAGCAGGCTCAGGAGGGCAAGGGCTTGCCAAATCTGGGGTACCTCTGTGTGTGCATCTCTCTCCTGCCCGTAAGTCCCTGAGCTCTACTTCCTTGCCTGCTTTGTTTATCTCTGGGTGTCCAGAACCAAGGTTAGACTCTCCCACCCCAGCCATATCACATTAAACAGAGACGCAGGAGAGGGGGAGCAGAAAAGCAGCCCAAATCACCGGCAGGCAGCCAGGGGAATCCAACTACCGGCTCTTTCCATGTTCTGGGATTCCCTCTGGCAAAGTGCACTCAACATTGCAAGCCCCAGGGAAAGTTCCACCCACCCCCTCCCAGCCAGTAATGTAGACACTCACCATACAAGAGCCAAGACTTCAAGACAGAGAAGACCAGAGAGTACAGCAAACCTGTGAATTGGGCTCAGAGAATGGAATGGAGGCTAGAGTTTAGTCCATCCTTGACCCTGCAGCCAGAAAATGCCTTGTAAGTATAACCATACCTGTTGGCACTGGATGGATGGATGGATGGATGGATGGATGGATGGATGGATGGATAGATGGATGGATGGTGGATGAAATAGATGAACATGATGGATAGATGGATAAGGTCTATCCACCTCATGCCACCATAACCTCTTGGTTCCAAAGCATAGAGAAGTGACATGCAGATTCCTGCATCTCTACCAGTGAGCCTGGTGGCTCTGAGCTCTGCTCCAGGCCTAGGGTCCCCAGTCCTGCTAAGGGTCCACACAGGGCCTGTTCTGCCCGATCTTCCCTTCTCCCTATCTGGGCCTGGCCCCTACACTTTCTGTGACCCAGTTCTGACACCTAGTGGTGTTTCTGGAGTATAGCCCTAGTTTTCTTCCATCTTCCAGTCAGCTCCCCATCACCAGTACCCAGCTAGAGCTGCCAAACCAGCCTGGCCAATCCCACAGCTCCACACTGGTTCATACCAGCAGGGCTGGATTGAGATCCAGATGAAACTGAAACCATCTCTCACCTTGAGAGCCCTGCATGCACTTGAAAGTCAAATATCCTTGTCACCCTGAGCCCTCTGGCCATGTAAGGGTGCCACGCACATTGGAGCCAAGGGAAACAGCAGCCAAAATTGTGCCCAACACCACAGAGTCCCCAGGACTTCCTTCTCTTCCTACCCCTTGCTGCCTCATATCTCAGCAGCCCACTTATTTGTGTAACAGCCCTTCACTGGGGACAAGAAAAGACACCAGAGAGAGAAAGGAATTGGAAGGAGAGGGGACAGCTGAAAACTGACTCATGCAGCCCGGAGGCACAGGCCAGGATGACAGGGCTGTTACACAAATAAAATCCAAATGCCCACCCTCAGCAATTCCCGTAGGCTTCATGCTAACCCACCCACAAGTTCCAGCCAGGCCTCTTGAGAAGAGGGTGACACCATGTGGCTGATTTTGCCACTGCAAGAATTCCTGTTGCTGGGGGTCCCTGTCTTGCCTTGGGTTCAGGTCAATAAATAACTCTGCCCTTTGCCTGGTGCGCACCCCACGCAAAGTCACATCCTAACACTCCTACCTCCACTCCAACCCAGCCAGCCATGGGCCTTGACCAGAGATGTGATCTGTGCCAGCCTCAGGCTCCTCATCTGTAACACAGGGATGCCCCAGCACCTTCAGATGCTGGAGCTGGAGGGGACCATGCATGTAAGTGCTTAGTCCCTAGTAGCGCTTCAGAAACTATTCCCAAGGCTGGATGCCAAGCTCCAAGCCTGGCATGGAGGGAAGGAAGCAGGGGAGAGAGTCATGTGGGAGAACCGTAAGAGCAAAGGCTCCAGGGCAAGAAAGAGCGTGACCTGTTCAGCATAGGTGATACGCTTAGCCTTCACAGGACATGCATGTGCCACAGCTGGTTTGAGTATAGAGCACAGGGCAGAGAAGTGGGCAAGGGCTGAGCCTGCTAGGCCTCGCAGCCATGGGAGAGTTGCACTGTGCAGAGATCCTCAGGTTTTAGCCAAGAAAGTGACGTGACCAGATTTACACTGTAGCTCCAGGTCCCGCCTGCAGCTGCTGTGGAGGGGAGCTGGAGAGGTCAGCAAACAGGACAGGAGGGGGCTGCTGCCAGCCATCCAAATCAGGAGTGAGGACTGCTGAATTGGGGGACATATGTGGAGATGTTCAGTGACTCTGGCTGCAGCTGTGGACCCTGGCAATTGGTGGGATGGACAAAGGAGAGGGCACTTATGTGGGTGATAGCGTCTGCCACAGAAAGGGGTGCAGGGCCTCCTGACGATTTCCCTGTGTGGCTCGGCTTCTCTGTGATGGTGACTGCCACACCCCAGGCCTTTCCAGGAGTACATGGAAATAGCAGTTGGAAAAGCCCGGCAGCCATCAGATCCTACACTGACTCTGATTCGGACCCTCTAAAAGTCACCCCAAATTGCCCCTAGGTGAGGCCTGCAGCTTACCAGTGCCAGGCACGTCTCAGCCACACACTTCCCACATGCTAACCACATAGCTCCTACCACCCACCCATGCACCTCACACACAGGACCTTCAGACACAGCTTCCACTCCCTAGCCACATGCCACTCACACATGCCCTGTACCAGCCACACACTTGCCATCCACATGCCATCCACACAGGTTACACCTGCCACCTTCACACAAGCTACATGTCATTTCCATGCCACCTGCCACACTGCACATGTCCCATGCAAGGGAGCTCAGCCTCCTTCCCCAGGTGAGAACCAGGTTCAGGACATGTCCACCTGCCCAGGCAGCCCTCTCCCTCTCGGTAACAGCTTCCGAGCCTCAGGCATCAGCACTCACCTTTGCAGGTGCAGCCCTCCCGGGTGATGGCCTGGCGGCAGATGCCACAGGGCTTCACCTTCTTGAAGGTCTTCACTTTGAAATGGTGGGTCTTGGGAGCCTCCAGGTCCTCTGGCTGTGGGAGGAGAAGCACAGGGATCAGGCAGGGCGAAGGCTGGCATCTTCAGAAGGAATCAGGGCTCTGGAGAAGCAGCAGGCAGGACAAGAGGAGAGGAGAGGCACAAGCCCGCTGTGGGCTACACAAAGGAGGTGCCCAGGGACAGACAACAGTGTGCGGGTACCAGGACGCTCATCCCAGGCTCCCAGACTTGCATGGACCAGAGATTGGGGCTCTGGGAGCAACTGGAGGCCCCAGAGCCCAGGGATAGCAGGCCCTCCATGGCCTCCCACTCATCGTCTTTATTACTTGTTTATTGGGGCATGACTTATACGCAGGAAAGTGCACTAAGTTTAAATGTAGAAATGTTTTACTAATTGGGCTGAGGATCCAGCTCAGTGGGAGGGTGCTTGCCAAGTATTTCTGAGGCTTTGAGGTCCATCCCCAGGACTCCCCCCAAACGCATTGTTTAATACACCTTTAAAATTATGCACCTCGTGTGGCCACACCCAAAGAGCTCCCTCTTGCCCTCTCCCAGGCAGGCCTCCCCCAACATAAACACTACTGGGACTTTCCTCGCCAAAGAATCTTTCATCAGGTTTTTAAACTTTGTAGCAATGGACTATACAGTATGCCCTCTCATGCCCAACTTCCCTCATGCAGCAATGATCTCTGAGATCATCTGTGCTGTCACAAAAAGCAGCTGCTCCTTCTGTCTCAGTGCCGTGTGGCATGCTATTGTCCAAATGACTGATGGTCCTTAGCTTCTCCCGCCCATGTCCCCAGCATGCCATTTCCTTCCAGGCCCTCTCACCCTCTCCATCCCCAGCCCAAGAGGCCTCTTTTTATTTTTCTATTCTTTGCATTATAAAAATAGGCAGGCACAGCTCTTTTCTGCAGTGCTGGGAATCCAATCCGGGGCTTCATACATGCTAAGCTCTCTCTCTACCAGTGAGCTGTACCCCAGTTCCGAGAAAATATGGCAGGCTAAGCTCCTACTTTAAACTGCACCACCTCACACATGAAAAGAGGACAGGCCTGTAGTCCAAGCCATTCACTATATACAACGTGCGAGGACCCCTGGGCCACTCATTCTACAGGCCTCAGTTTCCCCTCTGGAGAGTACCACACCCCTGGAGCTGATAGCCTGTCCTTTGTAGCCATGCATGAGATTACACCCTGGGTCACAAAGCCCTGCACATCACTGCCCACCCTACAGCTCCAGCCTAGGCACAGGCTGGGGGTGGTCTGTAGTCAGAGGATGCCCCAGGACGGCATCCCACTCCCCTAGTATCCCCCTAGTGTCTAACCTGGCTCTTTCCCTTGCAGAGGATGGAAGGACATGGCAGTTTCCCCTTTCCTCTCCCAGGCACAGACGTTTCTGACATTCCCCTGCACTGGCACAGGCACATTCATGGGCACACACAGAGACAAGATCACAGACCCTGCCGTGTGGGCAGGAGGACTCTGCTCTTCTTACTTCCCCTCTGTGCTTCCCACTTTAGCACCTCCCAGCTCTGAGGGGGTGGGAGGGGATAACTTTGTGCTCAAAGGAAGAATGGCCAAGAAGCTCAGCATGCTCAGGAAGGACTCCTATTTGGAGACACTGCAGAAGGGAGCCCTGGGGGAAAGAGACAGCCCCTGAGACAGAGAGGGGCTGGGGTGAGAGGTACAGAGAAAGAGAAAAGCTACAGAGAAGCAGGCTGAGGGGGGAAGGCAGACCAAAATAAAAGCAGAGACAAAGAAAGAGACCAACAAGTACACACAATGAGAGAGATTAGATAGACACACACAGAAACTAAGAGAGGAACCAGAGGATCAAAGAGGGAGAGACAGACAAAAAGACACCAGAGCTCCTAACAACCAAATCTGGGAGCATCTAAGCATCAAAATACATAATGATAGTAATGGCCTCAATGAAGCCATTGTGTTATAAAGAAATAGATGAACAAATGGAAGTTTGATGGGAAATGGAGCATTTTTGTAGTCTCAAAGCACTTTCCCCCATCACACTTATAAATTACAAAGTGGGTGGGGGCAGCTTTTCCTGGCAGTCTCCACTGCAATCAAGTGATCAAAGCGATCTCCAGTAATAGGACAAGTGCAAGCCGTGCGCCTGGGAGGGAGGACTGAGAACAGAACATTGCTTCTGCGATATTCCTGCCAAATATCTAATCAAGAGAAATCATCAGGCCAAGCTGAGGGACAGTCTCAAATTAAATGCCCTGGAATCTTCCAAAGTTACAAGGTCACAAAAATCAAGGAAAGACAGGACATTTCTAGACTGAAGGGGACTCAAAGATGTGACAGGTCTGTCATGCAATTGCTCATGGTGAACTGGATTCTTTCACTCCCATAGAGGACATTGTGAGGACCACTGGCAAAACTTCCATCGAGTCTGAGGATGAGACTGTAGTAAAGCATTGATGTCAATGTACTAATTTTGAGGGCTGTGCTGGACTGGGTAAAGGTATTTGTCAGAAAACCAGGAAAATATTTAGGGATGGTGGAACATTGCGTCAGCAACTTACTCTCAAGTAGTTCAGGGGTAAAATAAAAAAGAGGTTTCTGCGTTGTACTGTAAACTTTCTGACCTTTGAGATTGTTTCAAAATTCAGAAAAGGACAGGAAAAGAAGCCTCAAGGGGAGAGGTGAAGAAACCAGCCGGCTCCAGGACCCCAGCAGTGCCCCCTGGAGGCTAGGGTGAGCAGCAGGGATTGCTGGACAAAAGCAACCAGGAGCTTCTGGAAGGGTGTGGTGAGGATGGGCATAGGGTATTGCCTGGCTCTTGGCTTCCCTCAGTATCCCCGTGCCATGAAGAGGGATGGAGAAGTCCCCTTCACATTGCCCTCCCCCTTGTTTCCCCTCTCAGCTGCTGGTGGCAGCCTTCCCAGCAATCTCTGTCACAGACATCCAAGGGAGGGGCCCCAGCCCAGTGTCAACTGCAGCAGCCCTGGTCTGGGCAGGGGAAGGAGCAGGGAGGGAACTGGGGTTCAGATTAAGGATTATCTGGGAGAGCCATCCAAGAAACTCCAAAACATCCCCAAGCCTGCTCTCCTACCTGACTGAGCCCAGCAAAACTCCTCATTCTAGTTTATCCTCTAAACTCCTCTCCCTCCTTCCCAAACCCAGCTCTTCCCCCAAAATCCAAGGAAGAAGCTTCACCCCAGAACACAGCGGGGACAGTGGAGTCTTCTAAAAAGAGGATGAGCAGTAAGTCCATTGGGCAGATTGCAGGGAGAAGAGCCTTCCAGACTGTTCAGCAACGGCCTGGTTTGCCCATCCAGCCCCACAAAATCTGAGTTTACAAAATTGCTCTGCCTTCTAGGCCAGGGTTCAGATACTCTCTGACCTCACTCACGTCTCTAAGCAGCAACTCCCTTCCCCTTATTGCCTCAGCACAGTCCACCCCTCACCACTACCCTGCCCTGGCTCTGGCTGAGGGAGCCCTGGGACCAGTCTGGAGACCTGATTCCAAAGCTGTTATCCCTGAAAGCATCAGTGGCCTTCTCTGGGTCTTGAAGACCCCAAATGCAAATGAGGGTCTTGGGCCAGTCAGTCTGAGTTAGGAGAGTGTGGGACATGAAAGGACAGTACCTTCGGGAAGGAGGGACTGGAGGGATGAGGTGGGGCATGCTGATGGCTACACAGAGCAGGTCTAAGGAGACATGGCCCCTCTGAAGAGACGCTGGGAGACCCCGTGGAGAGGAAGTAGCCCAGTTCTGCCATTCCCATGAGTGGCCCAGGCTTCTCCGGTGATGAAACAGAGTGTCTAATGATCTTGGGGGACAGTCGCCACGTGGGTTTAGATGTCTCCAGAATGGAGGAAGAGAGTCTAAGGTAGGCTGACCTCCTCTCTTCAGATACTTCAAGGAGCTGTCCCTGGAGAAGGGACCACACAGGACATGTGAGGGACAAAGGTCAAGCAGGCAGGAGGTAGAGCCTGACCGGGCACAAATCTGCAACACCCTAGGGTGAAGTCTGAGCTGACAGAAAGAACCGCTTTTGGGTGCCATCCTGTTCTCCTCCCTGGGTGCTTGGCAGATATGGGCCTGGCATGCAAATGAACCCCATAAAGTAAACGAGCCCATAAACACAAAGAGCCGTGCAAGGGCAATGACTTGTTACAACAGTAATCTTTTTCCTGACAAGTGGCAGACAGCCCTGAGAAGCTCAGCCCTGAGCCCTGCTCCTACTGGGCTATCTGGGGAGACTGGCGGGGCAACAGGCCTAGCTACAGTAGGGAGTCATCTGTCTCTCCAGCCCATCCCCTCAGGAGCCAGAACCCAGAGAAGGGGAGGGGTCCAGCTGGGGTCATTCTTCTCTGCCCCAAGACAAGTCCGCGCTGCAGTTGTGGGCTTTCCAGGCCAGCCCTCAGGGGCACCCTGGCCTTTGCCTCCCTCCTTTCAGCTCAGCCTGCCCGCCAGCTTGCCCAGCCAGAGGGGTGCGGCACATCTGGCTCAGGCAGCCGTGGCAGGAGTCCTTGGCTCTGGGTGGGAAAAGCTGCTTACTGGTTCCTCCCTGCCCCATGGGGCAGAGCAGCGGTGCGGGTGTTGAAGGGAGTGATAGCCCCAAGGATTCTCCAGCTCAGGAGTTACCTCCAAAGAATGTCCCAGCTCTGCACCCTACGAGGCCCCGCAAGGCCAGCAACCCCCACCCCCATAACATGCAGACAAAGCAGAAGTTCACTGGCCAATGGAAGGGGAGTGGCCGTGAAAGAAGACAGGACAAGCCTGAAAGTCAGCTCCCGGCCACCCACCAGTATCCCCTCTAATTAGACTGAGAGGCCCAGTGGGGCTCCACATTCAGGGAGTCCCACAGGCAACTTAAATTAAGCTTCCCTACATCTCACCTTCATATAGACACAAAGTTCTGTCCCTTCCCAGGCCCTCAGCCAGCAAGCGGCCTGCCCAAGTTCTTGGTCACCCTGGTGGAAAACTCTGAGTCACACTCAACGCCTCCCTGCTCTCTCCCACTCTCCAGCCAGGAAGCTGCCAGAGCCCATGAATCCTGCCTGGTCCCCTCCTGCCACTGTTCCTCCTGGGCTTTCAGTACCCCACCTTTGCCCTGTCTAGGGCCCATCACTTCTGCCCAGAGCTGCTGCAGTGGCCTCCCAGGGCCCCAACATAGGTGTGCTCCTCTAGATTCCCCATTGTCTACAGGGCCTGCTTTTGCCTCCCCACCCACTCAGCCCTCTACAGAACCACAGAATACTAAACGCCCTTGGGAATTCAACATCAATACAATCCTACGATCTAATAGGCAGCTTGCACTCGCATTTGCCACCTGCTCAAAAAGGCCCATAGCTGGAGGTACCTGTCATCCATCTACTGCCTCCTTTTGCCTGTCACATTGAACAACGGCTTCTGTCGAGGCATCTGACAGAGGGCTAAACCCATCACTACAGGCTGATTTTAGGTCTTGGTTTATGTAAGAACCTTGCTCAGCATTGCTAATGTTTCAGTTCTCCCCTGTAGGATACACCAAAATATGCAACCTTTTTTGGTGGGAAGAGAGATTGTCCTGTGACTCTGCCCATTTCCTGAGGCCTGTGGAAATAAACCTTTATGTACTTAAAAAGTTATACAGAAAATAGAATAAAGTTAATACCAAACTTGAAAAAAAAATTGTTTGGATTTTGGATTCAGGACCCAATCAGGGTCATGTACATTGTGTGCCCGTGTGTGTGTGTGCGTGCGCGCGCGCGCGTGTGTGTGTGTGTGTGTGTGCTCTCGCACGTGTGTGTATTTGTATGGGCCTAGGGATTGAAGCCCAGATCTTTCCACTGAGTTACATTAAAAGACGTTTTTTTTGGAGATAGGATCTTACTAAGTTGCCCAAACTGGGCTCAAACTTTCAATTTTCCTGCCTCAGCCTCCCAGAGTGCTGAGATTACAGGCATGCATCATCACCACACCCTGCCCATGCATTGCATTTAGTGGTCAGACTCCCTCATCCTTTAATCTAAAACACTGTCTACATTTTTCTCTGTCTTTTATGACACTGAATTTTTTAAAGATTCAAGGTGATTCTTTTGCAGAAGTCCCTCAGCGTGGGTTTGTCCGTTTCCTCACAATTGTCCTGCAGTCTTCACTTCCATGTGGTCAATTATTATTCCATGTTTCCCTGGAATCCACTTAAAATATAAGTTCCCCTCTCTCGTAGCAGAAGCAGGGCTCAGTCACCTGGACGCAGGTTCTAGTTCTACACTCCAGCCGCACACCAGTTCCTATGTCGATTCCACTATCTGCTTTATGCAGCACTCTCCCATGACCACCTCCCTATGGGATGACCACAGCCAGACAACTTCACTAGCCCTGCTGACATACACACCCCACTGCCCTGTGCAGAATGTCACAGCGGCCACCTCTCAGTCGCAGCCTGACCTCTGGAAACTCACACCTACTTGCTCTGAACCAACTAGAACTCCCATAGGAAACCTGTTCAGATAATGCCTGGACCCCAGCAGAGCATAGCCCAAGGCTTCTCTTGCTGTCTCTCTCTCCCTGCCTTCCAACACTGCCACACACCCCCTCAGCACCCATAAGTAGTAAATTCTTCATTTCCACCTGTTGTCTTTCTGAATCACTGCAGGGCCACTCTGTCTACTAAAGATCCTAAGTTAAGGCATCCCAGAGTAGAACTTGGTGCAGTCTGACTTCTCCATCTGTTAGGGGGTGACTCCAGGCAAACTGTTTAACTTCTCCCTGCCTCACTTTACTAATCTGTTAAATGAACCAATAATAGCAGCCACCTGTAGGTGCTATGCAGAGGAGACAAGGCCTGCAAAGCAGCTGGAGCTGTGCCTGGCACACAGGAAGTGCTCAGCAGAAGTGAGCTGGGACTCCCGTTATCCTTCCTCCTGTGTGCACTGGACCAGCTCACCAAGTGGTACACGCCTGCACATGCTCCTGCTCTGTGTCACACACGTCTCAGCACAGCCTGAGTCTCAAACAAGTCTGAACGACAAACTGAGTGGCACTGTCCTGGCCCAGGTTCCCTGTGTGGTAGCTGTACCCCACTCCCAGGGACCTGCTCTCAGAGGAACGAGAACTTGGGTCACCCTCTTCACAGCCACAGCAGGTACTCATGTCACCTGGCTGAGGAGAGCACCCTTGGAATCCAGGTAGCCCCAGATCTGCACAGAAGGGCAGCCAGCAAGGCCTGACATTTCCTGACCCTTTCTGCCAGTCACAGAGGCCAAGGCAAGGCTCTGGGGCCCAAGATCCAGCTGGAAACCCTCGGTTCTGATTCTTGCTTAGTTTCTGAGCTGGATGATTTCTCACCATCTGTTTCATTTTCTCTTCCATCCCTTTCATAATTTCATCCCCCAAATTTCTAAGCACTGAGCTTTTCCTGCCCTTGGTGAGTAACAGCCACTAGACCGGAGGAGGGGTGCTAAGATGTGGGAACTCAGAGGCCCACGAATGGGGCCACAGGCCAAGGTAAGGGACAGGCCTGAGGTCCCTCCTTCAGTCCTCACAGTGACATCCTGTGGTAAGGCAGAGGAGTTTACCTTTGCTACTGCAGGTAGAGTAAGATGGTGGAGCAAAGATACAAATGCAGGTCTTTCTCAGGCAGGGCCCCAGAGCCCCAACCACCACAGCAGGCGTGGCCTCTGACTGGGATGTCCTCAGCCACTTGGGAATTCCATCATCACGGCAGGTTCCTCTCTTCCTGACTGGTCCACTCCACTCACCCCCACTCAAGGTTAGGTCTACCTTTAAATGTCCCTACAGGATCCCTCCTCTCAGTAACAAGTAAGCATCCTTGTAATCATTAGACCAATACCTGCAAGGTGCTTGAAGAAAGTAGGCACCTTAATCACCACACAGTGCAGTAGGGGCTTAGCTGACAGACAATTGGGTTGCTCTTTCATTCCAGAACCTCTCAATGCCATTCTCCACCTCTGGGCTACTTATCATGATCACACTCAACTGGGAGCTCTCATGCCCTCCCCTCCCACCATACCTTTAGCCTCTTGAGGAACACCAAGCCATGGCCATGTGGCCTCAGGCAAGCCACTTCTGCTCCCTGGGTCTCCTTCTCCTTGACTATAGATGGGGACTATTCATCCTTTCCTATGGTGAGGTCCCACAGAACTGCAATGAGGTCTGAACAAAACTGTATAGGCCAAGGGAATGCACAAGGATAAGGCACCGGAAAGAGGCTGAGAGCTCTGCTAGGACCACGTAGCTTGTCAGTGGCAGGGCCAGGATTTGCACCCAGGCAGGTTGGTGTCCACTCTGATCACCACAGAAGAAGACATGCACCACTCCTATGACCCCATTACCATTCACCCTGAATGCCCTGTCCTGAAGTATCCCCAGTGTGGAAAGCTCCGCATAGGAAAGCAGCAGGTCAGGTGCTGGGTGACCTTAAAAATATGCCAGAAGGGCTGACACTGAGCTCTTAGGACATTTTCCTAAATTCATATGTGTGCTATCTCCTTTAAAATCTACCAAGGAGGCTGGAGGCATAGCTTAGTTGCAGAGCAGCAAGCAGGCCTGAGGCCTTGGATTGAAGCCCAGCACTACAAAAACACAAAACAAAACAAAGCCCTAGCAACCCTAGAGATAGGTTGAAAAACCAAGGCACAGAGATGTGTAGTTGCTTGACTATGGTCACACAGCTACCCATCAGTGAGGCCAGAATCACATCCTTCACTGCAGTAGCAGCCAGCACTCTACACTTGCTCGCAACACTGAAAAAATAGGGTAGGGTTTCTCCCCAGGGTGGTGCCTCGCCGTCGCTTTTTAAACACTTTGCAAAAGGAAGACTTTACCTCAGATCCTGGTTAATCTTAAGCAGCAAGGTGTACACAAGCAGAGAAATCAAGCATCAGAGAACAGAGGGTCCAGGTGGGGGTCTACGTGGCAAGAGCTGCTAGCAAGGAATCCAAGGGCTCACGGGGACCCTTCCAACAAAAAATGTGTGCTCAGCCCCGGGCAGGACACCAACCCCAGAAAACAGAACACATCATTGTCCACAGCTGGAAGTGGCTCTCGAGAAGAGCATCCAAGTTTCTGTGAGGTCCAGGAAAGCAAGTGACCAGCTGCTGGCCACAGGGCCTGCTCAGAAGACAGTCAGGGCTACACTTGGCCCCAGCACCCCTCTGCCTCAGGGCTCTGGTGACCCCACCCTACTGAGCCCTTTGCAGCTCCTGGGGACAACAGCCCTCTGGAAGAAAGGCCTACAGCTCTGACTCAACTCACTTGACACCAACACACTTCAATTAATAGGCGTGTAATTATTTTCTAAATAAACCATGCTTGACTATGTAATAGCAAATGGAAGCATTTGATGAGAAAATCAAGTTATGCATAATATATAGCTATGTGCCTCAGCTAATAAAGTGATTTTTATTCCTAGGGCTTGTTAGAACGATGCACTACTTCTTGGACAAAACAACGGCAGCTCTCCCCAAATGAGAACACAGGAACACACACATCCACACGCACTCATCCTGGGCACAAGACCTTTGTCCTCCACTCTGTGCCTTGATTTACCTCCCTGAGGCTACAGATCCAGCCAGTCCTTGCTTCTAGAAGCACTAGGCAGGATCCCTGAACAGTCAAGAGAGATAGTCCAAGCACTGGGTCCCAGCCCCAACACCCCCTTCCCAAGGAGATCCTTGGCCCACCACATCTGGGACACACAGGATCCACAGTCAGGAAAGAGGCTGTGGCATAAGGAAGGATTAGGATTTATGGAGCACCTGTTGTGTGCCACAGTGGCAATCCTGTGCCACGCACTATGTCTGTCCTCACTCAAGGTGTGCATTACTCACCTCCCTTTACAGATCAGGAAACCCAACACTGAGTTCTGATAAATGGTGCCATCAGGACTTTAAGCCAGCCCTGGCTGGTGTCAAAGTTCACCACTTCCCACCACCAGGCACCCCTCCAAGTATAAGCCACTTCCTCAGTGAAGTCTCCAAGGCCTCCGGGTCCCTCTCCGTGATTGATAGCATCAGCCCCTCCATCCCTACCACAAACACACACCCCAGCTGGGCTGAGGCCCACCCAGGAAGAGCAAGGGATACCAGATAACAGAGTGGGGAAAAGAGCCCTGACACAGTGGGACCACTTCCTCTGTCCAGTGCCGGGGCACAAAGGCCACCTAGGCAGGGACAGGGGTTGCAGCACTGGGAGAGACAGCAGGGAGGAAATGTGCAGGTTTCTCTGGTTTTAAGGAATCCCAAGAAGGTGCCCTGGTGACCAGCAGCCTCTGCCTCTCCTCACAGAGTGTGACACCCAGAGGGTCCTCTCCACATGCCAGACACTGCCACCACCCTGGGCACCAGAACACAGTCTCATGCGTGCCTCTCAATACTCCCCTTTCTTTGCAATCCTCAGTTCACCTGTGGGGAAACTGAGGCTCACTAGGGTGAGGCACTGTTCCCAAAATCTCTCAGCTAAAGTGGCCTTCAGAACCCTCTCTGTGTCCACAGCAGCACATCACCCCTGGAGGTCTAACTGCTGTCCCTCCTGCTACAGGGCCCCCTCAATAGCCACCTCCACCCTGAGCACAGAGAGGAGTTTGGCCAAGGCTCCACTGACAGACGTCAACCTCAGTCCAGCTAACCCCGGATGCATCTTTTGTGTGGGGTCCTCTAGGCGCCAAACCTGTCACTCAGACCCAGTCCTCACGCCGCCCAGTCTGCCCCCCAAACCCCTCATTCCAGCCCCACCTCCACCTTGCCCTTCTCTGCCCAAAGTACACATGGCCACCCAAGTCTGCTTTGCCACAACTGCCCTCAGCCAGGGCTTCCTTGGGCCCTCTGCGGACTGACCAGAACAGGGACAGGGGCAAGAAAGGCCACATCTGGATCTCATGCCCAAAGCCCCCTCCCCCACAGCGGCCATTGCTCTCTGAGGCAGACATTAACCTCAGCCAGGGATGACTTCCTGGCCCTCCTGACCCCTGTGCATGCCTTCCCCCAACCCAGACACCCCTCAGGAGCCCCTGGGGGACAGAGGTCTCCGCCATCCCCCGCCCCCAGCCCTCTCATACCCCTTCCCAAGACTCTAGCCATGGCTGGCCTCGAATCCTGAGCTCTCGTTACACAGACCCCAGGCCTGTCTGCATCCCCTGGGTACCCCCCAACTTCCTGACTCTGTGGCTGAGAGAGAAAGGGAAGAGAGCAGCCCTCAGCCCCCTCCTCAGGGTAGGGTGGGGGCTGTACAGGAAGGAGGGGAATGGGTAGAAGCTGAAATTGGGTCTAGAAGGAAGAAAAGTGATGGAATCTGAGAATTCCTTCCAACCCAGCTTTTCCAGATGCAACATTCCAGGTGATAGGTTCCTGCTCCCAGGCCCCAACCACTGACCTCTCCTCCAACTCCACAGAGGGGAGAGAACGGTGAGCCCCATGCAGGATGGGCACAGGAGAGACTGAAAAGAAATAAGCTTCCCTGGCTTCTCTGCACTTACAGTGCCTGCACTCAATGTGGGGGGTGGGGGGAGAAGTAGAATGTATTGACCCCCAGAACCAGAACCAGAGCCAAGGCCAGGCTGAGGGCTGCTGAAGTCAGTCTGTTCTCCTAGTACCCCTTCACCCCAACACTCCCCTCCCACTTCCAGGTTCTCAGCTACAGAATGAGGGATGGGGGGCAGGGGACTTCGGCGCTAAAGTAGCTGGACCTACCCAGAGCATGCAGGACAGACAGATCCACGTCATCTTCGGTGGTCCTGTCCCTCAGGCCACGCAAGGCCTGCAGAGGACGCCCCAGAGCTTGCGGCAGCCACAGAGCAGGCAGAAGGGAGCACAGATCGGTCTGCAGCTCACTCAGCCAGCATCTGCGGGCCTCTCGCCTGCCTGCCGGCCTCCAGCTCTCCTCCCTCCGCCCTCCTCCCACCCCACCCGCTTGTCCCAGCCTCCTTCCTCCGCCCCCCTCCCATCGCCACTGGTGGCGCTGGGGGTCAGAAATTCAGCTTGGTGGGAGTGTCAAGGGGACAGGGCACATGGAAAGCTACCTGAGGCAGAGTCCCTGAAGCCACCTCACTCCCAGACACAGCCCTGGGAGCCACCACGCCCCCCTGTGCCTTCTGATCTGGGGCCCACAGGCTGGAGTCTGCTCCTCACTGTGAACTGTCTAAGCCCTGGAACCCGCTACACCATCAGTGGACAGTGGGTGGACAGGCAGGTCTAGTACAATGGCCTGCACACTGCGAGGTCCCTTGTGCTCTCCCCCACTTCCCAATATCACTCACACCCTCCTGCCCAGAGCACACATCCATTGCGCACACACAGCTTGGTGCTCACAGCCCGCTCCAAGTCCAGGACAGGCCTTGACACAGGACAAACGGGCCAGATGCGGAAGTGGGGCCCTGCCCCTAGGCTGTGGGTTTTGCTCTAGTTTTTTTTTCCTATTCCTTTTTTCCTCCCTCTTTCTTTCTTTCCTCTAAACATCTGTCCCAGCCCTTCCTGCCCTTCTGAAAGAGAGTCCGCTCCAGGCTCCCGCAAGAGTCTGTTTTTCTTGACTGTACCCTGGGCCAACATTTGGTTTGCATTTCCCCACTTCCTCCTCCTCCCCCACCGCTGCCTGGGCCTTCTCAGCTCCCACCATTCCCACTCCTCCTGCTTCCCCCGCGTCCCCCTGCCCCCTGCTCTCCCTTCCCTCGCCCCACCTTTGCCCAGGAGCAACACTTTGGGGTCTATAGTGCTGGGAAGATGGGTACAGAATCCAGATGGATGCCTAGGGAGCAAAGCAGAGAACCCCAGCAAAAGCTGCCCTGGGTCCTCACTGTCTGACTCCTCTCCCCACCCCCCAAAGAGAGTAATAAAAAATGCTCCTCCCTGAGCTCTGGCCTTGGCTGGACCGGGGGTGGGGGGGGTGCAGTGAATCACCATTCTGTTCTTTGGAGCTGTAGGGGCTCAGCCCCACACCCTTCTGTGGATGCACACACAGCAAGACACACACAGAGGCCAGCTCACACTGACACACAGATTCAAGGACAGGACCCGCCCACCCAGGGCAGGCACTGGGAGACTTTTTCCCCCCAAGCACTGAGGACTGCACCCAGAGTCTCCACGCTGAGCTACATCCCCAGCTATTTTTTACTTTTTATTTTGAGTCAGAGTCTCACTAAGTCACTAAGTTTCTCAGGCTGGGCTCAAATCTACAATCCGCCTGCCTCAGCCTCCCAGAGTGCTGGGGTTGCAGGCACACACTTTGTCACTCTGTTGGCATCATATGCAGCACAGCCCCAAGACTGGCTCTCCACAGGCAGTCTTGCTCACCATGAGGACCTGCTGAACCAGGCCTGAAGGCTTCCAGCCGAGAGATCTACCTGGAAACCCAAGAATGAGAACTGTTTCATCCAAGAAAGGGCTGCCATAGTCTGATACTCAGGCTGTGCACTGCACAGGGACTAGCCATCACTCTTTGGTCATTCTGAAAAGTCAGAGGAGGACACTGAAGTGAGGTGTCTAAGACTGGTCTTTCCTAGAGCAGTGCCTGTGCGGCTAAGTGCTTACTGCTGCTAAGAGTGTGATGGTGAGGAAGCCAGGTCTCCTCTCTATCCTTCTCTGCATCCTTCTGCAGGGCGATGGGCTGAGCAAAGTACAGCGCTGATGCACATGTCCTGCCATCTCTCAATGCTCCTGTGCTCCCTGTCCCAGGGCCCCCCACTTCCAAGCCTGCCAGGCCTCAACTGTCAGCCAACTGAAGGGACCAGTGTTCCACCTCAGTGGGCCCCAAGCCACCATATGGGGCTCCAGGCTGACACCCACACAGGGCTGGCTCGCAGATCACCCTGCCAGACAGCCTATCCCAACCTCTTTGACAGTTCCAGGGCTCAGCCAGCTCAGTGCTGATGGCCCAGCACTCACCCACTGCTCCCCTATCCCCGGCCTACTCCCGAGGCCCTTTGCTGCCCATCACTGTCACTGAAGATGTGCCTCCCAACAGCTATCTTGGGAATTCTGAGAAATCACCTTGGAGTTTCTCAGAAGTGTGCGAAAATCAGGCTGAAGATCAAGTCACAGTGACACCAACTTGTCTGGCCTCCTGGTGGGGTAGCCTAGAGCCCTCATGCTGTCTCCTCAGTCCTCTCTGCAGGGACTGAGTAGGCCCAGGGTTCTTTGTGGGGTCCACTGGGAGAGCTCTGCCTCCAAAATTCCCCATCCTTCTCTCCAAGCCTATGAGGGTCCCTCTATATTGTAACCTCTGTCCATCAGGAAGTCCTTCCTGCTACCTAACCGTCATCCTCTTGTTTAATGTCAAACTCTGCTCCTCGAGGTGTCTCTAATGGTACTATAAGAACCCCATTGCAGATTTGTTACTCAGCCGATGTTTTCTTCCCTACCCACACATGGGAGAGTTTGTGGGACAAGGGTATGTCCTAGGTTTTGTATCCCTAGAACCTGGCATACAGCAAGTGCCAGAATGAATGAACCAACCAATCAATCAACAGGTGGAGGGCTGGGGATATAACTCAGTGGCATAAGCACCTGCCTGGCAAGCACAATGTCCTGAGTTCGATCCCTGGTACCAAAAACAAACAAACAAACAAACAAATCAACAGAGAGTCCTAATATATCGTCCTAATGTTAGTATCTCCCATTCCCTTCCCAAACCTGCCTTTTCTCCCCCCTTGGATGGGCCTTGGGCAGCTTCTCGCTTCATAGCCCTCGCAGGCTGCAGGCTCTCCAGAGGCATTGCTCAGCCTGGCAGCCCCACCATGTGCCTGGACCTGTGTCTGACACTAGCAGACACCAGGTGCACACTGGAGATTGGCGGGAGTTGCTGTGGAGTAATCCTGGTGACCTGGGAACCCAGCCACCACTATCCTGTGCCATCTCACTCCCCTCCCTTGACCTTTTGGCAGCACTTTTATGTCCAATTAATGCCCTCCCCTTTGCACACAGAGAGTTCCTTGGCTCCTCCCTCCCAACCCCTTGCTCAGCTGTCAGCTGAAGAAACAGGCAGGGCTGTGGGCTCTGGTACTGGTGCAGGGCGAGCAGCACCAAGCAGATGCAGAGAGACCAGCGGTTTGTGTGCAGGAAAGGGCTTGTAGCCTGGGGAGCCTGGCACTGCCCTCTCCACTCCTCAGTTTCCTTGCCTGTAAAATGTCTGGGCTGGAGGCTAGAATTACAGGCATGTGTCATCAGGCCTGGCTGGCCATCTGCGGCACTGAGCCTTTCCTCTGCCACCATTGGTCACAGAATCCGAAGGTCATAGGACATCAGGGCTAGAAATGTCTTCGAGACCAAGGGCCACAGCGAGAGCCTATGGAGCCAAAGGAAGGAAAGTAGAAAACGGAACTTTGGACTCCTAAACAGGCCATGCTCTTCAGCTCCAGGCGCTGTGTCACAGAGCCACAAGAGCCCTGATTATCAGTTGTCTCGATATGACAAAAGAAGCTCCGTATCTGTATTGGCCTATAAAATTCTCTACAAAATATGAAAAATGCAAATGCTAAAGTGTTCTGAACTCTGAAGGATAAAGTAAATGTCCTCCAGAAGAGCTGCATCTTTGAGACCCTGGCGTTTTGTCACCCTCTAGGCAGCAGGCATCTACAGTACACAGAGGGTAAGGGAAACAGTGCAGAGCCGAGGTCATAGACTCCATCCAGAGCAGAGCTGCCCTTTGGGGTTCCCAGGCCCCAGGTTCCTCCTGCTTCTATGTGCCATGCTGAATGGCCACTATAAAGCTAAGGGGGGGGGTACCAGCAGCCCCTACAGCCTCCCGGCCCCCGACTCAGATCCTGGAGACATGCACACTGAAGCCTCCCTCCCAGCTAGAGGAGGGTGAAGGGCAGCCCTGGGCTCCCTACTGACATCTGACTATAGATCCCAATGGTACACTGAACTCTCAGCTCCTGGCTTCCCACCCTTTTGCCCCCTCAGACTCTACTACTTTGCCCCTGCCCCAGGGAGTCTTAACTAAATGCCACTCAGCCTGTGGTGTCTCTTTTTTAAACTACCTGGAAAGCCTCCTACAGATGCAGAAACCAAGGCAGAGATAGGTTGAGCAACTTGCCAGAGTCACACAGTGAACATGCATGCCAGTCAAGCCTGGGGCCTCTGATTCCCCATCTCTCAGGAATGGGGAAGGCTCATGCAAGGGGTTATGTACCATCTCATGGTGACATTAACTGTCCTCTCTATTCCTTACCCAAGGGCAACTGCTGTGGCCCACAGAAGATGATCACCTGCCCAAGCTCAAAGTCTGGCTGGGTGAGGGGCAGGGAGCAGGATGCAGACAAGCCAAGGACAGTTCTCCTACTATATGGGTCAGGATGAGACCAACCAGCTCCCCAAGAGCTCCAGAAGAACAAACAAGAAGAGATCTAGGTTAAGCCAGGGCCTGGTCTCTGCTGCCCACAGGGCCTCCCTTCCCTGCTACTGCCCCTGCTCATATACACTGGCCTTTGAGCCCAGGCCAGGGCCAGGCCTCTTTGACCACCATGCTGGATGTTCACTGCACAAGGGTACAGGCAAGGCATGAACTGGGGCTATAGTCCTGTCTGTGCCCCACTCAGACCTAGGAGATGCGCCAGCCCAGAGCACTAAGCACTTCATCCTCATGCCCACCAAAGCCCCATATGAGCCAGGGGAGGTCTTGCCACCCTTCTGAGACTCAGATTGCTCCCACACACTCCAGAAATAAGGGTGATACCTGGGAGGGAAGGCAGAATTGCAGCCGAGCCCCGTCCAAGCCTCAGCTCCCCCAGCCAACAAGGAAAGAGCACACTCACCTCACCCATTCCCTTCCTCCCTTCCACAAGGGCCCTGGGTGAGGGCAGTGTCTGGGTCCAATCCCAGTAATTTCTAATAAGATCTTTCCCAGGGCTCAGTTCCGTGATCTTGATCTCTTCCCCAGCTCTAATTTCCTGCCTGACTCAGGTCCCTCAAAGGCTGGAGGAGGCAGCTGCAGCTGCTCATCCTCCCCATTCCTCAGCCCCAGCTCCTGCCCTGGCCCTGAAGGATGCAGAGAATGGGGTAAACTAGCGGGATCATCCTCTGCTTTGGCAAATGAGGAGGGGGATTGCTGAGCAGCCAAGCATCCACTGACCTGGTCTTGGCTCGCCATTTTCCATTGCAGACTGCCTTTTGCCCAATCTGAAAATCCAACCTCCGCAGCATCTGAACTCAGAGCCCACTGGAACGGGGCTGGGACTCCCCCTGCACTCCAAGCCTGCAGCACTGACCTCCCAGCCAATCCCCGGGGACCACGCAGTTGGCTGGAAGATTTCAAAGCATGCCCTGGGTGACTGGAGCAGAAGCCTGCTGGCACCTTTCCCCACTGCGGAACAGCAGAGTGGGAAACTGAGGCTCGGAGGCAGCACCTTCAAGAAGGAGCTGGAAGTTCAAGCTCCGGTAAGAGGATCTTTCTCATCCATTTGGATGAGAAGAAGATACCAGGAGGAATCACTCCATTCCTAGCCTGTCTGAAGGTCTGCAAGAGGAAGGTCCCTGCTGAAAAGCAACAATAATCAATAGTGGAAATATCCCTAGTTTCTATTCAATACCCACTGTAGACACACCGTTAAATACTTGAAATGTATTGTCTCATTTAATACAGTGATCTAATAATGTAGACATTTTTTTGACATTTTTATTGTCCCCATTCCACAGATGAGAAAACTAAGATACAGGCAGATTCTGTGACTTGCTCAGGTTCACAGCTCATAAGTGGGAAAGCCAGGATTCAAACCCAGGCAGGTTGGCACCCACAGCTGGCACATTTCACCAGAATAGTATACTGCCCACTCCCCAAATCTGGGGTTCTTTTGGTTCTTCACAAAAAATGGAGAGTGTGTCGGATACCCACACTCAGGGAAGTTAAAGTTACACTTCCCTATGCTGTGGCTGGGCTCTCCTCCCCGCCACACATCCTCACCCACACACCCTGAAGGCAGGGAGAAGACCCACCTTGCTGCACAAACCCCACTGCCGCTCTCTCCCTGGGCCTGGCCCACTTCTCAGCTCTCCAGTCCCCTAGTGTCCCCATCCTCAGGAATAGGAGGGAGGTCCCTCCTGAAGCCTGTGAGCTTCTCTAATCCCTGCTTTCATCTCTCTTTGTTAACCCCCAACCTTAACTCCAGGGGATGGGGAGGGAGGCTTTTCCAGGAACACGCATATTCTTCCCGCAGAAATGTAAAAGAAATGCATACAACTCTAGAAACTTCCCGCTAGCTACCCACATCTGCCAGGTCCTCCAGAGAGCTCTACCCTTCCGCCTTCCAACCCAAACCAAGATGCTACTGGTGCGTTAGGGGAGGGGCAGCTCCTCCCCCTCCTGGATCTGTGCAGCAAAGGCAGGGGATCCCACAGCTCTAGAGCCAAGAGGATGTGTTCCCGAGGGTGGGGGACAAATCGGGAGGCTCAGCAGCGCAGGGGAAGAGGCAGGGGTCCGGGGGTGGGGGCTACCGGTTTGGAAGGTGCCGGTGTGGTAGACGGCGTTTACCTGGCTGCGGAGACAGAAGCGCAGGGGCAGGAGGCACGAAAAGAGGTATTTGCCCCAGCGGATCAGGCAGGAGAAGCACCAGCTCAGCCGAGTCATGTCGAACCCGAGAGGGGGCGGCTGGCGGGGAGACTGTCGGAGAGGAGGACGGGTTGGCGAAGCTGGGGGTGGAAGGGAGGAAGGCAGGCGCCCTGCTGCTGGGGTCTCCCGGATCTTCCGTCCCAGGGGAGCCCCACGCGCGTCCTGCCCCCTCTAGCGGGAGGAGCGGGGCTGGGGACGCGCCACGCAGCCCCGACCTGGCGCCACCTCCCAGGAGCGCCCTGCTGGGGTCTTCCTCCAAGCGCTCGCTCTCCGCTGTCCTGGAAAGCGCCGCGCCCTTGCTTCTCCGGCAGGCTATGGGGCGGGCGAAGCGCTCTGGCAACTTTTGAGGCTCGGGGAACCGCGTGGCAGAGGCGCTGGGGACCGGGCAGAGGCGGTGCGGGGCGTGGGTCCGCCTGTGGGAAGCAGCGGCGGCCGAGGGGGCCGGGCAGCGGCGGCATTGTGCGCCCCGCTGCAGTGAGTGTGTGCGCGTGCGTGTGTGCGTGTGCGTGGATTCCCTCCAGATCGCACTCCAATTCCCATATTGCTCCCCAGAGCATAATGTGATTAAGTTAAAAGGACCCAGCCGGCTTCCACTACCTTTCGCCAGGCCTGCTTATGGGGACACTTTGAGCAACCAGGACCAGCTGCCTGGGTCATAGGCCAACCTCTGAACCCCACTAGGAAGGGTTTCTCGAGGAGTGTGGACCCTGAGAAGATTCCAAGCACCTCAACAGGTGGGAAGGGACAGTGGCTCCGCAAGGTAGAGAGCTAACATGCACCCTCCTGCCTGCGAGGTGCAGGGCAACCTGTTTCATATTTTCACCCTGGCACCAGACACAGCCCTTCCCTGCCTCGGGGGGGCCTCTCAGGAGTACTGTTTGGAGTCAGCAGATTGGGACCCTGGAAGTAGGGAAAAGAAAGAAAAGACAGTAGACAGAAATGCTGGGCTCTGGGGAGAGAGGGAATATAAAGACAGATATGGAGAGGGCCAGACTGGTACCCACAAGCAGACCAGGAGGGCTTGCAGGGCCACGGTGAGCTTTGCCCCTGTTCTGTGGCTGCCAAGAAGCAGAGAGGGCAGGCAGCCAAGCCCTGAGAAAAGGGGGCAGGGATCTGCAGCGGGGCCTCTCCTGCAGCAGCAGGCCCTGGGCGCCAGCCAGGCCTGCGCCCCCCACCGGCGTGGGCTTCCCTCTGTATCATCTCAGAGCCAGGCTGTCTCGCTGCCACCTTCCTCCCTTGCTCCAACCAGGGTGCCTTTCCCAACATGGAAGCTGAGGGCTGAAGCAGCTATTGGGCTAGTTGCCCTCTGCCCTCAGGCAGCCCCAGCCCATTTCTGCTCCTCCCCAACAGACCAGGCAGCTGGAGCCAGCAGATGGGGACTCAGACTCAGAAAGGAGGTGAGCCGGTGAGGGAGGCCAGGGGTGCAACGAGGTGAGTGAATAGAGGGGAAAGACAGGCATTAGGCCCTTCAGCCCCATCAGTCAATTCCCCAAGCCAGGGACACCACCATCACTCCCCCACCAGGAAGGTTCCAGATGAAAGCTGGAGGGGATCAGGAAAGCAGGCAGAGGGAGAGTGCTCCTCACTAAAGTGAACCAGGCCTCAAAGACTGGTCTTTGACCGTGCCTGCCATCTCCAGCAAAAGGCCTGCCACTGCCACACACTGCTCCAGGCCTGGAGGGTGGGGTCTTAGGGACTCCCCATCTTGAAACCAGAGGAATAGAGGGTGTGAGACAGGAGACCCAGACTTAATCCATAGCACTCAGAAGGGAGTTTAGTAGAACAGAATCACTTGTTGGATTTTAAAGCAGGAGGAAATTCTTCAAATAGCACTGGCTGCCTAGTACAAGGGAGGGCAGCAAGATGACTTTTTATTTTATTTATTGGTGCTGAGGCTTGGACCCAAGGCCTTCACACTGGGCTACATACATATATATGACATACATGTACATATATATGACATACATATACGACATGTATATATACGTACGTATGCATACATGTATACATGTATACATATATATATTTCCCTTTTTAAATTTTAACACAAAGTCTCACTAAATTGCCCAGTCTGGACTGGAACTTGCTAGCCTCCTGCCTCAGCCTCCGAGTTCTGAGAATACAGGAATGTTCTACCACATCTGGCCAAGGTGACTTTTCCTTCAGAGGATTCTTAAGGTCTCCACATCCTTTAGGTCATGAAAGATGCTCCACATACAGAAGGAGGGAGAGAGGTAGGAAGGAAGGGAGGGAGGCAGTGACTAGATCCAGCCCTTCCCGACTTGGAGGTATGCCGGAAAGGGCTCCCAAGGACAGAGCCCTTCACTTCTAGCCTTTGCCCAGCAGGAGATATCGTCAGCCAATGACCAGTGGAGGAGAGAGAAGATTCTGAGGCTGACAGGGACAGGAAGTCAGGCTTTCCCCTCAGCTTCTTGCCCCACTATTTCTCAGGTAGCTTCACGCCAGGTGCTTCACCTCCTAAAGGCCAAGTAATCCTACCCCAAGTCCTCTGTTTTGTTTTCATCTACAGAGATCAGAATCCTGAGAATAGGGGCTGGGGATATAGCTCAGTGGAATAAGCGCTTGCCTAGCAAGCGCAGGGTCCTGAGTTCGATCCCCAGTACCGAAAAAAAAAAAAAAAAAAAATAGAGTCAGAACAGAATCCTGAGAATACCCCAGTACCGCCAAAAAAAAAAAAAAAAAAGAAAAAAGAATCCTGAGAATAACAGCTCCAGGGACCCACACCTTCCAGAAGGCATTCCAGAACCTCCTGGAAGGTTCTAGCATGGATCCTCTTCCTCTTTCACCTAAATGCATGTGTGGGGGCGGGGGACTTCCAATTCCAAGGTCTCCTCTAAATCTTGATCCTCGTTCTTCCTCAAAGCACTCAGAACACCAGAAACCACACCCACCTACTGTAAGTGCTGATGTATCCTCCTTCCTTCCCTCTCCTTCTAGGGCCCTGACCTTAAGGACAGAGATCAAAGGCTCCCATAATGAGCCAGACACCAACGTGCAAGTACAGAGGACCATGTCGGTGAGGCCAAAACATGGTGTGAGGGAGGGGTTGAGTGACCGCAAGTAGAATGCTGTTTGTAAGAGGAGCCTCGTGGCAGACCCCACATAAAGACCTCTCTTCAGGCCCCCACTGGGAGCCCAGCTCCTCACCTTTCCCTCCCCAGTGACAATTTTGAAGAGCTAATCACCATCCAGGGGTAGCCAGCAAGGTTAACTGATCCTGTGATGACTCTTGCCCCCTACCCATGTAACATGGCCCACTCCAGGCTCCCACAGAACCCAGGGCTTGCCTTGGCCCTGCAACCCTCTGATCCTCCTCCTTCCCCTCTTCTCAGCTGCACACGGCCATGGGGCTGTGCTAAGCCCAGCCAGGGCTTGAAGGAGAACATGCTACTTCACACCCCTCCATGATGACCTGTGGACTCTGGGTGAAGGCCAGCGGGCAGATTCCAGGCCTCAGCCAGGTGGGGGGATGGAGGCCATGTTTGCTTTAGACCCTGCTTTCCACATCTTCCTGGGAATAGAGCCTCTTTTCCCACAGAGAAGCAAAAGAAGAACAGGAAACTTCCCAGAGGCGGCCAGCACAGGTGTTGGGGAAACGAGAGAGCAGGTCATGGCCCATAGGCCCCCGGGGACAGCCCATGGGAGGAGGGCACAGCCGGCCCAGGGTGGACATAGAGCTCCTCTGTCCCAGGCCTTCAGGGCCATGGTGCCCCTGGCTGGTTTTGTCTGTGGAGGGACAAAGGCAGCTCCTGTTAGAGGAGAATCCCCTGGGCACCTGATCGGAGACTCCAGGTCTCACTTTCACACCCAGAGAGAGATGTGCAGAGACAGCTCCCCCGGGACCCCCCCCCCCCCCGGCCCTTTTCCCAGATTAGAGAAGACAGCCCCGCGTTCTCCCTCATCCCCACCTGCCACTCTCTCACAACCAGAGGCAGAGCTCCCCTGCCCTCTGCCTCAGTGACTCAACCTGGGCCCCAGAGAGTGCTCCCTTGGGTGCTGCCTTCCAGGCTGGCTCTTCCATCCCTCATTCCCACCCCACCCAGAGATGCATCTCACCAGTCACACAGAGAACTGCCCAACCAGCCACAAGGCTCAGAACTCACACTCAGGCCAGGCATGGTGGCACACGCGTGTAATCCCAGCACTAGGAAGGCTGAAGCAGTAGGATCCTTGTGAGTTCGAGACCAGCCTGGGCTACAAAGTGAGCTCAAGGCCAATCTAAACTGCATAGCGAGACCCTGTCTCAAAAAAAAAAAAAAAAAGTAGAGGTCCCTACAGAGCTGCCCACAACACACACGCCCACGGCCACGGCTCCATAAAGGTCTCCTCTGCCCACTCCATTAAAGTCCTCCCGCTGCCTGCTCTCACCTCTGTGTGCCACCAGTGTGTTCAAGCATTTCCCTCTTCAAACACTGGCTCACTTCTTCACTGTCTTACCTTCCTCCCCACCAGGATGCCAGCCCCACAGGACTTGTCCGCCATTCCTGTCATTCCCAAGTGCATCCTAGGACCCAGCATAGTGCCCGGCATGGGGTAGCGACACAAGTCACTTGGTAAACTGGTTGTTTGCACAATTAAGGCAAGAAGGGAAGGAAAGAGGCCATTCCTATTTCTGAATTCACTGGGTTCCTCCTACAGCTCTAGCATACTGGCCAGTAGGGATTGTCATTTCCAGGGTTCTTGCTGCTACCACAGCCCAGATAGAGCCTTTATGCACCTATACTTCATGAACCCCCTGAGAAGGGACTCCATATTTCTTTTCTGAAACTGCACCCTGATATCCGCTACTGACTCCAGTTAAACTTGAAAAGGATCCAACCCCTTCCCTTGCCCATTTATACAAGGGTACTGAGGCCCTGAGAGATACAGTGGCTTGCCAGGGGTCACACAGCTAGACAATGGCTATGCCAAAACTCAGCCAGGTCCCCCAACCCCAGTTCATTGCATTTGCATAGCACAGCACTGCAGCCAGAAGGGCAGAGGGGGAGGAGGGGAGGCAATGTCCCAGAGGAGTCCTGAGGAGGTGACTCCCTGGGTCCTCCTTCTGCCTTCAGCACCACCAACCCAGATCCCTGCTCTCTAGCAGGCAGGAAGCTCCTCTTGATGCCTCACCTCCATCCCCCTTCTCAAATTCCAGACCATTTCCTCTTAGCCTGCCTTGCCTAGAGAAGGGGAATAGCTTGGTCACCCTGTCTGCACAATAAATGCCTTCAGACATGGCTCATTATTCAAGCCCCCCTCCCCTCCCCACCCCACCCCTCTTCATTCTCCAGGCTGAGAATCCTGGTCCTCTGGGCCCCTTTCCAAATGACTTCCATCACCACCCAGCAGCTGACATGATAAACGCTAGGTGGGGGAGGGGTGGGGCAGGCCCGCTGCGCTGGTGGGTATCGATCACTGAGGCTCCCTCCCTGGGAAGATGGGGGTGGAGAAGGAAGGGCAGGTGCCCTGAGGTCATCCTGGTCATCCCTCTGCCCCTGGGATGTTGGTTGCAGGGCTCAGCATGGAGACAGCAGACCTGGGAGCTGGGCTGCTGGGCCTGAGCCCAGGCTCCCGCAATGAGATTAAAGCGGGAACTGTCTAATTGATTCAGATGGACTGGGGGAGAGGGTGAGATGAATGGAGAGAGCAGGAGGAGAGAGGAAGGAGGATGGGGAAGGGGAGGACCGGAGAGCCAGGCTGGGATGCCCAAGTGCATCAGCACCAGTTAATGCAATTACCATGTGCGCACCCCACCCCTCCTGCCCAGCCCGCTTCCAGGGAACGCAGCCACTGGCTGGTGTGCACTGAACTGGACAGAGAGGGTGGTCCACTGTGGGCAGCACAACAAGAAGGGAGCTGCCTCTCCTAGCAACCCAGATGACACAAAAAGGCAAGACGTGGCAGTAACAACCGACAGACACGGAGAGACACCAGGAGAAAGATGTGTAGAGGCAGATGCAGACAGATAACCAGGTCCCCATTCACTTCCCATCCGTCCACTGCCTGCTTCTCCGCCCCACGACCTTCACTCACCTGGCTCACTGCCACCCACTCCCTCCTGCAAGGCCATCTCACTGGGCCCTTCTTCTGGGCCAGGCTACTATTTCTGCAGTGGGACATTTCCACTCCCCTCTCCGACCAGGACTGTGTCCAGGGATTTCAGAGAAGGAATGAGGGCCAGGAAGAGCCACGTTATAGAGGCAGATCCCGGGTAGACACGAGACTCAGGTGAGGTTGGGGAAGGAAATGAGCATCTGGAAGACACAATCTAAAGTGGGAGCAGCCTGGGGGTGAGACTGAACTGAGCGGGGGAAAGAGAAGGTTACAGATGGCAAATCAGCAGAGCAGAGGAAAAGAAGCCTGGGGAGAAGGCGGACGGCCCTGTCCATCCTCTGAAGAGCAGTGAGCGGCAGTGAAGGGCACAAATAAAGGAAAGGGGAGAGAACGCAGAGGGTGCAGCCTGCCCGGAAAACCGAGGCACAAAACAAGGTGGGCAAGGCCTCATCCCCTAGCTCCAAAAGCCGTAGGGCTGGGAGCTCCCAGGGACTCCTGCATCCTCTGGCTCTCTGAAGGGGTAGCCCAGAGGGATTCAGAGCCAAGACCCTCCAGGGCCCAGCTGCAGCCACTGTGGTCAGATCCTGATACTCTGTGCTGTGGACCTTAGGCCACAATTGGATCAGATCCAGAGTGAGCCCCAAGCCCACCTAGACAAGAGTCCTACACCCCTGCACAGTAACAGGAGAGGTGGCACCTGGGTGCCGTGGCTGGACCCTACCTCAGAGTAAAGCCCTCGCTGAGCCTCATATCAACACCAGGCATTCCCCTGAGGTTTGCAGAGTTTGCTGGCGCAGTTTGGTTTCCTCTTCTCACTCCAAAAGTCAAAGCCCCCCGTTGGGGTTCACCTAAGCCCAGCTTCTGGCATATTCTATTCACCTTCTGGGCAGCAGCCCTGGCAGGCCAGAGAAAGGGAGGTCTCTGCTACAGCTTTCCTCAGCCAGCCCAGCCCCACCACAGGAGGCCCCATCTGGCCCTATGGATGGATAAGCATAGGCCACAGCCCCTCCTGGGAGCCTCAGTGTTCCGCATCTGTCAAAAGGGTACCATTGTATTTGCCTTTCTTACTTCCCGGAGCAGTTTAAACCATGCCAGGAGAAAGAATAGGAAGAAGCATCCCCTCATCAGCCCTACCCTTACCTCCCAAAGGGAAGAATCCAGACGCAGAGTTCACAAAGAATCCAGAGTCCAAATTCTAGTCCTGGCATTTATAGGCTGTGTGACCTTGAGGAGATCATTTCCCCATTCTGAGTCACTGTTTCCTCTTCCGCAAAATTGAGACAAGAATCCTAACCTCCTGGGGCAGTTGTGTGGACTGAATTGAATGCCTGTCATTGACCTGACTCATCAGGATCCCCTCAGGAGCTCCCAGACAAATATCCCAAGAACCTGGGGCCAGGTGAGCTGGCAGAGCACAGCAGTCTTTCCTGGGTCTGTCAGTGCCCATTTCCCACCGCGCCCCCCCATGCTCCCCACCAAAACCTTGGCTAGAGCACCCTGTCTGGAACACACAGTTCACATCCCTGGCCAGGGCATGGGTATCGCAGAGTAGGAGTCAAGAGCCCCAGGAGAGAGATGCCAAAGCAGCATCATTAGAAGGTGCTGGAAATGAGCCGGAGGAGAGGTAGACTGGGGCACATGAAGAGGCGAGGACTCGAGAAGAAACAGGAATTAGAGAAGAGCAAGGAGGCAGCCCAGTACTGATTCCTGTGTCCCCCACCCCAGCAGAAAGCAAGCGAGAGGATCAAAGTAGAAAGCACTCAATTTAGACAGCAGGCAGAACTTCCAAGGAGGCACCACGCCGCCAGAGAAACTTCTATTTTCAACCTACTACTACCCATGCCTCCTTATGAACTTCAGATAAGTTCTAAGTCTTCAGTTTTCCATGGCTCAGCATAAAATCTCAGTATTCAAAGCCTCTGCTCCCCGTAAGCAGGAAAAAATGGGCCAGCTCTGCTTCCCCACTGCCTGAGTCGCCACTAGACAAGCGGCACGTCCAAGACCCAGTCAATGAGGAGCAGGGGGCTGGGACAGGGAAGAGAGGAAGTAGGGAGAGATGAGAACCCTCAGATAGGCAAAGGCCGGTGCTAAAGGAACTTCCCGACTGCTTTAGACCCCAAGTGATAGTGTGCTCTGCAGCGCTGCTGGAGAAGGGCAAAGGAGCGGCCTGCTGGGGCGGGGGTGTCTCTGCCTGTCACCTTCACTAGAGATGACAGTTCAAGGGTTGGCCTGATCCTCCTCTACGATCCCCTATCTCACCAGAGAAAGCCCCTCTCTCCTCTAGTCTTTGGGTGCTCCCTGATCACCATCCTATGAATGGCCTCAAAGTGCACTTAAACTTCTGACCTAAGAAGAAGGGAGACCCCACATCTAGGTCACAGGTAACTGCACCTGAGACCAAAGAAGTGAAGCAGATCCTTCCGGAAGGCATGGCTGACTAAACATGCATGTTTGCTTTCGTTCCCTCTAGAAATCCCACTAAAACAGCAGTAAACGGGTTCCTTTTTTTAAATTTTTTTTTAAAATAAAGCATAAATCTAGGCAGGGAAAAAAGTAGAGGAAATGTCAACAGCATTGGATACTCAGTGGGCAACATTTACCACCCTGCAGCCCTTCCATTCCAGTAGGGCAGTAGTCACAGCACCCCACCCTGCCAGCACACCAGCCCCTCCAATCAGCAATTCCCTGCCAGTCCCTGGGATGGCTTGTTAAATATTTTGATTATCACCCCGGCAACAGTGTTCAACATATCAGAGCTGGAGAGCCATAGGTGACTGGGAACAATAAACCCAAGACCACAGAACCCTGAGCCAAGTGAGGGCTGAGAAGCAGCTGACTGACAGATCAGAGCCCCCCAAAGGCTGAGGACTAGCAACCTCGGAGACCTTCTGGGCTGGGGCAAGTTGAACCGGAAACAGGAAGTCGGTAGGACTCTGAAGATGGGACACTAGGACAGTCCCGATCTCCTCCCTGACCCTGAAAGAGTCACGAGATCATTCCCTGGAAAGAGTAAGACCTCAGCAGCCTGGGGACACGAGGCACAGTGGAGGGTGTGGCCCTGAAAGGAAGGTGCGTGAATACTGAGCATGAGCGGCAGGCAGCCAGGTCTGGTCCTGCCCCCAGCAGACAGGTGGGGACTTCTCTGAGGATCCAGTGAGCCCAAAGGGAGAGACTCAAAGATACTCATC
Organism: Dinomys branickii; assembly: GCA_004027595.1. Lineage (NCBI taxonomy): Eukaryota > Metazoa > Chordata > Mammalia > Rodentia > Dinomyidae > Dinomys > Dinomys branickii. Next base: position 6,388 of record PVLD010001094.1, on the reverse strand, counting down.
AGAGTTTCCCCCATGAAGCCACCCAGCCAGACAAACAGGCAAAGGCAAACAATCTGCCCTTTTCTGTCCCAGTTTAAACACTGAGCTGAAAGCCTGGGTTGCTGAAAGCTTCAAGTAAGCAACAAGGAGCAAAAGTGACTTGGAGGAAGCAAGCACAATGCAGGGAAAAGAGAGGCTCAGGGATTGCCATCAGTACTCTCTGCAAGAGAGAACTGAAGCAAGGGTGGCCACGAAACAAGAACAGGACACTGTTAAATAAAAAGAACACTGAAGCCAGGTAGGGTGGTCTGCAACCATAACCCCAGCACTCTGGGAGGCTGAGGCAGCCCACCCTGGAACACTGCTGTGCCCACAGTCTTCTGAGCTGCACTCAGTTCCGGACCCCGGTGCTTACCGGTGGCAAGGAGTCCTGGGTTGATCCCAGGCCAGGGTTCACATCTCTCTGTTCCTGAGTCACTCACCAGCACCAGGAGTTCCTTCCCAAGAGCCATGGGGACCCACAGCCCAGACTTCTGTGTGTATCGGGGCAGTGGTAAAGCCCCAGAGCTCCAGCAGATGTGCCCTAAGGAGGTCATGCCAGGAACTTGCAGGCTGGCCCAAGCTCTGCCTCAGACTGCCCCAAAGCACACCACGCTTGAGTCTATTTTTAGCCAGGACCCAGTAGTCAGCCCTCGGCCCAGCGTTATTCTAAACAGTGGGGTCACAGGGTTGCTGGGGTAAAGGTACAGGCAGGGGCACCTAAGAGACAGCATTCCTAAGGGAGACCCCCTGCAGAGCAGGGCAAGGGCAGGTTCTGGGCAGAAGTCTAGAAGGGCTAGAAGGGAACTATGGAGATGGGCCTGTCTGGCTGCCCTCACTGCCAAGGAATGCAGACGCCAGGGTGAAAATGAGGGACGTAGAGAGAGTGAGCTTCAGGGTGCAGAAACAGGCAGAGGAGCAGAGAGGGACAGACAGCTGGAGATAGAATGATAGCTTCAGAGAGCAGTGGAGGTGGTGAGGGGCACTGGCACCCACTCATGGGCAGCAGAGCCCATCATCTGGCCCATATCCCACCGGCTGCCAGCCTCCCTTCTCCTACCAGGGCCACTCAGCCTCAATCCAGGGGCCCCAAGACCATTCTGTACACCTGAATCCTTCCAGCACCTCTTCCTGTCCCCCAGCTATGTGTATAAAAGACACCAAGCTGGGACATGGACATTCACACACACAGGCACACACAGGGCCTCTGGGGAAGAAAGGGGACAATGGAGAGGGGAGAGGGGTGTCCGTTTGTCTCCCTGCCTGGCCTTGGGAGTTCAAATCCACACAAAGAGTTTCACAAAGAGCCTCTGGCTCCCAGAGAGGGAGGTAAGCGGGGGAGGAGAGTAGGGAGACCCCAGAGCTGGAAATGCCCCACCCTTGGGTCTGGGAAGCAAGATGGGGGCTGTTCTCACAGCCTCAGAGGCAGCTAAAGAGCTCGGGGGCAGGGAAGCTGTTGGAGGGCAGTGAGCTGGGGGAGGGGGAGGGGAGAAAGCTGGGACCAGGAGCTGCTTCCTGGGAAGACAGAGGGCTGACAAGCTGGAGACAGTGAGAGAAAGGTGACAGGTCTGGCCCCACCCCATCCTCAGGGAAAGTGGTGACAACTCCCACTTGCCATCCTCCTGTGGCCTCAGGTCTGGCTGCACATAGGGGACTTTGAGGCTGCAGGCTCAAGGGTAGGCTGGGGTGGGGGTGTCCCAGGGGAAGGCCAGCTGGCTAACCAGACAAGGCAGTAGCTTTCTGCACCGAGGGATCTCTCAGAACAGGGAACCCTCCCCATGAAAGACCCAGGCCATGAGGCTGCCCTACTCAACAGAACAGGTGAGAGCACAGAGAGGCCAAGTACTGAGCAGCGCTGGCAATGCTGAGGCTGCACCTCCCTGGGTGCGGCCTCGGGTCTGTGAGGTAGGCTAGCAATGTCTGCCTGGCCCCTCTCACGATGTCCTGAGCAACCGTGTGAAACTGTCTCCAAATGCATTTATTAGCTAGGTCTGGTGGCACACACCCCAGCACTTGGGAGGCTGCGGTAGAAGAATCACTGAAAGTTTGAGGCCACCCTAGGCTCCATAGTGAGTTCAAGGTCATCCTGAACTACACAGTGGGACCCTGTCTCAAAAAGCCAAAATCAAAACAAAACAAACAAACAAAAGCACTTCCTATCATTATTGCCTGATTTCTAACCCACCAACCAAGCCAGAGACCCCAATCCCGGGGCTCACCGCCAAACCCCCATTCCTAGACCCAGGTTTCCAAGGCCCTGGTTTCCAAAAAGAGCTCAGAGTTGAGTCTGCTAGCCAGATCAGCAAGGGAAGGGATCAGTCAATGTCCCAGGAGGCCCCTTCCAGAGAGAAAAAAGCTGGTGTTAACTGAGCACCTGCTATGTGCCGGGAACTCTATCCACCTTAGCCACCTTAATCTCCTCACTAACCCTGAGAGGTAGGTATTATCACTCCCATTTTACAGATAAGGAAACTGAGGCTCACAAATTAGTCCTAAGTAGAGCTCACACTTGCAACCCGATCAGGCGGGCCCCCAAGGGCCTCCTTTTCCACCATGATTCCTCCCTCATTTTGTTGCCATGGGTGTGTGAGCTCCTCAGTCTCCACCCCTCTCCTGCACCTGCGGGGACCTCCCCAAACAGCCTCCTCTTCCCGCTCCACCCCACCCCCAGCTGGCCTCAGCACTCAGGTCTGCAGGCTGCAGAGGGTGACAAAAGTGGGGAGGAGATGCCAAAGAGGATGGAGGGCAGCAAGCACAGGCTGTGCCGCCTGCCCGCTGCGTCCAGAGCCTGGTGTGTACTGCGGAGCTGGGGTTCACAGCAGCCCGCTGAGTGGGCCCCACTCTCCACATTTTCCAGCTGGAGAACTGAGGCCCAGGGCACCCAGCTAGGATGCGGTAAGAAAGGACCCACCTAGCTTTTGTCATTCCCCGCATTCCTATTGCCACAGCCACACAGCTTCCTCTGAGCTGAAGCCTGGGGGGGGGGGGGTGGTGAAGAAACAGTGGGAGCACAAGGCCTTGCAAAAGGACGCAAGAGGACCCCAGAGAAACCGGCCCTCTCCCAGCCGGGAACGCTGCCTTCATCGCGCCTCTCCCAGCTTCCTCTGCTTGCTTCCTCTGAGAGGCAAGGAATAAATTAGCCCTGCTTAGCATATTGAGTGGCTGGGGTTAAGAGGCCATCCCGGTGTCTCACACATCTCGGTGCTCAACTCTGCTGCAGAGGTGGGGAGCTGAGGGGGCACACTGGAGGTGGGTGGGGCCTGGCAGAGCAGCTTGAGCCTGGTCCAACCTCCCATGAACAAGAGGCAGTTCCGCGCCCAGAAATACTCCCTCCTGCTCCACCTTCATTCCCCTAATGGTGCTGCAGCTTGGCACTTGCTCTGGGCACCCCAGCCCCAAAGGCCAGCCAAGGTGAGTGTTCTGGTTAGAGCCAGGCTGCCTGTCCCTGCACTCCCAGCATAAACTTTGCTTTCTCTTTGCCTGCAGCAGCGTGCTTATCGTGTTTTAGATGATACATCAGTGACCTCTGGGGTGGGGGAGCCTCTGTCCAAGGAAGAGAAAGAGTCTAGTATAATACTGACTTCTGGACTTCTCTACCCATGACCCTCCCTTGCCTAGTGCACCCAGGCCTCATTTTCCCCCTCAGCACTGAGGCATCCCAAGCAGAAAGGAGAAATCGGGAGAATGAGGAAAGGGGTCAGAGGCCAAATGAGCTCAGCACTCCGGTGTGAGCAGGACCTCACCGCCTAACCTAGCTGGGGTAAAGTATGTTCACCCAACAGCCGGGAGCTAACCAGAAGTCAGGAGGCCAGGCAGCCAGCAGAACAGGCCCAGGCTGGGAAGGAGTGGCACAGCTTAGGCCCCAAGCTGCTGCCTCCTTCAAGATGTTTAGGTCACACCCACCCCTCCAGCACACCCCACAACCCGGATCAGAGACTATCGTGACCCAAGGCCCCACAGCACCCAGGAATGCTCCTCAAAGATCTGCTGCATGCTGGGAAATCTATTGTTGCCTTTACTGTACCAGCCAAGTGCAGGCCACACTAGAGTGGACTCATTCCTGGTGACAGGAACTTCTTCCTCCACCAGCTTCACCCCGAGGCTTTGCTGATCCCCAGCAAGGGAGTCATGCAGGAGGCCTATAATGCTTCTCCAATGCCCTCCCTCTCTGCTTTCCCAGGATCAGACCTGCATGGTGGCCTGAGGGTCTGGGGCTCTGCAGCCTCCAGCTCAGACCTCTCTAGAAGCCATCTCCCCTGATAAAATCGGCACGCATTTGACCCATCTCATTTCCTGGAGGACTTAAATGAACCTGATCACCCAACTCAGTAGCAATGACAATGACATGATGACAGCAGCTGTGCTTTTTCACACGCCCTACACTGTACTGAAGGCTGTTAGGGCAGTGAAGAAATCCAGGCACAGAGAGGTTACATACTATGCTCAGTAATGCACAGCCCTTAAGTAGGAAAGCATGTGCTGAACTCAGTGTAACCCCAAAGCCTGCCGTGTAGACACCACCCTGTCCTGCCTCCACCCAGGATCTCCACATTAAACTCCTCACTCCAGATCCTGGGCCCTCCACCCCCACCTGCTCTCCATGCTGGATCCCACCACCCTGAAAGGGCAGGACCCACAGGCCTGGGTTCAGCTTGGGCCCCCACCAAAATCAGGCCTATCACTAGCCCAACCTCCCTGGCAGTGATGAAAGCAGATGAACGGGACCAGGACAGGGCAGAGCCACCTGCACTAGGTGTGTCCTTAAGTTAACGCCCAGGTTCCTGGGCCATGGGCTAGGGAGTGAGGATGATTGGGATGATACTGGAGAAAAGGAAAGGCAAGCAGCTTCTAGGAGGTTCCAAGGGGGGCAGGGCTTAGGACAGACTTGCCTCCCCTCTCTGTCATCTTTGAGGAGCCCATTCAAAATGTCATGTCCACTGTGAGGGCTTCCAGACTGTCCCAGGCAGAACAGATCAGTCCCTGCTACAGATCCCAGGCCCAGTTCACACACACCTTCCTGGCACACTAGGCCCAGCATCTCAGGATGCCGTGTTTAACCATCTGCTCCGCCAGTGAGCTTCCCAAAGGTGACAAGGACTTAGACCATGCTGTGGCCTCTGTCCCCCAAAGTTCATGTGTTGGAAAATTGATTCCTGATGTGATGCAGCAGCATTGGGAGGTGAGGCCTAATAGGTGTTTGGTCATGGGGCACAGTCATCATGGATGGGTTCATGCCATTATCACCAGCATCCTCTATAAAAGGACAAACTCAACAGGGCATGGTGGCACAAACCTGTAATCCCTGCACTCTGGGAAGCTGGGCTGGGGGGTTCACAAGCTCGAGCCCACCTTGGGCAAATTAGTGAGACCCTATCTCAAAATGAAAAAAATAAAAAATAAAAAGGGCTGAGGCTGGGGCTCAGTGGGAAAGCCCTGGGTTCAATCCCCAGCACTCCAAAAAGAAAATAAATAATAATAATAGTTAAAAATAAAAGGACAGGTTCAGCAGCTTCCTGCTCTTGCTACCTCTCTCGCCCTCCCCCTCCCTTCCCCTCCCATTTCCCCATGTGATGCAGCAGATGTGATCCCCTCAATCTTGGACCTCTCAGCTTCCAGAACCATGAGAAAGAAACTGCAGTCATTAAAAATGAGCCAGTCTCAGGTGTTTTGTTACATCGGCGCACAATGTACTCAAACACTCGGTCACACAGTGCATGTGCACACAGTGCTTGGCAGAGGACGGCAAGGGGAGGGAGGACAGGTGACTGGGCCCAGGACAAAGATGGATGAGTCAGAGGAAGATGGCAGATGGCTCGGGGAAGAAATGGGTGGAAATGATGATGGGTTGAAAGGTAAGTAGACAAATGAGAACTGAGAGGCTTCCTCTGGGCACAAGAATCAATATGGCACCCACAGGCACTGGGCCTGCAGAACCTCAGGCTGAAGGCTGGGTCAGAAGACTCTGAGATGGCAGCCAGGCCCCTACCAGGCTGTTCTTAACTCCTTGTGCTTTCAGCTATGGCAGGAAGAGTCGGATAAAATGGGACTTGATAAGGAAATCAAAGGTCCCTGAAAAGGGGCACTGGCAAGAATGCCCAGAGGACCCAGGCAAGGGCAGAAGTTTACACTGAGGTCAGCAGACACCCTCTGCAGACCCCTTATGACTACCATCTCCTGCCAACCCCAACTGGTCACCAAATCATGAAGTCACACCCTCCTCACTCCCTCCAAAGCTCCAAAAGTTCTCTAAAAATCAGTTGACTTCATCCAACCCTGCGTACATTCATATACACATTCTCAGTTGACCTCAACCATGCCTGAACTTGATCTTGTTTGCCACATCCTACCTCCCTTCCCCCACACCTGCACC